>OX359282.1:23584509-24158020 GCA_947179155.2 Hedera helix | reverse complement strand
CTTAAGAATGATTAAAAAAAATAGTTCATAGAATTATTTAATCCCCCATCATGAAATAAAATAATTCAAAATAATATTAAATTAATACAAATAGTTCAATTTTAAATATATTTTTTATAAATAAATATAGCCTTAGTGTCAGAGTTTTGACAAAATTAACAATTGTAATTTGTACCTCGAATTCTTGCCTCCGTTCGAAAATTTCAGAAGTGTGTACGCACTAAAGGTGCCTATGGTGCCATTTCTTTTTGAAAATCACGTCATTCAAATTTTAAAATGGACGAATATAAGATGGGGTTGGCTAATAAAAACTCCATACTCACTTTGACCTTCAAGATTTAAAAAATAAATAAAATTGTCTGTCAAACAACATTACGTACGGTTTTTGTAATAAATGTTGCGAAAGGCACCATTTAAAAAGATAAAGACTTGGGTGTATTAGGGTCTTTAATTTCAATAAATCTCAAAACAATTTAAGTTCTTTAAATCGTAACTAGTGAAATTTTCCTACCTCTAACTTATAATTTATTTTCATTTATCACTTAAATTATATGTTCTAATCATTTAATTTTTTTCGATGTTTTCTAGTTAATAATTTGTCATAAGAATAGCATTATAACAACATAAGAAAATGAATGTTTTATTACTAAAGAACTTATAAGATATAAAACAATATACTCCCAAAAAAAGAAAGAAAAAAAATCTTTTACTTGTGTTTATAGTAGGTAGAGAGTACGTTGATGCGACAACCTTAATTACCAGTAGACAAGCAGGTTGAACCCGCCCATCGGACAACTGCTAAAAAGCAGTATATATTATGCCTATAAATGCTGGACGGTGACATAGTTTAATTAGGTCTCATTTCAGTACTTGCATTCCGCGAAAATCTACTATACTAATTTCTTGATGGCATGCACATACAAACACGTAGATATATTGCATAGGAAAAAGATTTTATCCTCTGACAAAACACATTCTTAGGAGATACAAACACTTTTTTTTGTCCGTGTCTTATTCTATATAGCGTAATTTACTTATTTATTTGCAGTTGATTTTGTTAATAAACAGGATTATTGTTACAAAATAATAACGTAGCGAAACAATAATAAAGAAAAAAAAAACAGTAACACATGACAAAAAATTATGGCATGCATCAAAGGTTGAGTTATATTTACAAGCTGCGAGTAAATCAATCTATCTCACAAAATCATTCATGATATAGAGCAGGGTCACCTAATTATATAACAAAATATTCTTATATATAATAATGATTTTGAATATATAATATGGGATATATATTTTTATTCACTACACAATCATTCTTTTAATCATTAATGATGAATAATGGCACTACTATTAAAAATATTTTTGTAAAATAATATACATAATATTAAAATTTTCCAAAAAAATTATAGCTAATTGTAAACTCCAAGGAAAAAATTAAATTGTACTTACTTTCCGTCCTAGACTCCTGTGGATGAAATTTCTTAGTCCACTGATGCTAACCGTGCAGCTTGCTCTGTTACATATCAGACTTGTAACCATTCCATAAAATATCTCACGCTGAATTAATTAAGTGCCTTGATATATATTACAAAAAAATTCAATTGAATTATATATATATAATAGTGATCTATAATAAACATTTGCTATAGACACTATTCCAACAAATAAATCTCTCACCGTTCATAATAGGATCTAATGACAATATTTAAAAATGATGTCACCATAATTTATTCTATCTTATCACACAAGCTTCATGTTAGTCACAATTTTATTAGTCATATATTTGTCGACATATATATCATTTTCATTAATTAAATGATCAACCATGTCAAGTTTGAAAGCCTAACCACTAATTTTGATGAAAATACTTTTGTAATGCCCCTTTTTTTTTTTTTTTTTTTTTTTTTTTTTTTTTGTAATGCCCTTTTTACTTTGTATAAACAAGTAGTTTCATAACAACTATATTCTTGAGGACGATTTGCGCATATTATATGATTTAATCATCATATATTATTGTATTGTTTAATCCTCCATAATCATACTTATTTAATTTCGTGACATGCGCAGCCACCGGGTGAATAGTGCTTCATATATAGATTTGAATGCAGGACAGCACGAAACTATATTTTGTTGTTTCAACCGCACGAAGCTATATTAGGTACTTACTCGAACAGATCTCGAAAGATACTAATAAATAAATATTTTGAATGTAAAAAGTTTAACCGTTAGGTGACATGCTGATCTTTTTCTTATATATCACTTGATTTTTTTAAATTCTTGGAGGATGGGTTGTTAGAATTGACTTCTTTGTTAAATTAAAAAGAAGGAAAGCTATGATTTATATATATTTTTGCTACATATTTAAGTCGTCAATAAGAAATTGGGTCGTATAGATTTAATTTTTTTAATCCTTGTTTTTAAGTTGGAGAACTTTATATAAGATAAGCTAGACTTTGGGCTCATTTTTTAAATCTAATATTATATCAGAGCGGATTTATCTTTGAATTATCTAAACACTTTTCTTTGTCTTCTATTTTTATTTCATTTTCAATCCAATTATTACGAGTTAAAGTAGTGTCATTTTTCTTTGGGCTTGTCTAACAGCGAATCCAGAATTGTGTTGAGCTATGACAATTTTTTTCTTTCTAAGAATACCTTAAAAAAAAAAAAAAAAGGTTTAGAATACCCTAAGAACTGATAACTTAAGAAGTAAAGTGATCTTTCCCCTAAATTTTCGATCCTCAAATGAATTAGTATACCAACTAAAAAAATATTATATTTTCTTGTGAAAGTAACCCTTTCATGCAAAAATATATCTCTCAAAATTATTGATTACATCATTATCATAATGAAAACGATTTATATGCCAATAAATTTTATGACAAAACTAAATTACAATTAATATACAACTTTAAGTGATAAGATAGAATAAATTAATATGGATCATTTATACGTCAATATTTATTATCGAAATAAATTTGTTGTCACGTGCAATAAGACTTTTATGAATATATAATACTACTATAAAAAATGATGAATAGTAAATAAGAGGTAGTATCAAAATTGAGGAGAATATTTTATTTTCATCATAAATATGACTAATTATTCGAAAAAGGTGTCATCATAGTAAATTTTTATTTCTTAATAAGAAATTTTAGAGTTAACAAATTTAATATTAAAAAAATCATTAACTTTATCTAAACAAATTGAATACTCTATTTGTCAGTAAATCAAATAGATGTACTAATTTTTGGACTCGAAAGTATAATCAAAGTTGAGTCATATTTGGCCAGTATTAAAAAATAAATAGATATACACTAGGTAAAAGAAACAACTAGTGTCAAAAAGAACCTTACTCCTGTCTCTTACATATCCTATCTCTAGCAATATATCCATCTGTGATTTAAGCAGCTATTGTCTTGTAATTCAAATAATTATACTGTCTTTATCTATTCTCCACCGCACTACTAATTACTACATTCAATATACCTGTACATAATTTTCGAAAGTATCTATGGCAATTGCCAAAGCTGGCTCTAATGTAAAACTGGCTCTAAGGTAAAACTGGCGCTAAAGTACATAAGAAAATATTTGCAATCCCAGCCAAATAGAGTTAACTGATGATAATGTACTGGTGTATGATGTTCTTAACATACCCGATGATAAGAAAACTAAAGAAGTAGTCGGGACTGAATATGTCGTCATTGAAAATGAAAACAATGAAGACACCGATAAAAAGGAAGATATAAAATTAGAGGATTATAATGACGTCAGAATCAGGCGTCAACAACGTTGATTCTGACGATTTTGATGACATAGTTTAGAATATCAATGTAGTAAGTGTGAACATATGTATGTATTAATTAAATTCGCTCTATTAATAACAGTTATTTAATTCAATTTATTCTAATTAAGTAATTTTATTTGGTTATATCAATATATACATATATATGGCTAGACATAGTGGTGGTGGTCGTCGCGACGGTGGCTGTATAGGATCTGCTAACAGCTTAGCATCATCTAGTAAGTTTTTCGTCGTTATTAATTATATCTTATTAGTTCATTCTTATTTATGTAAAGTTCGACATTTACATAATGTCTGTATTACACTTATAGATACGGGTCATCGACGTCATCGAGGGACTAACCTAGGTTTATTTGGTCGTTCGTTGGTAGTTCCACACACGTGCATTCTAGATGTCAACTTTGCACAGTATGTGACTTTAATGACTGACAAATTAATTCCTATATTTATTTGATGGAACAATGTATAACACATTGGTTATATTTTTATTGTGGTATACTTGACCTTGTAGCTAAGTCCACTATTTATGTCATCTGCTTGACACACCTCCTGATTGGTTGCATGCGATACAATCAGTATGCCCAGTACGATGCCTCCTTTTTGGCGAATGTATTGCGCTAGTTTCGCGTAAGTTAAATTTACATAAGTTAAATCGTATATATAAGTAGTAGTTGTATAATGTTCTACTTATTCGGATATACTATAATTTTTATATAGATATATTATAGATATGAGGAAGGCGTGTCTTAGCTAACCGGCGACTCAGTCATTATAGCTCATATCGTGAAGAATTACGTCAGTTGGTTGTACTAGATCAGGCAGAGGGTTGTACAGTTTATTGAGAAGCAATTTGGTACTACTATCCGCGATCATCAGCCCCATATCGTATTTGATACAGCATGGTCAACCATGTGTGTATATTGGGATGCTGATGATTTCAAGAAGAAGAATCAAAGTAAACTCCTAGTACATATTACTGGCTTGCAGTCATCCGAGGAGTTAAAGTCAGTACGTATGTGTGTTTACTTCTGTAGTTTAATAAATATTGTCATAAACAAACTAAATACATGTTATATATATTAATGTATTTATTAGGTCATGCGTACAAGCTTGGTTCGACCCCCCAAAATGCTCGACTTTTGGGATAGAGTATGTCTCCCGCAACATTAGTTATACAGGTAATTTTTGTTATTATCATAAATAATTTTTAATATAAGGTAGTTAATAAAATGATTTAATTAACTAACATATATATAGATTGTGACGCCCCCAAATCTGAGCCCACACAGCCCAAACTTGAGTCGTCAAAATACTACAACAAAATTATTACAACAAAGCACAACGTACAACAATACAGTGTATAATAATACACAACTAAGTCTTCACTATTATTGCCACACTATTTTACAAAACGTGAAGACTATGATAACTATTCCTCGGACCCTCACTCCATTCCCCGGCTAGACCCTGTTATGTTTTCATCTCCTGTTGAAAAACAATGGAACAAAAGAAAGGGTGAGCTCAAATAGCCCAGTAAAGAATATCATGACTAAGATAATGACGAATAAATTATCATTAGTCTTCAACAGTTGAGTTCTTGATAGAATACAATAGACTACAAGGTTTATATCAAAAACTGCAGTTAAATTCTTAAACAACGTTCAGATCAATAATAGCAGCGGAATGAGTAATCTATTAGAAGAATAATGCAGACTATAATGTCCACTCGGTTCTCTTTTTAGGAAAAACATCATCAACTTTTATCATCTGAAATATCATTAGTCAAGATAATACAAATTCACAGTTCCTGATCATAATCATGCACATCAACAGTTCATCTTTGTACTACGGGCCAAAGATATTCAATATAGCACCAACGGTCATGATTATACCAGATTCAGCCTTTGGTCATAATCATACCAAACAACAGTTCATCTTTGCACTACGGGCCAAAGAGAACATTCACCACGTGCCATAAAAGACACCGAACAGATGTATCGCCTTTAACCTATTATATCGCCTTTAACCTATCATCTGTTCAACAAATATATCACATCTGTGCCCCCGGCCACAGATATTCACAACAGCTTGATTTTTGGATGATTAGAATGATATAAATGATGAACAGAAGAAATAGGATAACAATAAGTATCGGAAGTTTACTTTGTACAGATTCAAATAATGTCCAAATTGTCAACATGATGTGGAGTGAAATTTAAAAATGATATTCAAGATTCACAGTTCAGAATAACGGTTACAATTCAATAGAAAGGTTCACGTAAATAGGAAGGTTCAGTTGAAATAATGAAGTTCAACTATTATGGAACATATAATATTTTCAGGAATTATAGAAGCAATAGTTCCATAATAAATTTCGATTTAGGAGTATGAAAGAAAATAATATCCCTTACCGTAGCAGGTTTGATTAACAAAAGGTGAAGGAAATTAATACAAAGGGTTATTCACCAACAGGCGGCAATCCGCTCCGTAAGGTTATTCCCACAATTTAATAGAATTTGAGTATAAAGAGTTATTCACCAAACAGGCGGCAATCCGCTCCGTAAGGTTATTCTCAGAGATTAATAATGAATGAATACGAAAGGTTATTCACCAACAGGCGGCAATCCGCTCCGTAAGGTTATTCCCATAATTTAATACATGGAAATAAAAGGCACGTCTTATGAGTAAGGAAGAAACAATATTATTATCGAGAATCAAATAATGATAATCCCTTACCATAGTACGTTTGAATAATGGAAGATGAAAAAGATGGTATCCCTTACCTCAACACGTGACTGGATATTGATTTAAATGAGGTTGATTAACTTGAACAGTACACGTATACTTATAGATCTTCACAAATACTCAAGATGACTTAAGCACACTTAGAGAGAACTTTCACAAGAAGTATTTAGAGAGAGAAAGAAAGAACAAGTAAGGAAGTTTATGAAAAATCCTTAAGTTAAGGCTTCTATTTATAGCCAAAAATCTTATCATTCATTTAATCTAAACCATTCATTTAAAGATCATCTTTTAATCTACACCATCCATTTCAAATATTATATTATCTTTAATCTACACCATTCATTTCATATCACCTAATAATCACCTAACTTTATATTATAAACAAATCAATTTAATTATTCAACAATAATTCACACTTTAATCTACACCATTCATTTCATATCACCTAATAATCACCTAACTTTATATTATAAACAAATCAATTCAATTATTCAACAAGAATTCACACTTTAATCTACACCATTCATTTCATATCACCTAATAATCACCTAACTTTATATTATAAACAAATAACTTTATCAATTCAATTATTATGACTAATTGTTATAAATACAGTATAGTTAGCTCTTAGATATCCAGTCAATAAATTAATGAAATACAACTGTTTAAATAACATCATAATAGAGATAACAATAATGTAAAATAAAGCATACGTTACTGTGTAATGACAATTATTGATTCAATAATGTGAATTACTGTGCATATGTTACTGTGACAATTATTAGGTTCAATAATTTTAAAAACAGTGCAACAACAATTATTGACTCAATGATATAAAATACAGTGTAATGACAATTATTAAATCAATAATGCAAAATACTGTGTAACAACAATTATTGAATTGATAATATAAAATATTATGCAGTGACAATTATCGATGAAATGATGCGTAACAGTTACGGTGTCAATTATCAGACCAATAATATGAGACACTATGCAATACCGTGTGTTACTGTAGAGTACCGTGTGCTACAGAAAATACCATAAACTACCGTATGCTACTATTCTTTTATCACCGGTATTTTAACAGTTCCGTTGACTATTTTTATTTAAAAAGGTTACTTCTGTCGTTTTCTATATCCGACAAATATTCCGTTGTGGGGTCCACCAATAATTTATTATTTCGGCGCCGTCGTACGGCACGAATATTCCCCGACCAAACGAATATTCCCCGACAAAGCGAATATTGTCCGACAAAATAAAATTTGCACATAACATCCTTAACTTTCAATTTTGTTAATTTAACCACTTACTGTTTCAAAAAAAAAAAATATATGAAGAAAAATTAAATTTTGTATTTCATAAAATTCGGGGTCTTACAACCTCCCCTCCTTATGAAATTTCGTCCCCGAAATTGACGTACCTGACATATCGAAGAGGTAAGGATACTTAGATTTCATCTCAGATTCTAGCTCCCAGGTCATTTCCTCAGTATCTTGGTTCCTCCATAAAACCTTAACTTGAGGTATAACCTTTGAGCGTAGGATCTGCTCCTTCTTATCCAGGATCTTAACAGGTACCTCCTCGTATGTTAAATCCTCTGCTATAACGTCTGGTTCTAACTCAATGACGTGGTTTGGGTCCTTCACATATTTACGTAACATAGATATGTGAAAAACGTTATGGATGCGAGACATACTTGGTGGTAGGGCTAGTCTGTAGGCTACGGTTCCTATTCGATCGAGGATTTCAAATGGGCCAATAAATCGAGGGTTGAGCTTTCCTCTCTTTCCGAATCTCGTAACCCCTTTCCATGGAGAAACACGTAAGAATACATGATCTCCGACGTTGAAGCTTTCGTCTCTCCGATGAAGATCAGCATAACTCTTTTGTCGTTCTTGTGCGGTCTGTATTCGTTGTCGGATCATTTGGATCTTTTCGGTCGTTAAGCGTACCAACTCGGGTCCCAACAATTTTGCTTCTCCTACCTCATTCCAACATATTGGAGAGCGACACTTCCTTCCATACAATGCCTCGAATGGAGCCATGCCTATGCTTGCTTGGTAACTGTTGTTGTAAGAAAATTCCACCAACGGCAAGTACTTATCCCATCTTCCTTTGAAGTCTAATACACAAAGTCTCAAAAGATCTTCGAGGGTCTGGATCGTCCTTTCCGATTGTCCGTCCGTTTGAGGATGATATGCAGAACTAAAACGTAGTTCAGTGCCCATAGCTTTTTGTAGACTGATCCAAAAGCGTGAAATGAATCTAGGATCTCGATCAGAAACTATGGAAACTGGCATGCCATGCAATCTCACGATCTCATTTATGTACATACCGGCAAGACGTTCAAGTGAAAAGTTTTCTCGTATAGGCAAGAAATGAGCAGATTTGGTCAATCTATCTACGATCACCCAAATTGCATCTAAGCCTTGAGAAACTTTTGGAAGACCCGTCACGAAGTCCATATTGATGTGTTCCCACTTCCATTCAGGAACTTCAAGTGATTGTAATGGACCTTTAGGAACTTGATGCTCTGCCTTGACACGTTGACAAGTTAGGCACCTTGAGATAAACTCCGCAATCTCTCTTTTCATATTGTTCCACCAAAATGTATGTCGAAGATCTCGATACATCTTGGTACCTCCTGGGTGGATTGCAAACGGCGTGTTGTGTGCCTCCATCATGATTTTATGCTTTAATTCAGGATCGTTAGGAACACAGAGTCGAAAGTTGACTCGAAGTATTCCTTTCTCGTCGATTATTGCCTCAGGAATAGCACCTTCTTGTACTTTCTTCATCATATTCATCAACTCCGGATCGGTAGCTTGAACAACTTTAATTTTATCGATTAAAGTTGGTTCTACTCGCACGTGAGCAATCTTCGAGTGGGTCCCTGGTGTCTTTAGCTCTATCTCCATCTTTTGCAAGTCGTACAAAATACACTTTTGTGTTGTCAGCAGTGCACTTGTACTTGCATAAGATTTTCTGCTCAAAGCGTCAGCTACAACGTTCGCCTTTCCCGGGTGATACTGGATTGTGTGGTCATAATCCTTCAACAGCTCAAGCCAACGTCGTTGTCGCATGTTGAGTTCCTTCTGGGTGAAGAAATACTTGAGACTTTTATGATCCGTATAGATATCCACTTTTTCTCCGTACAAGTAGTGTCTCCAGATCTTCAACGCGAAAACGACTGCTGCCAACTCTAGATCATGAGTAGGATAATTTTTCTCATAATCTTTGAGTTGTCGAGAGGCGTAGGCTATAACCTTTCCATGTTGCATAAGGACACAGCCTAGACCTTTGCCAGAAGCATCGCTGTAGATAACAAATTCTCCTGATCCTGATGGTATGGTCAGAACAGGAGCTGAAACAAGTCTCCTCTTGAGTTCTTGAAAACTCTTCTCGCATTCCTCGCTCGATATAAGTTTTGTACTAGAATGAATGATACCGATATCTAGTAATTAAACTTTCAACTCTTGGTGTTCTATGGGAGCCATTTGGTGTGGACTTTAAAAATGGGCTTAGTGTCGGGTTCAAGATCGATACAGAATTCAATTTCACGGTTTGGGGTAAGCCAGAAAGTTCCTCAGAAAAAAAAAACGTCAGGAAACTCATTAACAATGGGAATATCATTCAAGTTTGACGTGTTTTTGTTCAAATCAGTGACATGAGCTAAAAAGGCTTGACATCCGTTTTTCAATAAACGAATGGCTTTATGGCTAGAAATAACAGTTATAGATTTCAATGGTTTAGTTGCTTGAATTTGCATGACAGGTTGATTAGGAATATGAAAACTAATAATCTTATGAAAACAATCAATTTTAGCATGATGGGTAGTCAACCAATCAATTCCTAAAATCACATCAAATTCATGCATCTCTAAAGAAATAAGGTCAACAGGTAATGTGAGGTTGTTGATTTGAACTTAGGCAAGATTTATAGATAGTAAATGTAATAGGTATTTCTCCCAATGAGGTTTCAACTGATAAGACAAGATTTAAGTTTTCAATAGTCAAATTTAAACGTTGAGTACATATAGGTGAGATAAAGGAGTGGATAGAGCCAGTATCTAATATGACATAGACTTCACGAGAATTTATGAATAGCTTACCGGTTATCACCTCATTCGGTTTCTTGACTGTTATCGTCAAATCGAATCCCGAATACTTCATTCGGATCTTCACGTATTTCAACCATGGGAATACCACTGAATAATTTTCTAGCAAACTGTTTCTCGGGTTCATCAACTTCATCAGTAGTAAGGTACCAATGATTTCCATTAAAATAGTATTTTCGATAGACTGCAGTTTCCACGATAGTGACTAACTTAACCTGAATTCCTCTAAATTGTAACGCCCAAAAGTATAGAAACATCATTTTTAAATAATCTTGAAAATCATAGCTGGAACACCATAAATCCCAAAGACTAATATGAAAAGTCCATATATTCTGATCCTTTGTTATAGAGCATAACCAGGTGATATCACTCTCCCAATTAGTGAGTAAATTAAAGGCAATAATTTCCGCAAGTTCGTTACTTCCTTTAATTGCTTCTAAGAATGGATCTGGAACGACTGTAGCAGAGCTTTCACCTTCATCCTTACTGGATAGAACACGCATAATTTTTGCCTTAGGCAAATGATTCAACTCTGAGTTTGTAAGAAGATTATTCGTCGCCTCTTGTTTTGCAGCTACATTTGTTTCAGTAATTTCAAAGTTAACCTCCTGATTTCCAGATGCCATAATTAACTGTGGTCACAAAATAAATGTTAGTTCAAATAAACTGACTCATCACTTCATGTTCCTACATTCAAATCGACTCATTAGATAATAAAATCTATTTTAGGTAGGACACACTAGTGACTGATTCTATTCGTCTCTCCCCTCCTAGTTCTACCCCAGATCTCCATTAAAGACCATATCCCTAAGCTCTGATGCCAACTGTGACGCCCCCAAATCTGAGCCCACACAGCCCAAACTTGAGTCGTCAAAATACTACAACAAAATTATTACAACAAAGCACAACGTACAACAATACAGTGTATAATAATACACAACTAAGTCTTCACTATTATTGCCACACTATTTTACAAAACGTGAAGACTATGATAACTATTCCTCGGACCCTCACTCCATTCCCCGGCTAGACCCTGTTATGTTTTCATCTCCTGTTGAAAAACAATGGAACAAAAGAAAGGGTGAGCTCAAATAGCCCAGTAAAGAATATCATGACTAAGATAATGACGAATAAATTATCATTAGTCTTCAACAGTTGAGTTCTTGATAGAATACAATAGACTACAAGGTTTATATCAAAAACTGCAGTTAAATTCTTAAACAACGTTCAGATCAATAATAGCAGCGGAATGAGTAATCTATTAGAAGAATAATGCAGACTATAATGTCCACTCGGTTCTCTTTTTAGGAAAAACATCATCAACTTTTATCATCTGAAATATCATTAGTCAAGATAATACAAATTCACAGTTCCTGATCATAATCATGCACATCAACAGTTCATCTTTGTACTACGGGCCAAAGATATTCAATATAGCACCAACGGTCATGATTATACCAGATTCAGCCTTTGGTCATAATCATACCAAACAACAGTTCATCTTTGCACTACGGGCCAAAGAGAACATTCACCACGTGCCATAAAAGACACCGAACAGATGTATCGCCTTTAACCTATTATATCGCCTTTAACCTATCATCTGTTCAACAAATATATCACATCTGTGCCCCCGGCCACAGATATTCACAACAGCTTGATTTTTGGATGATTAGAATGATATAAATGATGAACAGAAGAAATAGGATAACAATAAGTATCGGAAGTTTACTTTGTACAGATTCAAATAATGTCCAAATTGTCAACATGATGTGGAGTGAAATTTAAAAATGATATTCAAGATTCACAGTTCAGAATAACGGTTACAATTCAATAGAAAGGTTCACGTAAATAGGAAGGTTCAGTTGAAATAATGAAGTTCAACTATTATGGAACATATAATATTTTCAGGAATTATAGAAGCAATAGTTCCATAATAAATTTCGATTTAGGAGTATGAAAGAAAATAATATCCCTTACCGTAGCAGGTTTGATTAACAAAAGGTGAAGGAAATTAATACAAAGGGTTATTCACCAACAGGCGGCAATCCGCTCCGTAAGGTTATTCCCACAATTTAATAGAATTTGAGTATAAAGAGTTATTCACCAAACAGGCGGCAATCCGCTCCGTAAGGTTATTCTCAGAGATTAATAATGAATGAATACGAAAGGTTATTCACCAACAGGCGGCAATCCGCTCCGTAAGGTTATTCCCACAATTTAATACATGGAAATAAAAGGCACGTCTTATGAGTAAGGAAGAAACAATATTATTATCGAGAATCAAATAATGATAATCCCTTACCATAGTACGTTTGAATAATGGAAGATGAAAAAGATGGTATCCCTTACCTCAACACGTGACTGGATATTGATTTAAATGAGGTTGATTAACTTGAACAGTACACGTATACTTATAGATCTTCACAAATACTCAAGATGACTTAAGCACACTTAGAGAGAACTTTCACAAGAAGTATTTAGAGAGAGAAAGAAAGAACAAGTAAGGAAGTTTATGAAAAATCCTTAAGTTAAGGCTTCTATTTATAGCCAAAAATCTTATCATTCATTTAATCTAAACCATTCATTTAAAGATCATCTTTTAATCTACACCATCCATTTCAAATATTATATTATCTTTAATCTACACCATTCATTTCATATCACCTAATAATCACCTAACTTTATATTATAAACAAATCAATTTAATTATTCAACAATAATTCACACTTTAATCTACACCATTCATTTCATATCACCTAATAATCACCTAACTTTATATTATAAACAAATCAATTCAATTATTCAACAATAATTCACACTTTAATCTACACCATTCATTTCATATCACCTAATAATCACCTAACTTTATATTATAAACAAATAACTTTATCAATTCAATTATTATGACTAATTGTTATAAATACAGTATAGTTAGCTCTTAGATATCCAGTCAATAAATTAATGAAATACAACTGTTTAAATAACATCATAATAGAGATAACAATAATGTAAAATAAAGCATACGTTACTGTGTAATGACAATTATTGATTCAATAATGTGAATTACTGTGCATATGTTACTGTGACAATTATTAGGTTCAATAATTTTAAAAACAGTGCAACAACAATTATTGACTCAATGATATAAAATACAGTGTAATGACAATTATTAAATCAATAATGCAAAATACTGTGTAACAACAATTATTGAATTGATAATATAAAATATTATGCAGTGACAATTATCGATGAAATGATGCGTAACAGTTACGGTGTCAATTATCAGACCAATAATATGAGACACTATGCAATACCGTGTGTTACTGTAGAGTACCGTGTGCTACAGAAAATACCATAAACTACCGTATGCTACTATTCTTTTATCACCGGTATTTTAACAGTTCCGTTGACTATTTTTATTTAAAAATGTTACTTCTGTCGTTTTCTATATCCGACAAATATTCCGTTGTGGGGTCCACCAATAATTTATTATTTCGGCGCCGTCGTACGACACGAATATTCCCCGACCAAACGAATATTCCCCGACAAAGCGAATATTGTCCGACAAAATAAATTTTGCACATAACATCCTTAACTTTCAATTTTGTTAATTTAACCACTTACTGTTTCAAAAAAAAAATATATGGAGAAAAATTAAATTTTGTATTTCATAAAATTCGGGGTCTTACATAGATTACAGGGCCAAGTTCAGAATTTTCGGGACCAACGTGTAACTGAGTTGCGGACTGCTAAGAGAGATTTCGAGACGTTAGATTCTTCCACCCTTCCGCCCCAGATTATCTTATCTCGAGATGAGGAGATGATTCTTTGGGTGGCATCTCAGGATCCCTTAACAACAGTACCAACAAGTATCGAATGTTGGGGATGCTAAAGGTACCAACATATATATACATTACCTAGAGGTAATTAGTAGTTACAATGTTATAAGTTATTTCATAATTTTTATATCACTTCAAAAATTAATAGTGTAAAGTTATTTTTATTTTCATAGGCTTTAGCCAGAGTCAGCGTCCGAGCGCATCTGTTGGATTATCTCATTCAGACGTTGGCTTGGACGACCAGCTATTCCAGAGGATCTTGACGACGGTGTCGAAGACGTTTCATACGAATCCGATATTCTGTCGTCAGGACTTGCCAAGTTGTGCGTGCCTTCATCAGCTTACGCTGAATGTTGTATCTGGGACCACCGCCGAGAGTATGTGTATTACTCTGGAACAGTTCGTCGTGATACATGGCAAGGTGGTACAGATGATGGTTACCTTATTTACGAAGGCTTTTGGCCCGATACTGAGTCAGCTCCCGACTACTCAGGTATTTTATCTATTTTAAGTTGTACTATTTGCATGTTACGTAAATTCAACCATATTTAATTAGTTGTTTTTGTAATTCTCAATGATTTTCTTACATTGTATATATTTTTTGTGTATGAACGGGATAAAAATGCCAAGCAGGGCCTTTCTGACGAGCTCGCTGATAATGTCGATGATATATATATAGTCATAGACAGTTATAGTTATAGGTGTACTTATATATATATATATATATATATATATATATATATATATATTCATAGTTGTAGTTACATTGTACATCGTAACTTAGTTTATATGTATTGTTATTGTTGGGATTGAAAGTTGTGTTAGTTTATATATCGCAAGTTAGTTTACATTTATGTGTTATTATTGGGATTTAAAACATTTGTGTTACTTTATTTATTGTAAGTTATTTTATATGTATGTGTTATTGGGAATGAAAATAGGTACACGTACAAAATGTGGTGTAAAAATCTTGGTTACTGTAAAATTAATTTTTTTTTATTTAAAAAATGTCTTATTTCATTCTAACGGAATAAGGTATTTTTAACGGAAATTCAGTCGGAAATAAAAGTTTTTAGCCCATTCCAGGTGAGACACGTGACAACATAACTTCGATGGAATTAGCTTACATTCAACGGAATATTCCGTCGAAAATAATAACTCACTAACAAACCAGAATGTGACACGTGGCACTTGTATCTCCGACGTATATGCCCATTGAAAATAAAATCGAAAATAACTTATCATCGACAGACCTTTCATTGGTAATAAGTCCGTCGGAGTTAATTATTTTCGACCAATTTTTCGATGGAATTATTCCCGACCAGGTTATATTCGACTGAATTTTCGATGAAAAATTCCGTCGAAAATATATTAATTCCGACGAAATGGGCCTAGTTAATGGATCAATATATATATATATATATAGTCCCCTTCTCCAGCGAACCTTAAAAAGCGAACCAAAGACGAACCGTCGTCTTTGGTATCTATGACGACGGTTCGACCCGTAGCCATAGCCATACACTATATGACGACGAGTCGAACCGTCGCCATAGATACCAAAGACGACGATTCGTCTTTAGTTCGCTTTTTAAAGTTCGCTTTTAAAATTTTTTCTATATATATATATATATATATATATCATCTTCAATAATTAATGATCAACCATGTCAAGTTTGAAAGCCTAACCACTAATTTTGATGGAAATACTTTTGTAATGCCCTTTTTACTTTGTATAAACAAGTAGTATCATAACAACTATAGTCTCTTTTTTTCTTTTCTCTTTTTGCTAAATTAACAACTATAGTCTTTGAGGAAGACTTGCGCATATTAAATGATTTAATAATCCCATAATCATATACTATTGTATTGTTTAATCATCCATAATCACACTTACTTAATTTTGTAACGTGCAGCCACCGGGTGAATAGTGCTTCATATATAGATTTGAATATAGGACAGCACGAAGCTATATTTTGTTGGTTCAACGACAGGAAGCTGTATTAGCTACTTATTCGAACAGATCTCGAAAGATACTAAAAAAGAAATATTTTGAATGTAAAAAGTTTAGCCGTTTGGTGACATGCTGATCTTTTTCTTATCTATGACTTGATTTTTTAAAATTCTTGGAGGATGGGTTGTTAGAATTGACTTTTTTGTTGAATTAAAAAGAACGAAAGCTATGATTTATATATATTTTTGCTATATCACTATTCCAACAAATATATATGGTCGTCTATAGAAAATCGGACAGTGCAGATTTAATTTTTTTAATCTTTTCATTACTAAATTTTATTCATAAAATTAAGACTATTGATAATGACAAGACAATAATTATACTATCAGAACAATAATTATCGCTAAATACAAAATCAAACAATACATCTATCTTAACCGTTAAAAAGTGGAGTATGACACGAATTTTAATGGCATGACCCACTTTTTAATAATTAAGATGGATGTAATGTTTGAATATTATACAGTTATACTTATTCCCTTTAATATGCATTTACTTTACAGGGTTGTGCAAATACAAACACAAAGACTCCCATAATTTTTTCAAATAAATCTTTTTTAATCCATCATACTTTTATTAAGGTGCTAAAGTCGATCATATGTGCTTATTCCAAAGCTTGATCAAAACCTTACAACATTAAAAGATCTTGGAGCGTGGCCATTATAATATTACATATGAAATTACATGTTGGCCCAAAAGGTTAATTAACTTATTAAGTCTATATATAATTTATTGGAATATGTATATCCTTAATTTTTTTTTTCTTTTATATTCTATTGTGAAACTATATATTATGATGAATCAATGATTAATAATTTGAATGACCAAAAAATAAGTCTAAATTATATATTGGATAAAGAGTCTTTACTACGAATTTGAAATTTGTATCGATAATGAAGAATGCAGAGAGAGAAGAGAGAAGCGATGTGATTTAGAGAGATTACATTTGTCCAATTCTATGCATGAATTGAAGGGAAAACCACCATTGTTATTTGCTAAATAAATTTCAACAATAATTGTAGTTGTCTTACATAAGTGGGTTATATATGAATCCGGTTACCATGAAATTGGACAATAGATTAATACAGTATTGACACGCAAAGAGAGAGAGAGAGAGAGAGAACACCCCCGAACTACGTGTCAGCATTGTATTGGTCCATTATCCAACTTACCATAAAGTTAATTCTATACTAACCGAATCCGTTATATATGCATAACTTAGGTATGACACTTTCAAGGGTTGAAACTTAATTTAGTATGCCTGATGAAGCAGAAATTATAGGAAAACAAAGTAGATAAAGATAGGAGTGAGAAGAACAATAAAAATGTGCTTTTAAAGTTTTAAATTAAAATCTAATTTTGGGTTAGTGACCTTAAATAAACTTGGACTTATGTATGGTCACTTTATATGCCTTTTACATATCTAAATTTTATTTATATTAATAAATCTGAGGATGACTCCTTTATAAGTACAACCCTCTCCCTTTTTAGTTTTAAGAACTTGCTTTATTATAATTTAATTTTAGGCCTATTATTCAGTCATAGACCCTAGAATAACTTAAAAGGGGAAGAGTTGAGAGAAATTTTTGTCAGAAGAAACATGTTTTATTATGTAGCGTTTGTAGTGATTTTACTCGAAGATAGATTAGAGATCATGAAAGAAAATATATTAATTATCACTAGGCAATCATTTGGTAAAAGTGTTTTAACTCTTAAAACGTTGATGATATTTTATCTTTCAATTTTAAATTCTTAAGTATATAGTTGTTTTGGCAATTTCAGTAGTTAAAGTATTATATAATGCAAAAGAAATCACTTTTTCACTTTTATCTCCAACTTTTCTCATTTTCACATTATTTTTTCAACTTAGTCCATGTATCTCTCTTACTAGGGGTGTCAATCGGTAAAAAATCGAACCGGTATCAAAAAAATCAAACCGGTACCGAATCGAAATTACCGCTAAAACAAGAACCGAAAACCGAACCGAATTACCGGTTCGGTACAAATTCGGTTCGGTTTTTTAGGTTCGATTTTCGATTTTTACCGATTAGCAATATATATAATTATTATTAATTATATAATAATTAGTATAAATTTATTATTATATTATGTAATTCGGTTCTTTCGGTATACCGAATTTAACGAAATTCAAAAATGTTCATACCACTACCAGTACCGAAAAATATAAAAAACCGATACCGATCGGTTCGGTAAAAAATCGAAAAGTTTGAACACCCCTATCTCTTACCCTCTTTCTATCTATCGTTCTCTTACATAATTTAAGTGACAACATTAAATTCCTATATTATCTTTTATCTATGTTTTACTTTTATGCAAAAAATTATTTAAAATTATACATAAGCAGTCTAATTAATACAATAATACAATGCAAGAGGAGAGGGATATATATATATATATATATATATATATATATATATATATATATATATGACTTGGTTCAAGGGCATACATTTTTAAAAAACATACCAAGCATACTCCCTTTAGCGACGGATGGGGCGACGGTTTGGTCCGTCGCCATAGGTTCGTCCGTCGCTATATGTTTGTCCGTCGTTAGAAGCTATAGTGACGGACGAACCTATGGCGATTGATCAAACCAACGCTCTGTCCATCGCTAAAGAGAGTATGCTTGGTATGCTCTTTAAGAAGGTATGTCCTTGAGCCTCTCTCTCTCTCTCTCTCTCTATATATATATATATATGTTAAGAGGAGTGGGGTCAATTGATCCCACTAAAAAAATATTTACATGATAAATTTAAAAAAAATAAAATTATGTGTAATATATAAATCGACTTTATTGAAATTATACAAATTTTATAATGTATGGGGTCAAATTAAATTTTTTATTATTTTTTCAAACATATATCTCTCCTACTCTTTTATATATGCATCTCTCTTTAATCTTATTCAAATAAATAATATTTTAATTTATACTTTCTTTGTTTCATATTATTTGACCATTGTTGACTTTTTAAAGTCAACTTAAGAAATTTTTGAACTCAAAATTAACTTAAATTATTTTAATTTTAATCAATACAATGATGAATATTGTAAACTATTTAGAAGTATTATTCATTACAAGTTTTTTTATTTTAGAAATTAAATTATCTAAATTTTGAGTTTTAAAATATCTCAAATTGACTTTCAAAAGTAAAAAATGATCATATAATTTATAACAGATGGATTATTATTTTTTAAAACAATTAAAAAATTAAGTATTATGGAACAAATTTGTGATTAGAAAAACATATTAGTGGTCAATAAGGTGTTTATATATAATGTTACTATTTATTGTATTATTATAGTAACTAAATACATATTTTATATATTTAATCAGAAAGTGCAAAACTATTAAAAAAAATTAGCTCAAGTGCACTGTCCCCCACACCTTCACTAAATTATTTATAAAATATTTTGACCCTATTGAGTAAAAACTCAGGCTTCGTCACTATATATATATATGCACACACACACGAGAGAGGGATAGAGGATAGATTTTGGAATCTTAATTAGCAAAATGCCATCTTCTTTCCTCTTCTTGTTTGTGTGTGCATAGATAGGGCAAAAGGAAACTTTGATTTCAGATAGTTTAAATTGGATGGTATATTTGCGCAAATTTATAAAAGTGAGTTGAATAAGTATAGCAAATAATTACATATGAATAATACTTTCATAAGAATGGTCATATAAAATACAACTCTATGTTATATTAACACAACTCATTTTTATAGACAGTTCAAAAACAATACTCATTTTGACGGACAAAAAGAGTCCCTTTTTATCCTTGTCATATATATGTCGAATGTCAATTTTCTTTGTCATTAGTCTTCTTTAGCTGCGGTTAATGTAGCTAAATATATCCATATAATTAGATGACTAAACTGGCTCATGTGTTTCTCGCCCTAGTACCTCTACCTACTAATTAATCCACTTTTGTACATAGAGATCCTGAAAGAAGATTAATTATTAAAACATTTTGCTCCAATAATGACCACTGGCCGAACGCAAATTTCCCGGTAAACCATTTATCTATTGAAAAATGTTGGTGACAGCATTTATCAGTCTTCATCAAATCTTGGAATATTAGGACAAGAAGTTAGAATAAGTTTAAATCTTTTTTAAACACTAGGACTAACTCAGTCTCACATTTAGAAAGCATTATGCCCACTGTTTGGTTGCACCATTCTTTTTTTATCTAGTGACCAGGGATAATCCGTGCCTGAAGGCACGGTACAATTAATATAACAGTTGAGTATTGTATTCAATATTTTCGATTGAAAAATTTTAAACTGTTGTGGACTTTCAGTTTTATAATAGAACTGAGAGTTTAACCATTAATACAAAAAATTGATACTCAATCTAGTCATAATTTTTTTTGAAGTAAACATTAGTTTGTTACTCATTCCCAACTTAAAATTAGTTATTGGCAGGTTTGAACAATTAATTAATTGACGATAGCGGGCTCAAATTTGTGTAATATAGTATTTTCGGATATCCCACACACATTTCCTTTATTGACAAAACGAAATGAGAAGTTTAGCAGCATTTATTTGTCTCCAGTATCATCCATGAACAGTATTTCATGTGGAAAAAAGGTAGTACTGCAAGTCATTTGGTGGGATCCAATGAGGGAAAAAAAAGAAGATGTTAAAATCAAAAAGAAAGGTTTTTGCATATATACACAAAAATATAAAATGAGCCCTCTAAGTCCAAACAAAAAGGTATTGTCATAACACTAACTAAATCGCATCACCATAATATTTTTTTTCTATATTTTTTCTTGAAATTGGACAAAATATTCTCATACCATGAGTCAGAGTCTACTACAATAATTGCTCTCGATATAGCCTGCAAAAACACCAAAGTGATGACATGTAATTGTTCGTACCTGAGGGTACGACGTAGATTAAAATTTCAAAAATACTATATTACCTAAAGATTCTTTACAACCTAAAATAACTTACAAATCAATTAGAATGAATCTGAACCGTCCTTGTGATTTCCTGCCCAAATCAATTTGCATGTGAAAACATAACGACTGCAATACCCATAAAACAGAAAAATGACGTCAATACTAAAAGTGTGACCCATGTTGTTTACGTGTAATTTTTTATTTTATTATTATTATTATTATTATTATTATTATTAAAGTGTAGTGGTGAATTTGATTTGGGTGGGAAATGTGAGTGGATAGATTTTTGAAGAAAAAAAATGTTGAATTGGGGGGGGGGGGGGGGAAATAAAAGATAGATTAGTGACCGTTGGATGTTGAAACTCCAAATGATTTTAGACTGTTGGATGTTGAAGTTTAAATTGATTTGAGGCCGTTGGATGTTAAAGTTTTAGGATTTGAGCCGCTCTGTTTTATATTATAGATTTTTCCAAAGAACAAGTCCCATAGGACACGTGCAATATGTATTCAAATTCTATAGAAATTCTCTAGCTGAATTAAACCCTCCCAACAATCTTCTTCTTATAAGGATCGTAAAATTGACACCAACTTCACTATAATAAGTTTTATAATTTTTCACTTTATTGGTTATAAAAAAATATTGCATTGATAGGTTTTATAATTTTTTATTGCATTAATTAATACAACATTTTCTATAACTAATACAATAAAAAGTTATATGAACTTACTACGGTAAAATTAATGTCAATTTCATCATAACTGAATCCTTCTTATAATTATATGGTGTTGAGAAACAAAGTTGAGTGTCCCATGACGACCTAGAAATCTTCTAAAATATAATAGTATACATTATAACGAAAAGTAAAGGTAAGTTTATTAATACGTACTAAATCCTAAAAATACTCTAGGAAAATGATAAAATGACATGAATTAATACTATTAATAAATGAGGGGTTTGTAAAAATTTAGTACGTATTAAGTTACTCACCAAATTAAGTAAACATTGCATGCTTAATTTATGTGCTTAATATATAGAATAGACCAATGTACCATGCAAATAAATAAATAAGCCTAAGACCACTAATCAAAATCAAGGTACGTACATATTCTAAGTTATGTTCTTATAAACTTTGTTGTTTCATGACATTAACTAGCAAATGAAGATATTGCATACTATAATGTTTAACTTATTACCCAATATATATATATATATATATATACGACGGTTCAAAAGCATACCTCTTTAAGTAGCATACAATATTTATCAAAATGTCGTTGTTTTGAAAATTCTTTGATGACATTTTTGTCAATAAAAAGAAAACATGTGGGGCCGCAGAATGTCACATCATGTCGCATCTTTTTTTAATATTATTTTTTTAGAAAATAATTTTCAAATCTTCAAAACAACGTTGCTTTGATAAAGGTATGCTATTTAAGATAGATGTATTATATATATATATATATATATATATATATATATATATATATATATATATATATATAATAAAACAGATACCATTTTGAATCCAAAAATACAAAGACGGTTCAGATTCTTCCAATTTAATCTAATGGCTCACATTTCATCTCATAAAAAAAATTCCGCCCAAATCAAATTCACCCCTATAATAATAATTTTAGATGTCCATTAATAAGTTGATGTTCATTTTATGTGTTTGGAGTAATACTATAGTGTGTATGAATATTTAAAAATATTAGTTAAACAATAATATTTAAGATATTTAAATTTAAAAAAGAAGTGTAACTCCTGTCTCTTACATATCCTATCTCTAGCATATATCCATATGTGATTTAAACAGCTATTGTCGTGTAATTCAAATAATTATATTATCTTTATCTATTCTCCAGTGCACTACTAATTACTACCTTCAATATACTTGTACATAATTTCCAAAAGTATATGGCAATTGCCAAAATTGGCTCTAAGGTAAATCCGCTCCTGAGCTTGTCTTCTATGGGAATTTATAAGTGTATATATTTTGTTTCATATTGAGTAACTTGAAAAAATATATTTAGTATATAATAATTTGATTCAACTCCGTCAATTAACTTTAAATAAGAGAATTTAATATCTTTATATACTAAAATTTGAACCCCTTAGACAGCAAAGAAGGGTGTGTGTGTGTGTCAAAGTAGCAACAAAAAAAATAAATTTGAACCCCTTTATAAATCTAACAAACTATATCAACATAAATATCATCTTAACAGTATCAATTCTTTAAAATAAAGACATTCTTGTCAAAAAAAATATATTTTTTTACTTATGACACACCATATCATAGTTAGAAAAAAATTGAAGATTCAGATAAATCTTCTATACTGTATACATAGAGTCCTATGCATGCACAAAAACTAAGAAAGCTAAACTTCAGGTCAGGCCGAGATTTAGGCATAGTCAAATTATATTGTGCTTTCAGCCAAAAATATGGACTATTCAGGCCCGCAGGACAAGCTTTTCAGAATTTAGGTCGGGTTTTTCAAGCCTAATTATTATTTTTTTCGAAATTTTATGCTTTACTAAATTTATTCTTCTATATTACTTTAAAAAATATGAAAGTAACATAAAAGTAAGTACAAATAAGTTAATTCTTTATTATTTAAAAATATATATTACATTAGATCGATAAAAAATTGAAGAAATATGTAATACATAAATGTATATACATGAATGATACAAATAGAAATACAAATGAGTATAGTTGTTCAAATTTGGTAGATTAAAATGCATACCCTTAAAACTAGCTGTCATTTATGGGCTTTATTCATAAATAGAAAAATCAGCTGTAGCTGAAGCTTATAAAGAAGTAGTGCACAACAGCTTGGGATGATCATTAGCTAATGAAAGGGAGTACTCAGAGAATAGTAGCATCAATATAGTATTCAAATAATACACAACTAAGTCTTCATTATTATTGTCACACTATTTTACAACTTATGAAGTCTAATACAGATACAACTCGGACTTTCACTCCTTCAATATCGCCCTTGCAATGGCTATTCGTTGTTTTTGTCCTCCGGATAATTGCACCCCTCTTTCTCCAACGTTAGTGTCGTAGCCCTGAGGCAATGAGGATATGAAGTTGTGCGCGTTTGCTGCTTTTGTGGCTGCAATTATCTCTTCTTCTGTGGCTGATCCTTTCTTGCCATAGGCAATGTTTTCGCGGATAGATTCATTGAAGAGCAATGGCTCTTGACTCACTAATCCCATTTGTTGCCTCAGCCTGAGTCATTGACAAATAAAGAATTTGAATAGCGATGCGTCACAGTTGGTATCAGAGCTTAGGGATATGGTCTTTAATGGAGATCTGGGGTTAGAACTAGGAGGGGAGAGACGAATAGAATCAATCACTAGTAATACCCTAGTTTTGAAGTTCATTATGTTTTATATTGAATATTTATGGTAGAAAAGTTATTCTCAAGTTCTAAATGTTTATATCCATGCTAGATTGGTAGATCTAGGGCTTAACATGAATATTTATGGGTGTTGGTGTCGAAAAGTTTAGCAAAATGTATGAGAACGATTTTTACCGACGAAACCTTAAACGAACGTGTGATTTGGAGCTTTATATTTTGAAACCTAAAAGTTAGGTATGAGATTTTCTTCTTTGATATGGTAAATATATAAGTTAAGAACAAAACCTAGTTGTATATTATCAAAGGTAGATAATATCTTGGGGTATTTGGTACATTATTAAATGTCCAAATCATTAAGTTATATAAAAAAAGAATGTTTAACCGATGTAAATAATCAATCTGTCTATCATCAAACCAAGGAACAGAGAATAGCCTGCAAATAATTACTTATAAAATCAGTAACCATACGAGTGGTAGAAGAAAATCATGAAAAAATAGGATATGTCACATCAAAATCAATTAAAGTTCAGCATCCAAAGTATTTAGGAGCAACAACTTCCTGCAACTAGATATTCACCTTCAGTTGTTAAAAGAGCTACATATGTTTGGGATAAAAGCATTCTTCAGCTGAGTTGAGTTGAGTGGATCATTGATATTGTTGAGTTTAGTAGCAGTCTAGCAATCCCCACGACTCTTGGAGTATATGAGGATGTCATCAATAAATACAACCACAAAATGATCCAAATATTCTTTGAATATTCGGTTCATCATGTCCATGAAAGCTGCAGTGCTCTAAGGACACAAATTAAGCGCAAAAAATAAGAGATGAATCTCACTAAATATTATTTCTTTATATATTTGCACTAAATTCAATACATAGGGTCCATTAGTATATTATTTTTGTATGCATTGAATTCAGTGCAAATACATAAAGAAATAATATTATGCATTGAATTTCGCTGAAGTTACCAGTAGCATCACACCCGTGATGATCAATATCCTGCAATTGGAAAAATTTCATGGTTAATTTAAAATATTATGGGGTAAAAATTTGAAATTTGCTGTAAAAGTAAAAGGAAAATTATAAAGCTTTTTGAGAAGAAATTGAATATAACTTACATGTCTGTCAGTTGACCTAAAGAGGAAAAAGTCTCAGGGATGCTTCCAGTGATTGTAGTTTTTTATATCAACCTCGGTATTGTTCTCTTTATAACTATAAGCAATTCTGTCTGCAGAGAGGTGTACAATTGTTTCTGCAATGGGCAATCATGCAAGGAGTGGCAATGCTTCTCCAACTTTTTGTGTTTTCTGACTCCACAACAGCCTAAACAAATGGATATAAGCCATTATTGGGATTAGTCCCAAAGCAGTCAATAATTGCCCCCCAAATGGCCCTTTTATAGGAGAAACCATATAAAGCCGCTGCTCCACCAGTAACTATGTCCTCTATCAACTTGTAGAGGGTGCCCTTTTTCTGACATTTTGGTACTTGACTTTATAGGTTGTAGTATCTCAGTCAGAGATGGTGTCATGAAAATTACCAAGGGTTTAATGATATTATACAATTTTAAAGTTTGTATAATAGGTTTTTAAAGCAATTTTATTGTAGTTTTCAATAAAATTGATAGATCTGTGTCTATTGCTTGCCATGACTTTCGGCTTGTGGAATCTTGACCCAAACAATAATACATCTACCCAAAAATAAATAAATAAATCACAAAAATAATTTATTACAACTTAAAGGAGAGAATTTAAGAGAGAAGATATATATTTGGGTTTTGGCACCTCTTATAAAAATATAAACGTAAAAAAGTCTTTAAACTTTATTTAAGTAAAAAAAATTAGATTTAAAATTTTACTTGGACTGTTGTGTATATTTTAATTGTTTACTCTTATTAATTCACAATTAAAATAACTCATAATAGTATTTTAATTTCTTATTTAATATGAATCCATAACTTGTTTATTGGTTACTTCTCTGTTTCCTTTCTCTTTTAATGGACTAATTTATCTAATGTGCAGGGGGAAGTCCTCATTCGAGGAAAAAGACGGCACGGTTTACTCTTGAGAATTGAGGTTTCATTATAATACCCAGATTTTTACAAGAATTGTAAATAAGATTTGAAATAATTAATTAAAGGTTATGGTTTAAAAATCAAAATCTTCATCTTCTTAGGAGTTATACACTTCATGCATGTCCTACAATCTCTCTCTCTTTAAACCGATGGTTTGATTGTTGAATGTAGTAATAAAAAACTAACTTGTTGCTTTCAAATTAATTAATGAGACAGTATATTGCAAGCAACAGGTATCCCGATTTCTCTCCTGGAGAAGACTCAAAAAATTAAAGACCACATGCACTAGGGGGAGCATAAAGCAAACTAGTTGCTTCAGAGAGTCAGACGCCACCACGTACCAAGGACACGCATTCTGAATTTTGGTTAATTTGTGGAAGTTAGTCACAATATATATAAAAATAACGCAGAAAATAAAGTGCTAAAAGTAAATGAGACACCGAGATTTTAAGTGGTTCACACACAGAAGTCAGACCTTCCCCTACTAAACACACCCCACTCGAACTGAGGTCGCACGGCAAGTCCTCCGATTCCGAACCCTCGCCAAGCGAGTCCCAACCTCCTCCCGACAGAACTAATCCATCACCATACAACTTTTGAATGTGTAATAATATAGTAGGTGCATCCATTTTCTCGTGTTGACGTTATTAATGTGTCTTAGGGTTTATTGTTTGATAGTGTGGTTTTAAGTTTTAATATGGTTAATATAGGTTGTTTTATAGGAGTTTAATTTTCTAGGGAACCTAGGTCTCATCTGAAGTCCAAACATGTGTTACAACACTTCCGTATGATTAGAGGAATCATTGAAAAGGAGATGAATTTTGATCTCTCAGCCGCATGAGAGCAGCGACTGCTCCAACTTAATGAGTTAGATGAATTTCGACTGCGGGCTTATGAGAATATGAAATTGTACAAGGAGAAGGCTCCGGTCAACCTTGAGTGCTACCGAGATTGAGAGGGATACTGCACACGCGGAGCGGGATGCTGATGTACTAGCCCGGGATGCCGCCCTCTCTGCCAGAGATAGTATCGTAGAATAGGCCAAAGTCATCATAGAGGTCTACTCTGCGACTATTAACAGTGCTGCTGCTCTTTTGACTCGGATCGACATGATGGGACAGCAGATCACGGCCGAGCCTGAGGTTTATGATGCCTCGACTATTCTGTCTACCCTGCTTCAGCTGATGCTGCTACTCAGTTGTTTCGAAGAACAGTCATCCCTGCGTTGAAGGAGCGATGCATCATGACTGTCCTATTTGCTTTGAGGTATTCACCCAACAATGTTTCTTTCACTTTTCCCTTGTGAGCAATTTTAAGCATAGATCCATTTGGAATTTGGATTTGTGATCTAAAGAGAAGTTGTAGAGGGGGAAATTCTAATGAGAATGATGGTTGAATGAGATGACTCAATCGATCATGGATTTCAATTATAAAGCGATTCTAATAAGGATTTTTACTCCTAATTGGTCTTGGGCATGCATAGACAAAAGATGTTGAACAACTATAAATACAGTCATTATTAGAGGATGAACATGAAGTGATTTTATGACAATACACCCCCTTTATTTTAAATATATATATGTATATGTATATGTATATATTTGCACTTTAGTCAAGCATGTAAGGAGACCCTTAAGAGAAGAGCTAAGGAAGGACAAAACAAAAGCAAATCCAAAAGGGGAATTCAAGAGCTTCCACAAGCAAAAGAAGAAAGACAAAAGCTTCATAGCTACCTGAGGACCAGGAAAAGACAACCTTCACCTGCCCCTACGGGACGTTTGCATTCAGACGAATGTCCTTTGTTATTAATTTATGAATACATGCCCAACATGAGCTTAGATTACTACCTATTTGGTTTGCAACATTTCTTAATTCATCAAAATACACTATTTACAAATTAACAGACATAGGAGTTATAAAACTTAAGTTATTAATGTTTTAGTAAGAGACCCCAAAACTGGACAGATTTCAAAAAAATTGCAAGCTCACTGTCGGTTTTTCTTTGGTGAAGTTGCCGGAACTAGCGGGGAGGAAAGGGAATGGAGTAGTGATCCGAGATAGTTGCTATAGTAGTCTTCACTGTATTATAGAGTAGTAATAATTGTGAAGACTTAGTTGTGTGTATTTTGTAAAATCGGGCCTTAAAATGACACAAAGTCGTGTTCGGGTTAAGGCCCCGTGATAATAATAAAATATGTGATTGTGGGTGTTTGGGGTTGTCTTTGACGCAGCAAACGAGCAGCTAGAGAAGGTTAGGATGAAACTTGACAATAGGTTGTTCCAGACATATTCTCTTGACCGTACTTCGGAGAAACAAGCAAATAACTTCCACTATTATTAACATTATTCTTATAAACAACCTACTATTTCCTCACTTATTTTCTTGATTTTGTACTATAATTTTGAGGACGAAATTCTTATAATAAGGGGTGAATGTAATGTTCTGAACTTTTAAAAATCTTGTTCTAAAAGCATTGCTCGAAAACTACGGGTTTATCCATTTGATTAATTCAAGTAATTAATCGTGAATAAAGAAATGCCTTGATACTTTTATTGATCAAGGAAATAAATATCTACTAGTCGAATCATTACCCAAGTAGAGCCTATTTTTGTTCAAACCCTACTAAAAACGTAAATAAGAGATTTATACCTTTAGAAGAATCAACTACAAGTTCACCTCCCTTGATCTTCCAAGATTTTTCTTGCTCAACCCTAATTGTCTTTCCAACATTAGAAGGGGGCCGAGTCAAAACCTAACACCCACGTGCATATAGCAAGTGAGAGTAGCAACTTCATAATACCTAGACAGATGGTCAGACCTAAGTGGTGAACCGAAGTTTGGGCAATCTTCTACGGTGTTTGGCTGCATGTTTCTTTAGTTTCTAAACCAGTTGGTTGATCTTCAAGTAAGTTTTTGTGTCCAAAGTGGAAACACGAGTCGTACTCGCTCAAGTGCTCAAGACTGATTGGGTACTTTTATTGGTTTATCCTGTTTGTGGGTACGTGTATTTCTGGAATATCATTTTTTGCTTTATTCACAGAGTTATTGTATACTGCTTTAACTTTAGTTGATGGTGTTTTTCTTACTGTCTTGTTACTAATAATATTGTATAAATAAGCTACTCCAAAACTCAAGCAGTTTCTTTTTCTACTTCACTTTTTATTTCTTCTTGAAATAACTAGGTCCATTCAAAGGATAGTAAATTGAATTGGTTAGAAGTAGACAACAACCGAGGCAAGTTCTCTGACCCTTAACTTATATTTATTTTTGCAAGTTCCACATTAACCACTGTGATAAATCTTCAGTACATAAATCGTGAAAGTTTAAGAGCATAATTACCGTGATCATCATGTATTCGAGAGTCTCATCATACCTGCAGCCATGATTTATAAATTATACTTTGTGCATACACAATTGTACTTTTTATAATTATTCTCTTCTTTCTTCCATTCGTTCATCCCATCTATCTTCTAAATGTTATGTGGCTGTCAAATGTACTTTTTTATGCTTTATTTTTTATTTATTTCTTGATTCATTTATAATTTTCTTTTGAACATATAGTTGGTTGTTCATTATTTAATTTTTAATTGAAAACGTGTTCTATTTAATACTTGGATATAAAATAACGCACTGTACTCAAGTTTGTTATCAAAATGTCATTATCATATCATTATTATTAAATAAAATATTCAATAAATTAAAAGAAATATGAACAAAATTAAAATAAATTAGATCTCACAGTGGATAAATCTTGATGGCTTCAATCACTTAAACCAAGAAAAATAATTTAGCTACTCATAATTGTAGAGAACACTAAAGAATGGAAGAGAGAATTTTTATTCTAAGAAAAGGTGTGTATTACAATGTGTGTCAAGCCCTCTATTTATAGGCTCCATAAACCTCCTAACTTGTCCAAACCCTAATAGGATTTACAATTAAAAATAAAAGAAAAGTAAAATAATTATTATCCTAATATATACCATTCATTTTATATCACCTAACTTTATATTATAAATAAATAACTTTATCAATTCAATTATTCAACAATAATTCACGCTTATTCATTACTATGACTAATTGTTATAAATACAGTGTAGTTGGCTCTCTGAGTTAGATATCAAATTAATTAATAATGAAATACAACAGTTTAATTAACATCATAATAGAGATAACAATAATGCAGAAAGTATATAAAAGAAAGAATTTAATCTTATTTTATTCAAGATCATTTGTGTGTTTGTGAATCCAAATGTATCAAACTAGTGAAAAAACTTAGATCCATTCACATAATTAAATGTCTCATAAAAGATATCGCAAACTCAGTTCACTTCCTGAGAACTGAGATTTCTCCTTAATTTGGACTTTTGCCTTCTTTCACTTTCTCTTTGAAGGTCAACTCCCCCTTTCTTTGTCAATAAAAGCTAGGTTAACAAAGTTAGACCATATGTTCTTAAGCTTCTCAGTAAAGACTGTGTGTGTGTGTGTGTGCATGTGTGTATGTGTGTGTGTGAAAGAGAGAGAGGGGGGGGGGGGGGCTGCAACCAGCTATAGCAGCAAGGAGAAGAAGAATGAGAACCATGTTCAAGCTAAGGAAAGTAAAAAGGGAAACAGAGAGGTAATTTGAAAACCCTTTATGTAATGTTTGATTTTCATGGTTGAATGCTAGGTTTTATGGTTAATATTAATAATTTGAAAATATAATATTGTCAGTAATTGGGTTGAGTGGTATGCATGATTAAAACTAGTTGTCACACTTACTGAACCTTATTGGTTCTTGCTAGCTCATAGATTAAATAAAAAATTTAATTTAATCCAGTTTTTCACAATACTATTCTCCACAACTGGGTTATCAAACTTTATCGTCTCGTGTTGGCTAAAGGATAACCGCCTAATTATCACGGTTTTCGTTTTCCCTTATTACGAGAATTTCTCTCTTCACCTTATGTTAAGAACAATATTATTCAACGCGTGCAGTTAAAATCAAACATGACATTGAATTTTCATTCATGATAAGAAACTGGTTTTCTACCCATTATCTCATACAACATTATTGAAATGATACAATCCAAGACCAAGCAAACAGATCATGCATGCACCCATTGAGCTTTTCCCTTTGCTGTATATCCTCGCATCATCAAAGCTCACTTCTGTACCAATAAACCCCTTTAGTCTCCCCTTCATCTTTCTCCACATAAATACACTCCTTCATTTCTCTATACATTGCCTTAAGAATCGGAGTTCCATCATACTGATAATAATCCCCCAATATTGGCTTCATCGTCTCCGTCGCTTCGAGTCCATGATAATGCGGGATCATCGAGAAAATATGGTGACAAACATGAGCATTACACACATTATGGAACACCTTGTTCAAAATCCCGTAGTCTCTATCGACTGTGCAAAGAGCTCCCCTCAACCAGTCCCACTCGGTAGAATCATAGTAAGGCAAAGATGGATGAGTATGATTTAGTATAGTAATTAACACGAACCATCCGTTAACAATTAGCAATGGGCCTCCATATACACAAAAAACCCAAGCAAATCCTTTAGCCAACACGAGACGATAAAGCCCATAAATGACAGCAAGTTATGGAGCTATGAATAGTTTAAAATGGCAGAATAATAAGTAAAATTAAAAAGACAAAAACGGCTGAAAAATCTTGATTTTTCAGGCATTTAGGCCTGATGTTTAGACTATATGGTCGTATTTTTCAGGCTTTAAACTATTCAGGCCCAGGCTCGGCTTCTAAAAAAAAATAAGAACTGTATAAGGACATCAAGCCCAGGCCCAAGCCCAAATTAATCAGGCCAGACTTTTCAGATCTTTTTCTAATTAGGTCAGGCCGGATTTTTGAGTAAGCTTTTTATTCTCAAAATTCTTTTATCTGTTCTCAAAGTTCTTTAATGTAAACCTTCAATAGCAGCCCTCTGCTCTTCTAATTTTGACAAAATTTGATTATATGGACCCTAAAAACGAACGTTGAAAGTTTGAAAGAAGAATTTTGTCATAAAGAGCAATAATCATGCGTATTTTAAAACGTCAATACCAAATATTAAGACAAAATTTCACATCAGACAAATAAGAGTAAAACATTATATGACCTTGATGTAGTACTCTACTTATTACCAATCGGTTTTGAATTAGATATTTTAACATGGTATCAGACACCAACTCTATAATGACATTTCATATACTTCCGATAAAGTGCAACTTAACCAGCAAAAGAGTCATCTGAGAATTAGAATAGAGAAAAGGTTCAAGCTATCACGTACATAATTTTTCTTGTGACAAAACAAGAAGCAAATGGAATGTCTAACGAGAGTAATTTGTTTCCAAATGTACAAATCAAAAGGTTTCCACCCTTTTCTTTTGCCCTCTTCTTGAAAAGATCCACGGCGTAATGTCGCAACCTTCTGAACAAGCTTTACTTCATATATTCAGCTTCATTGTTTACCTTATTTGTTGCAATACGTAGTTTGCTTGCAGCCGCATGTGCAATGCTCAAGCTCCGTATTAAGCTTCTAGAGGAGGAAAAGAGAAAATCATACTAGCATAATTAATTCAAGACAAGAAGAAAAGATGGATTATGATTCTTTCCGTTGCACCTTTCACCCAATTCTCCGTAATACACATTTTAAGACACAAATGTTATTAGATGTATATTTTTAGTGACACAATAAAATTTGTCGCAAATAATTGCATCACTAACACCGTTAAACCAATATTTGTGTCGTGTATTAGGAGAAATTACATGAAAGGTGTGTTGAATGTAAATTTGATATAATATTATTAATTTGTGTTGACACATGAATGAGTAAGTTCATGATATATGCATGCACATGAATATATTTAGAAGTGTCTTAGAACATGTATGATTAGGTTCATGTACATATATTTGGTCATGTAATAATTATTAAAGTGGCTCATATTTAATCACAAAGGGAGTCATATATTTCTTGCTTATTAGTTTCTCATATTTTACATGCTTGTATTTCTTCTCCATTTCATTATTTCAAAATTCCTTTTGATCAAAATATTATTTCATGTTAACCCATTCAATGTCTTTCACAAAATTTACCATTATAAATCCCAAATTAATTTTGACACACAAAATAATTTTCTCATTCTCCTCTAAATTTCTAAGCAAATAGTCTTTGATCAACAATCTTTTCTTCTATTTTCATAATTTCAACAAGTTATTCACCATTGACAATTTTGTCAATTAATTCAATTTCTTTGATTGCCTCCTCCTTTTCTTTTTCTACTTCTTTTGTCTCTTCAAATGCTTCTTCACTTAATGTCTCTTCAATTTCTCATTTTTTATCTTCAACTTTTATAATTTCATCAACACTATTTTTTTTGTCTTCCTCTTTCGAAACATCTTCAAAAAATTCTTTTTCCTAAATTAATTCATCAATTTCTTAAAGAGATATCTCATATTCTTCCACATATCGTACCTAAGACTCTTTCGATAACAGTGGACCTTTATAGTTATTGCAAATAGAGTGAAACCCATTCCATAATTGAGCTAAAGAATCAAAACTAACAACACATTTCCAAACTTCTTCATGCATTACTTTTAGCAAAATCTTTGTTGCTCTTTCTTCTTTCATTTCTAGAACTTTTTTTGAAACACGTACATTTTTCTGAATTTACAATGACATCTCACCATAAATTACAAGCTCCAAGAAATGCTCGAATCCTTATACTCCAAACGTTGTAATATGTGAATGCTAATTTGTCACCAAACATAGGAAACATCATTTTTCTATAATTTACCTCTCCCGAATACTATCAATAGACCTTTGTGATGTGCTTCAACTCACAAACTTCTTAAAAAAAAAATTCTCAACTAGCAGCTTTGCTAGATTGCGTTCCGGATCTTTAACGCGCACACTTTGTACTCGTCCAACGAAACTATTTGATAGCACCAAGTCACCTCAATTTGGTCGTCTACTCTCCCTTGTCGTCATCTTGGACAACTTATCTAAAGCTTGGAAGTACCTTGTAATTAACATTGACTTTAATACCACTTTATTGGAAAATATATGAAAGAGAATAAATTATAGAAAAGTATAGAAGAATGTTTAAACCTTAAAATACTTGATTCAACTTACTTGCTTAAAATGACTCACATATAAAGACTATTTATAGAGTTCCTAGCCACTTTAATAATTACTACATGATCAAATACATGTACATGAACATAACCATACATGTTCCAAGTCACTTCTAAATACATTCATGCACATACATGTATCATGAACTTACTCATTCATGTACCAACACAAAATTAATAATATTAAATCAAGTTTATATATTCAACACTCTCTCTTAAACTTGATTTAATATTATTAATTTGTGTTGGTACATGAATGAGTAAGTTCATGATACATGTATGTACATGAATGTATTTAGAAGTGTCTTGGAACATGTATATTTAGATTCATGTACATGTATTTGGTCATGTAATAATTATTAAAGTGGCTCTAAAAGTGTCCTAAGAGTCCTATAAATAGTCTTTTTACGTGAATCATTTTAAGCAAGTAAGTTGAATTAAGTATTTTAAGGTTTAAACACTATTGCTCACTTCTCTATAATTTATCTTCTTCCATATATTTTCTAACAAAGTGGTATCAAAGCCGAGGTTAATTACAAGGTACTTCCAAACTTTAGACAAGTTGTCCAAGATACTTCTCATATTTTACATGCTTGTATTTCTTCTCCATTTTACTATTTCTGAACTCCTTTTGATCAAAATACTTTTCCATGTTAACTCATTCATGTACCAACACAAATTAATAATATTAAATCAAGTTTATATATTTTACAAGGTGTAACGGAAGATATCCTAGTCCAGAAAGAGAACTAGAATAAACTAGAAGACGGTAAAAATAGTGAAACATATGATCAAAGTGAATTCTTTATCAACATATATATATTCACAATGAACAATATTTTTTACACTACTATGGTTTTTGCTTATATGTATAGTTCCTGAAATGCAGCTTAGGAAATAACATAATGGGCTTCCGAGGAAAAATGTATAAATAAAGTCGAGGACTTGGGATACTATTTCATTTTAACCTTGAGTAGTATAGCCACTTTGGTTTGCTTTGTTCATGAAAAAGTCTGCTAGTCGAGCTTAATGGTTGTAGCTAGGTTCAGGGCAGGTAATTATGATGAAAATCACTATTGATTATGGAAAGAACTACAAATTTAAGGGCAGTCATGGAACTTTTCAAGGTATAGCTTAGTTACATAATAAATTGAATGAATTTGGAGCGTATCAGCAGATTAAAATGTATAAATTGTAGTTACTGCATCATCAAAAATAAATTAGAGAAAGCTACTTGTAATTTAGAACACTAAATTATAATTGGGAAAAACGGTTTGTATAAAGTGGCTAGTACACACCAGCAACATGCAATCAGCAAATTGACTTGGAGTAAAACTGGTTAACATTGTAACTGGGCCAAACTAGATAGAATCCTTTTGAATGGGGACTGTCCGCTACTGGGCATGAAGTGGAAACAAAGAAGTTTCATAGAAAATTCTATTTTATTATATATATATATATATATATATATATAGGGAATGATCCATAGTAAATAGTTGTTATAACAAACTAATCTTATACTGTTTATATGAATATATAAAAGTGCAAAATAGTATAAATATTTTTTCCAGCCATTTACTATGGATCATTCTATATATATATATATATGAATCCTAGTGTGCATGGACTTACAAAGTTTTAACGCAAATATGAATTTCAATATAATATGATATCCATATAAATAAACATTCTTCGTGTGCCAACGCAAAATATAACACATAAAAGTAAGTCCATGTAATACATAACCAACCTGAATCTGTGTTTTAAGGCCTTTAATATGTTGTACAGCTAAATCCAGCATGTCCGCATAGCTAGTTTGCTGCAACAAAAGATTTCACAATGAAGTATCACACATGTACAATTCAGAGTTTAGGAGTACAAGACTTGTCGTGACTAGGGTAGTGTTCTCAGGTTGTAATCACTTGCTCAACATTCAAAGACACATTTTATCTAGCTAGCTTACCATTTCGAAAGATTTGATCATATTTAAAAAATTAAAAAGGCACAAGGTACTTGTGCGTGGAATACCGTTCATTCTGTTGTATGTTTGAAAGCTTTGTTGGAAGTAGGTAGGGTTAATTTTAACAATCTTTTCGTTAAGTTACCAATTGCTTTAATATAATGGGAATGTATATCCACTTGCATGTTTAGAGGACTAATCATGATGCATCATAATTCAGAAATAGAACAGAGAGCATTCAAACAAATCAGGGACTCAAATCACGAGGAAAGACTTGAAATCAAAACACTGCGAAACACTTATTTGTTAAGCTCGTGTGTAAGCAAGCACTTGTATAGTTGTATATACCAATTATGGGACACCTTAAGTTGATAAAATTCTCGTAAAGTTCTAGGATATCATTTTCTTTCCTTTCCCTAAAGTCTGCCAAGTTCCAAACATCGCATAGAGAACTATGGTGGGTTAGATTATTTTAATTTAATATAATTCCTTATGTGACCTCTTTTATTTATGGAATTATTGGACTTATATATTGCATTAATTTAACCACCTTATTTATGAGTTCGGTAATTATGTAACTCATAAATATTATTACTAGTATTATTTTTGGCATAATGGACCCTAGGGTTTTATAATTTTGATGGACGATTTTAACCCTTAGTTATTCAATAAATAAAACATGTCGAGTTTGATCCTAATTGTCGTCTTAAGAATTCTTATACACTCCTGCACATTCATCTTAAAATTGTGAGAGGCAATTGAAGATTTTTCACCGTTAAGTTTAAGAGACCGTGATTACATACAATGTGTTTTCTCTCGATTCATGTAAGTACCTAATTTAGTGACTAATATAATTTATTTTATTCTATAAAATAGCAAAATTAATTCCAATATAATTTTTAACATGATGTAGTCCAACGTTAACATACTCTTACAAAAATATTTATGAAGACCCTTGAGAAAAAATTTGCAGCACATGAATTTCACTTTTAGTAGTTTTGTCTATACAATCTCCTCGTGCAATTTGTTAAAATAAATTTTACAAAACATATCTAAAGAAGTGTTACCTAGATCATGGTTTTTGTGGTATGTGAAATGAAATCGGGATCGAAAAACATCAATTTTCAAGGTACGGTAGGAGTAGATTTCTTTGAATTGCTTAGGTATGAAATAAATTTATCTGGAACGATGATATGTTAGGAATCACTTCCTAAAATGATACATTTCAAACTAGTTAAGATATAGTTAAAAATGATTGAGTTGTTTCTAATCGTAGTGCCACAGCAATCATATTTTCAACTAGATTACTCCATGTCATCGCTTACGTAACACGCTTATTAGGTGACTAGATTATGTGACATTCACTAAAATCTTCTTTTAAACATTAGGGTTCTAATAGAATGTATTACATTTACTCATGTAATTATTATACTTATCAATCCTAGATATTTTTAGGGATGATTCTGGAATCTAGATAATGGATCCTAACCTTTCGTTAGATTTGTTTTTATGGCCCAAAGGCTATATAAAATGATATTTTTCATTTGTATAAAGTAAAGTTGTAATCATGTTTGGAAATTCAAGTAAATATGAGAAAATAGTTTTGGATAGCCACAACTGATATTTCAGGTGAAAGAATACTATATTCTGGAACGTTGGTACCAAATACCATTTAGCTTATTTGGGTTACACTTCTAGGATTTAGCTTATATGGGTTACACTTTTAGGGTTGGAGTATTTTCCACTTATATGTGAGATACTAATAAGTCTCTCGAAACATAATTCCATCTGCGCTTACATCAATAACATGTTATAGCCTTCATTATCCTTTGATAAATATTTTTTGATAAACATTTCATATCATATGAATGACATTAACTTGTTCAATTATTATGGTTCTTGCTCATCATATCCGAACAAGCTTATTAATTATTTTAATATAATAAAACTTATTTCAGTTACAAGTATATCTTTGTTGCACCACTAGTTTATGGACATGCTTTAGTTGGGCCAGAACTAACTGTATATTAATACAAATGTTTTTAAAGGTGAATACTTTTTGTTACATTTGTGGCAATATTGAGACAATTCAATTAAATTTCAGTGAATTTTGATGATTACTAACACGAAAGAACAGTAAAAATCAAATTAACGACTATTTGAGCTTTAAACTAAACAATTTCAGGAAAGGTAAAAAGAGGATGAGAAACCAACTTTTCTACAAGTAGTTCACAAAGTCTGATACTATTTTTAATTCATAGTATGCTCATATATAGAATGAGAATATGTTAATGTTCAATAGATGATGAATAATTTTTAATTTTTCGCGTTCATACTATGGACAATGAGCTTTGGTCACCTAATCTAAAAGTTGCTGAGTTTTAAGATTGCGTACAATAAGATCACATAAACAAACATTGTTACTTTTCTCTTGTTAGAACCGTAACTTGATTATAAAACATACATCTGAGGATGCTATACTTCATTGTAATAATATAAAATTAAAATTCAGATGTATGTATGCTGGGCCAATTATGCCACAATTATCATCCAAATTAGGTAGATATATTGCAACCGCAAGAGAGAGAAAGGAAGAGTATTAAGGCGATTACCTTATCCATGCTGGGTACAAGATCTTGTAGCTTCTTCAATTTCCCACTTATTCTGGTTCTTCTCTCCTAGAAAAAACATATATCCATTCAGAAAGGAATCAAATTCACATAGCGTCTAGTGCTCAAATTGCTGTAACTTTTCACAAAATTGAGCGAAAACCATATACAAGGACATGAATATATGTAAGCATGGTTTGACATATATGAACAAAAACTTCTTTCTTGTATTATATATTGTTCATGTATGTGTCTTATTTATTTATTTCTTGTGCTATATTTTTGCAGTGGAAAATAAAGGGCATTGAACACATAGTTTTATGAACTCTTGGACACTCATGAAATAGTATAACTTTAAACTTCTTAGTCCCGTTATGATCTATGATGGCTCCATTTGGAAAGATGATTAAATAGGAAAAATAATTAATATAATGGATGAGTTCAATTTTTTCAAAATGGTTGAATTCTCTTTGAAATATTCGTACTCAAATTCGCACGCACCCTTTCAGCAATGCTCCGGGGATGAGTAGCACAACCACGCTTGGCTCGAGCTTTGCAAGGAACAGAGTCTTGAGGAATATCTATCATATGCTCCATTGAGGCCATCTCTAAAGCTGTCTCTGACAGGCCAAACTGAAGCTGAAACAGAATTATATATACCCAAAAAAATATTCATATTCAAGAGAATAGGACATACCAAAAAAAAAGGGGAATATAGATAAATAAATAAATTGATCACTTAAGCTCTTTAATGTGCTTTAAATGTTTTGAAAACTTGTTGTGGTGAGATTATTACATGGCAATATTGTACTAAATACTAACTTTGTCCTCCGATGGATGTCACAGTTGTGAATTAATTTTGCCAATAAATGGATGTCGCTTATTTAAAACAAAAGCAAATTTCAGTTATAAAAAAAAAAAAAAAAAGACCATATGTAATATCCTAGATATTTGAAAGAATTAGAAATAAGATTTATAATAGTTAATAAAGGTTAGAGTTTGATAACCTAGTTGTGGAGATTAGAATTGTGAAAACTGGATTAAATTAAAATTTTATTTGTTTAATCTATGAGCTAGCAAGGACCAATAAGGTTCAATAAGTGTGACAGGGACTTTTAGGAATAAGGTCCTATGATGTATATGAAGAGAATAAAATTTGATTAGGAAATATTTCTAACAGAAGAAATATGCCAAGAAATCATTACATAAGTTTATTGATAAAAATGTTCAATTAATTTTGAACATCGCATGTGATTATAAATCAAGTAAACTAATTAATATAATTAGTCATTAATAAAACTTGAGTAAGGCATTTAATATATTATTTAATAAGTCCAAAATATTTGGATAATTAGTGTACTAACCTAGAGATATTTAATATTAAGAAATTGATAAGTGAACAAATTAATTATTTATTCAATTAAATTTGAATAAAGTTTTGGTAACAAAATGGGTACACTAATTAATGTGATCATCAATTAATGTGTAGTGGGAATAATATTTGAAGTCCCAAATTAATATTTTAATTAAATAAATGAATAGTGGACTAGCCTAATTAAATATTTAATTAGTGTAATTAATTATTTAATTAAGTGAAATAAGATTTATTGTGCTTCATTTAATTAATTAGTTTAGTAAAATAATTAATGAGAGGATAATTTGGTGTCCAATAATTTAATTGGTCAAGTCCAACATGTTCGAAGAATTATTAGTCTAATTAAATTAAATTATGTGTTTACATGATTTAATTATTTGACTACCTTCTAGAAGCCTCCTTATTTGCCAAATTAGTTATCAAAATAAATCAAAAATATGAGAAATAAGGGGCATGGTTGGTGGAGTGGCCGGGTGTACTATGGTATGGCTAGAGGTTGATTTTGTTGTCCTATTTGATTACTTGCATTGCTTTCCATAAGGACAAATAAAGCCTAAAATAGTGGAACTAAATGGGAAAATGGTGTTAAGTGCTAGTTGAAATATATACTTACAATATATGTATGTAATAGATTTATTCTACTATAAATACCAAGTTCCATCTCTAGTATTGGGGTTACAAAGTTTATTGCAAGCATTGGTCAATTGAGAGTTGAGAGTTCTAGTGAGTTCACTTAGTGAGTTAAGTGAGTTTTGTGAGTTTATCACCGAGTCCAACCGAGTCAAGCCTAGAGCAAGTCTTGGAGGTGTTGATGTCCACACACATCATCTCTTACTTTAGAAAAAGAAGGAGAAGAGCTCATAAAATCAAAAGGTAACTTAAAAACCCTAATAATCCTAATATTAGAGGTTATATATAATTTATTGTTTAATATTTGAAAATCAAACTTTAAATGCTTAAAAGCATGCTAGATATGTTAAATAAGTGTTTCATGGATTGTTGGTATGGATCCATAAGCATTGATGTGGAAAAACTTAGCAAAAGTTGTAAAATGATGTTACCGGAAAACTAAAAATCGAGTAGCCTCATTCTCGGAATTACTGTTTATGATCCGTAAGTCGGAATCATAATCCGTCAATTTTGTATGCTAGATCTTGAAGTTATGAAAATTCTTCAACTTGAATGACTAAAATCCGATTTAAAACGAGTGAGATATGATTTTTCTATTAAAACACTCCACTGTCGAAAGTTTTGCGTGAACAGTCCGGTTCCAAGCTATTTTCGGAGGTCAAATCATATCCGAAAAATTAATCCGATAATGGAAAATTGTAGCTCGGGAAGTCACGATTCCAACAATATAAAGTAGAGCACCATCAGAGTTATAGAACTTAAGTTATTAAGGTTTTAGTAAGGAACCCCAAAACTGGACAGAAACTGAAAATGTTAAAAAGCCACTGCCGGTTTTTTTGAAATAAACCGACCGGAGACTTCAAGTGATCGGTTCACCCATTTTCCGGCCGGTTCCGGCGATGGTCAAAACTAGAAAGTTGCTTGGAATTTTGTGTACTATTTTCTGGAATTTAATGGTATTTTTATAATGTCAGTAGCTATTTTCATAATTATTTAATAATAAAAGCTTACTAAATGTATGAAAAATAATAAAAAGTATTTTTAAATGTTGGAAAAATATGAACAAATAACCTACTGATTATTTGAAGTGTTATATGTATGGAGATGGTATTATTTCCGAAAATTGGTATTTTTCATATTATTTATGGTGTAAAGGTACACTAATTTGTGACTACCTAGCTAATAATTCAAGAAAATAATAAATAAATTGTTATTAAATATTAAATATGTTCTTTAGGTATTTAATAACAATATCAACTTGTTTGCAGAAAATAAATTAATTATTTATTATTTAATTAGGTATTAAATAGTAAATAAAGGAAAGTAAATAACTAATTATTCTTTAATTAATATTAAATAATAATTAGAATAAGATAAAGATTTTAAAATTTAATTATTTATTATTTAATAAGATTAAATAATAAATAAAGAGAGTTAGGTAATTTTTATTTAACATTAAATAATAATTACAGTTAAGTAAAGTTGATAACATAATTATTTATTATTTTATTTAATTAAGAGTAAATAATAAATAAAGATAATTAATTAATTATTATTTAATTAACATTAAATAATAATTAAAGAGGGTTAATTGCTTACTATTTAATATATTAAATAGTAATCAAAGGATGTTAGAATTAATAGTATAATTGTTTATTATTTAATTAATATTAAATAATGAGTACGAATAATTAATTAATTAATTATTATTTAATTCATATTAAATAATAATTAAATGATGATTAAGTGGAATAAATTATTACTTAATCGGGAGAAGATTATTAATTAATTAAAATATATTGATAATATTAATGATTAACTATTAAATGATAATAGTTAAGAATTAAATCATTATTTAATAATTAATAATGATATGTAATTAATTTAAAATATTATTAAATGATTAATAATATTGTTTAACATTTAATTAACTATTAAATAATAATAGTTAAGAGTTAAACCATTATTAAATAAATAATAATTATAAATAAAGATTTAAAATATTATTAAAGAATTAATAATATTGTTTAACAAGTAATTAACTATTGAATAATAATAGTTAAGGGTTGAATCATTATTAAATAATTACTAATGATACGTGAGGATTTCAAATATTATTAAATGGTTAATAATATTGATGAACAATAAAATTATTATTAAAATCATTAATAATAATGAGAAGTCAATTATAATATTATTAAAGGGTAATAATACTAGCAAGCAATTAAATTATTAGTAAAAGATTAATAATAGTGATTAAGATAAACTATTATTAAAAATGAATTAATAATAGTAATGATTATTTAAAGTGTTATTTAACAATTGAATAACATTATAAGTTATTACTAATTAATAGGAAGAGTTTAAAATATTATTCAAGGAGGGTAATATTATGATAAATCATTGAGTTAAATGATGTGATTAAGTTAAACAAAGGGTATGGTCCATTAGTGACTAATTAGTTGTTCGACCTAAACAGAAATAAAGTCCAGATATTAATGCAGTGACATTAATAAATGTCAGAACTGCATAGTTTTGTACAAAAAAAAAATTACGGTGTTGAATATGAAACACTGAGTCAAGTTAACGAAAGATTAGAATATAAAATTAATCATATTGATTTAAAAAGGGACGATAAGAAAAAATAAATATCTTTAAAATAAGATTTAGCCTTAAGTTAAACCTTAACTGATATTATGCACCGTTGATCTCACATATTGTATAGGTGATGCAAGGAACGTGAAAGATTAGCGTAAGTTGGTTATGCAAGTCTAGGCAAGTTTTTCAAAACGTGTTGCATTATGTGCCTGAATTAGAATACTATGAAATCATTATGTGTGCATATGTTATTATGTGCAATAATGTGGTAATGTGCTTTTGTGATACAAGTTGAAATAAACTGTTGATATATAGTAGATGATTAAGTTGATTGTTCTATATATATTGAACTGTATGAAATTGTAAATGACATGCATGAATAGCGTGAATCATAGAGTAAATACAAAACATGATATGCCTGAGATATGTAGTCATTGCAAAGCATGAGATGCATGAAGCATGATGAAATATGTTTGTGTTATGTGAAACTGTTAGACTTGCTGAGCCGTCGTGCTCACCCTTGCTTAAAACAAAACATTACAGAAAAGCTTGAGGAAGCTGATTACTTTGGTAAAGGTGAAGATGAAGAATGACTAACGAGTCATCAAGATCGAAGCGTAGGTGCTTTTATAGTAAAACTCTGCGATAGAATAAATTATCTCTGTGGGTATTACTTGTGAAGATTTTTATGTTTTAATGTGCTACAGAATAACAAACTTAAATGTTGAAAGAACATGTATAGATTATTTATGATCATTTGTAGAGGTTGTCCTTTATGTATAAGGATAATAGATTAGGTAATTGAGTCACTATACATATGATCTCAAAGTTGTAATAGCATGTTTAAATATTGTTGTAGACACCCAAATTTTGCACTTCTCTACTAACCCTGGCAGGAGGGCAAAGTCGTCACTTGACCCGACATGCGAAAAGGAAGGTGGACCCCAACACGAAGCAACCCCAACGACTTACGGTCAAAGCCGCCACAACGAACAACGAGCATCAGGTTACTTGAGGCAAGACAAACAGTTGATCCAGAAGAACCTGATTTGATCACAAAAGACGACTAATGGCCACTAAGCCAAGCACAAATAGCAAATTCTATTTCAAGTCGCAGCCCTCCGAACTAGCCTCCCAGAATAATATGGCACGTTTCCCAGGGATTTCCGGATTGCAAAATACGAGCCTTCCGGCTGAAAAACGAAAGACCGACATCAGTACACGAAAATCGAGGAAGCACAGAAGCCGGCCGCAGATGGATCTGCGGCTGGCCGCAGCTGCACCTGCGGCTAAGATCTGAAGTTCTAAATCACCACTTCCAGTTCATTTCTTCAGCAAGCGCGGAGGGAAGAGAAAAAAAGAAAAGGAGACGCGAGAGGAGAGAGGAGAGAGGAGAGAAAGAGGGCGGTCGGGAGAAAGAAAAATAGGAGGATCCGAGAGCAAAGAGGAAGAAATAGGGGAGAAATAGAGAGAAAATAGCGAGAAGAAGAGAGAAAGGGTCACGGGTTTGGTCCCAAATGTGAGATTTCTTCTCCTTTTTGTTCATTTGTTATACTATATATGGTATTCTAAGTGATTTCCAAGTGTCAAAGCATGTATTTCGTCATTTGAAATGTGAAAAAATCCATGTTTATAGCATTTGCGGTTTTATCTAGTTAGATATATTTTCATTTCGTTCTTATTGTATTTGTTGGGTGGATCTATTGTAGATCCGAAAATATTTGGTGCATTGCTATTTAAATAGTTTAATCTTGTGTATTTTGAAGCTAGATCCAATGTAGTCAATATATGTTGTAGATCTGTGGATTAGGGACGGTTAGGGAGGATTTATTGCGGATGGAATCTCTTCCTAACCTCCCGATGATATCCTTTTAGTTTGTTTTTAGCTTTTACGTATGTAGCTATTGCAATGCGCCTGTATGTAAATATGTAAATTTTGGGCCTTAAAACGACATCGAGCCGAAAGTCGGGTTTAAGGCCCCGTGATAGTGAAGTGTGCGATTGTGGATGCTTAGGGTTATTTGGATGGCTCATATACCCATGAATAACTCCAACGCCATTTTAATGCTTGATTTTCCCTTTCGACAGGGAAAAAGAATTTTGGAATGAAAAGATGAAGATTTTCTAAAAATGATCAAATTATGATATTAGATTCACGAGGTTTAAAAATTAAGAGTTTTGGCGAACTTTGATCCTTGTTTGACAAAAAGGCTCCATTTGGTTTTGAAATGTCATAAAAGATATTTTCGTAAAAAAATAGATAAACGTTTTCATTAAACTTTGTGCATAGGGTTAAAGAGTTCTAGAAGTTGCCTTCATTTTATTTGAATTTACTGTTAGAAGGCAATGTATAGTCTCGGTTCCTATTTGACAAAAGTTTAAAAACTATTGTTTTCTAAAAATGACATCTAATAAAAAACCTCATTGTTTTCGAAATTAAAATCAATCTTTACTATAAAAAACGAAATCTTGTCATTTGGGTCAAAAGACGTCTAAACGTTTTCCCGACAAAACACGTTTTCCATAAGAAACCAAAGCGATTTTCATGCAAAATTCACCACAACCATCACCTAGGCACGCACGCACACACACGCAACTCACACATTTTTAAGATTTTGAAAGGATAGGAAAACATCGAGATTGCGGTAACCGTGTTTTCACGGAAGTCGGGGGTACCTAACACCTTCCCCTCGCTTAAGCAAGCCCCCGAACTCTATGAATTTTGGTTTACAGACCAATTAATTCGGAGTCAAATATGAGCCAGCGATTACGAAAACAAAATTCGGATGAGCTGGTACATCCATTTTCAAATATACCAACTGGCGACTCTGGTCAATTGGCTCATTAAAAAATCGATCTTTTGAAACCCCGTCGACACTAAGCCGACCCTTTTCAAAAAATCACATCTTAATCTAAAAGCTAAAATTGGAAAGGGCTTTTAATATTAAAAAAACGAAACGACTAATTCCCGGCGTCGACAATTGCGATTCTGGAATGAAATAGAGTTGAATGTTGAATTTAAACGTACCGTTCGTTTGTATTCATTTAAGATTTAATACCTAGATTATAGTAATAATTGTATTAACTTATTGTTTATGAGTTTAATATAATTAGTTTAAACTCAAGATTGAGGTTATTTTTAATAGACCAGATCCGGAGCTAAAAAAGGTCCAAATTTGAGGTGGTTACACTATATTTGATATTTGAAGTACACATGTTCGTTTGCAAGAACAATTTCTAAGAGATTACAATTCAGACTATAATCATAGGATTAATGTTCCTAGTCAATATTTTACCCTTTTATATAAGAAAATAGTCGTGTTTGCTTAGAGGATACTCCATATATGGGATGTCTAAAAATAAGGGTAATTTTGTCCTAAATTTTATAATGCTAGGGACATTTAAGTGAGGGACTATTTAATATTTGGGAGATGTGGTGTCATACCCCATTCGGGGTACTATATTATCCTACAGCTAATAGTCCATAGCACAAATTTATAACCAAACATTAAAGGACTAAATAGTCCTATTCCCTCATTAATCCTTACAAATAAATATAGAGTATATTGAAAAACTAACTCATAAACTAGCATTTTAATGTTTTAAAATTAACTTTCTTAATTTACTTGAAAATTCTACTTATTACATCCATTAACTAATAACCGTGTACATTTTATCCGACTCTCTCCACATCAACGTAGATCTTTTATTTTTACTGTTTCTATGTTATCTCTCATAAATTTATTTTCATGAAATTAAAATAAAAAAAAGGGATGTAAAGAAAAGCCACTTATTTTCCAAATGCCTCTAAATTTTTTATATGAATACCTGATTTTGAATCATGTTTAGCCCACCAACAATGTCATTCTTAGCTCGTTTTCCAGGTGGAGCTGAAAACATGATGGTGCTGGAATTGTCCCATGATCCCATCCCAAAGCTAGCTGTGGCATAAGAATGAGTGGCTTTTCTATGGCCTTCTGCATGAATGTTATCATCAACATCCTCGCTTTCTTCAGTTATTTGAGAAAGAGAATCTTGCCTTGTGAAGCTCAGTTGAGAGCTCAACCTTTGCATTCCGCACGCACTATTAGAGTCCCCTCTCAAATTATAGCTTCCTACGCCTCTTGTGACTGAGAAACCTGAATTTTAATTTCTTCACATTAGATAACAAATAGTCAATAAGATTAAGTAAGAAATTAATTATGAGATAAAATAATTTTTAAGAGCACGTTTGTTTTCATGACTAAAGAAGTTGGACTGTCCTATCCGGGGACTATTAATTCCGGACTAAAATAAGTCGGACTAATTTAGATTTAAATAGTTATATCTCATCCATTATTTTTACAAACAATCGTAGCTTAAACAACCGTAGCTTAAAGTTATGTTTGTTTGTAAGAAATATAATCACGAGACTATATTCTCATGAATTATAATCTCAAGACTATTAATCCTAGTATTAAATAATTATAGTCATACATCTATTTAGACTGAAATTATCCATGGGAAAACTTAAAATAATCTCATGTAATGTGTATTTTGTCCATGAATATTTAAAAAATTGGATAAAAATTTATCGTTTGTACTGTTATACTCTTACCAATAATAACAAAAAGATCGTACTCTTATTAGTGTGAGTATAGATGAATATATTAAGATATATCCGTCATTTTTTATTTTATTTTTTAAAAATGTAAAGGTTAATTTTGTCTACAAAATTTTAATCCCAAATAGTAGGAGTTATAATACTTGATTGGGTATGGTATTAATTAGCCCTCCATTCTAAGTCATTTTGTTATCTTTAAACTAATAGTACTAAGTTTAATTTTTAAAACAAACAAGAAATTTAAAATTAATAGTTCGATTTAAAGCATTATCTTTGCAAACAAACATGTTATTAATTAGGATATAATTCATTCACTACATGCAAACCTAAGGCTTGTTAATGTGATTAAAGACTGTTCAAAATTGGATGTTAAAAGGGTAAAGCTCTCGATTTTAATTTGTATACAATCCAAAGCAAATTTTTCTAATAACACTTGTCCCCCTCATTCACTATAAAAGAAGACCTACAATTCTATTGGACAGAGATGCACCAGAGGTAGGCAAATGGGCGTTGTCCCTCCTAACAATTTAAAAGTTTCAACTAAATAAAAGACTTCTGTTAAAATATGTTACTAATGCTAGGTTTGGATCGGAAAGAATGAATATGAGAATAAAATAATTTATTTCTATAAAATAAAAAAAAATATGTTTAGTTGTTCCATTGAAATAAAATGGATAATTTCATTCCTCCTAAATTTCTTAATTTTATTCTTTAAAAATGATATAGAATGACTTGTTCTAATTAGAATAAAATAAATTATTTCACCATTTATTTTATTTCTTCACTTATTTTATTTATCCAATCTAAATATAACATAAGAATTTCACTTGGTCTACAATTATGGGAAGAAAGAAATATATGCTCCTACAAATTTGGCTGTAATTTTTTTATTATCCAATTATTTTTAGATATAGTTTTCACCTTTAAAAAATAGTTATGTCGTCAAGAGAGCTGGGGTTCAAATATCTCCCAAAATTGTGTCAGACCGACGTGTGTAGACGCTCACACAATGAATTGCTTTGAATCCCAAATAATTATTTAATAATTTTGAATGCAATATCTTAAATTAATTATATTTTTTTATTTTAATAAATTTAGAATTATAAACAATAAAATATTATTAAAAATATATATATAATTAATCTAAAACACTTCAAGACCACTAAATATTTTTTTTTAAATCCCTAACCCGAACGAACACTTGTGTCTAACTGACTCACGTCCCTCAATGTTGACAACTTGGCATGGACGCACTCTTTTCCTTAATGCATTTTTTATTTATTTTACTTACAAAAAAATCAATCATCCATACCATTAAAATTAGTCAACATAGTGATATAGAGTTGGTTCTATTATTGAAACAAGCACACCCTTAGTAGTTATGCATTAAAGAAAAATAATTTCTTAACTCGTATTCTTTTATCTGAAATTTATATAAAAATTCAGAAATATGAAAAGTGAAACAATTTTATACTCTTAAACTTTAAATGCCTTCACTGAAAAATAATACGTAAAAGAAAAACATATTATATCAAAGTTTTATGTGTCAATTTTGTAAGATGAGAACCAAATTGAAAACACTAAACCCCTTACGCCCATGTTTATTTACAAAAAAAATATAATTAAGATTGAATTATTTATTTTATTTTATTTTATTTTAGATTATTTTATCTCATAAAGAGAGATTTTTAGTCTTTATTATGGGACTATTAATCTCATAAAATCATTTAATAGCTTAAAATATTTAAAATAAAGGAACTAATAATTTTATATTAATCATGAGATTATATAATTCCTCATAAATAGTCTTAAAAATAATAAAAAATAGTCAATAAGATTATTTAAAAGACTATTAATATCTTATTATGCAATAAAAGTCCAAAATATTATTAAAATATGATAAATAATTTAATTCTAAATATATTTTTTATAAATAAATATAGGCTTCAGGAAAAAGGTATAATGGACTCTAACTATTTCTTTATTTATTTATGTTTTTAAGTTGAGGATAAGTATTTTAGGTAAAGGGATTTGGTTATTTTTTGATGGGGGATAATTTTATACATACTATAATTAAATATTATTTTAAATACTATATATATTTTAATTATTAAAAAATAATATTTAACATAAATTTTTAAATCAGATTTAATTTTTTAATAATTAAAATTAAAATATTATATTTGATATTGTATTTAGCGTAGTGCAGTTATATTTATTCTTTACGGAGTGGATGGTCTAAATCTAAGAGCATTGGGCGGGTTTCTCAATGAATAGGTCAGATAATAATGAGAATATGAGGCACGTGAAAAAAGAATGGCAGAAAGGATCATAAAAAGCAAGGCACGTGATCTCAGCCACTTGTTTGAAAATTTATTCAATACTCAGGAATAAATGAATATTATATTTTTTTTATAAATTCTATTATTATGTGAAGAAAAAAAAATATTATTTATTTATTTTTAAAACACCAAATAATGTCTCCACTTGTTTGTTGGTGCTGTAAGGTTAATGCATCTTCTAGCTAACTTTCATCATATTATAATGTGAAAAATTTACAAAATTTTCAGGGTTGCAAGTGGATGCATGAATTTTTTTTCATCAATTCTAAATATATTAATACAGTCGGTAAAATTTTAATTATTTATGTACATTCAAATTATAACTAAATTATTAAGTTTTATAAATATTTAAATTTAAAAAAAATTAAAAAATTAGACCGATCACCACTCCTGATCCAATTTACCTTTCCCCTGGACGTCTCTAGTGGTGGCTGGCTCTTCCTCACAGTACAATTGTTTGATACTTTAAAATTATATTATTATTTTACTTGAAATTTAATAAGTACTAATTTTTCATAAATTTTAACTTATGAAGAAAAAAAAATCATACAATTTCTTAAATTAGCGAAAGGAAAAAAAATACTTATCTTTGTACTGATTAAATAAAATCATTACTCAAACCTGCCGCGTCTGAAAATTTGGCCAAAAGGGGCCGGCATATAAGAATTAACATAAAAATTTATCTTATTGGATGAATTTTATTTTAAAATAATAAATATTAAACTTACTATAGCGGTAAAAATAAAACGAATTTATTATCTAACTGTTTATAATAATGTCAATATTAGTACAAAATTATCTAAGAATGCTATGTATACATTGATATTGGTATTAAAAATAAAAAATACAAGAAAAACAAGTGAAAAATATATAAATTTATTTTCAATGCTACTTTTATCACAAGATATAATGGGGATATAGTGTGTGTGGGGGGGGGGGGGGGGGGGGGGGTGGATAACAAGATAGATTTCTTGCCACCAATAATTCCCCTAGTAAAGGATGGTTTTGGCAAAAATTATGGGCGCTTGAAATGTACAACACCAACTTTCCACAAGTAGTAAACATTAAACAAACCCCAAGTGGATTATGAAGACATTGCATCTTAACATCACCAAACCTAGTAACCTACACTAGGACACTTAAACCCCAAATATTCCTTACAAAACTCAAAAAAATTCTAATCCTACCCCTCATCTTCCAAAATTAGAGTTACAATTTATCATTGAGAATTAAATACAATTTTTTTCGATAATTCTTTTAATGGAAATAGTCTAAATGTGATATTCTACATTTACTAAAATTTATCTAGAGACATGCATCAACTTTACACTTCATGAACCGAAATGACGGTATTTTACACCTCAGAACAATTTTTTTTATCCAACACAAGAAGCCATTTTAAATTTAATATTTTGCAAAAAACTGTCGTTTCGGTACATTGGGAGTAGAAATAATGTATGTGCAGATTTTTCCATTTATCGGATATGCGAGAGTTCATCAATTTTATTCAAAAATGTACAGAATCATGCTTTATAAGTTGTACATTATGCATTTACAATTATTGTACTTTTATCACAAAATATAAGAGTGCTTACCCTTTCTCTCAAACTTCAATATAATTTATTTAATAATTCTTCTAATAAAAATGGTTTACATTTCAATCAAAAAATACATGTTAGCCAACAAAAACTTTTTCATTTTGGGACAAGTAATATTAATATAGTAAACAAAGTGAAAAGAAAAAATTAAACAACTTTTTAATTGGAATGTCCAGAAAAAAAATTAAAAAAATTAAATTAAATACTTTCCTATGACAGTTCACACCATAAAACACATTAAGAAAAAAAAAGGGTGAAGGAAAAAAAAAACTTACCGTTATCAGTTGAAGCAGCAGAAGCCAAACGATTAAGAAAACCGGCCGGCGAGCTACTATGCCGGACCAATGGTGAAGAGGAAGAAGAAGAAGAAGAAGAAGAAGAAAGAGATGAACCATAAGATCTTTGTAACCCATTAATGGTGGAATTATTCTCTTTCTGATCGGCGGCCGCCGCCGCCTCCGTCTTGCAAGTTGACTCGGAAGTTATCGCCGACGTTTCCGACGAGAAGTATCGCGGAGGTCGGTGGCCGCCGAGGGGTGAGAATTCTTTGCTGCGTTGTTGTCCGATGACGGAGTCAACGGCGGCGGTTAAGAGTGAGACGGGAGCTGAGCCGTACCGGATCAGGCTGCCGCCGCCGCCATCAGTGGGGACCATTGAGGAATGAGAGGACGAAGAGGAGGAGGATGGGTACATGTTTTGTTGTTTTTTGGGAGTTTTAATTGCTTAACTTGTGTTATGGTGGATTCAATTAGCAATGTTAAGATAGGGGAGAAAGAGAGAGAGAGTTTGGTGGTTGAGAGAAAGGAAATGTTTGGTTTCAAAAGTATAGAATAATAGTAGTACTTATTTGTGAAAAATATTAGGAAAGACAGAATCACGGAAGCACTTTGTATTTGTATTGTATATCATCATCTCAATGATATTTTTATTTGTATTTATTACAAATCTATCTATACCAATATCTAATAAAATAAATATCAAATTATTTTGATTAATTTTTTTTACAAGTTTTTTTAAGCATAAATTTTAATATTTTTAAAAATTAATTTAATGGTTTAAAAGTTAATTTTTTTTAAAAAAATAATACACAATTATTATTAAAAATATAATATATTATTTATTATTAAAAAATAAATAAAAATAAAAATAAAAATAAAAAAACTTTTAAATTATCAAATTATTAAATTTAAACTGTTAAATTTAACTTGACTAATTAAAATATCATTCAAAAATATCATATATAACATTGACTTATACTTTTACACGACTATTAAACTTGTAAATAATTAATCTCTAACATATACTTCCTCCGTTCTAGAACAAAAAATGGACTTAAGGTACAATTTAGTAGGCGGTTCAGGGGAGACCACCAAGACTCCTCTCCCTTGAAATGACAGACCAGGGGAGTGAGTGAACGACTAGCCAAAGCCTCTCGTTTGGAGAACTCTCGTCATCATCATGAAGCTACCTCAAAATCAAGTTTCCTTCGTCATCACCGATTCACCATCAATCATCTCCTTCGTAAAAGAATAAAGACCCAGACTTGAAAATGATACTATATTCAATCAAAACCCCCATCACATAGAAAAATGAAGCTTAGGGGCATTTCAGTAATTTTCGGAAAAAGAGGCGACTGCGCAATGCGCGCGGATGGATTGCCGAGCAGCGAAACGACGCCGTTTAATCAGAGCTTCCGCACAATGCGCGTAGTGTCGTGAACAGTCGCAAGAACGGAACAAAACGACGTCGTTTTACGGCCAGTGTCGCACAATGCGCGCGACAGCGTGAGTTGACCGGGTCAAGGGGCGCGAAAGGCGTGTTTGTTTGACGCGTTAATTGCCCAAAACAGATTATTTCGGGAATTTTGCTCCTTTTTGATTCCAAATTGGATTTTAATTCCAATTAGGGTTAGGAAAATAATTATTTTAGTTTTCTTTTATTTTTATTTGTATTTTAAATCCTATTAGGGTTTGAAAAGAGTAATTCCTACTAGGGTTTGGAGGATTTTGGACCCTATAAATAGAGGGCTTGAGACCCAATGTAAGACACAACTTTTCTATTAGAATAAAAATTCTCTCTTCTATTCTTTGATACTCTCTAAAATTATGAGTAGCTAAATTCTTTTTCTTGGTTTAAGTGATTGAAGCCATCAAGATTTATACACCGTGAGATCTAATTTATTTTAATTATTCAATTTATATTTTGAGTATTGAATATTTTTCTGTGTTTAATTTTATAATTAATTCGTTTAATTGCTAGGATGCATACTAGTTTATTATTCGTTGAAATCTACTGCTAAATTAAATATCAAATCCGTAATTGTTTGGTCACTTTAATTTGCGAAACAACTATGATTAATAATTATTTTGCTTATCAAAATATTATTTTATCTTAGGAAAAATATTCATCTAGATTAAATGCAGACGCTTGGATTGTGTTGTTTAGTTCAACGATCTCTCTATTTCTTTATGCTGCTACTAGGTTAAATCTTTAGCGCTTGTCTGAGATTATTTAGTAGTAAGGGTTATTTAGATCGCTTGTTTCTGCTTAACTAAAATTAAGGATAGATAGAAAAATTATTCGAATGGGAGTAATTATTCCACGTTGAATATTTAAAATATGAATTGATTTATTCTTGCATCAGTGATCAGTTGTAAATTCTTGATGGTGGATATTGACTTAAACCAAGGCTTTTTCTTCTTATTTATTTCTTGCATATTTATTTTAGTTAATTTTATTTAAATTATTTCTTTAATTACAAAACCCCCCAATTCTTGTTTGAAAAAACATAAAATTAAATAATCATTCTCTGTGGGATCGACTCTTACTTGCACTACTACATATTTATTTTTTCAAAGTAAGATTTTATTTTTGGGTGCTTGCGACATCACATCAATAATTGTTGTTACAGAGTATTTTACATTATTGAATCAACAATTGTTATTGCACTGTAGTTTATTGAACCAATAAATATTACAGTAACTCATGCAATGTATTAAATTAATAATTATCACAATAACATATTATGTCTCTTTCTTTATTTATTCTTACAAAATTGTTATCATTGTTATAACATTACTTTAATTATTATATTTCATTGAGAGTTGGAATTTTAAATATTATAAAATATTTTAACAGAGGAAGAAATTAAAACTGGTAAGAAGAAATGGAGAAAATGAAATAAGAAATCAGTAGGCAAAACTATCTGATAATAACAAAGTTATTTGTTATATTATAACAAAGTTATTTATTTTATTATAATATAATATATAAAGTAATTGTTTTATTATTGAATTGTGGCTAGCAGTAAATTAGCAGCCCATGTGCTTAGTTTTTCTTTCATTTCTTTCCATGATGGCTGCTTAACTTTTTCTGACTATTTGTCTAATCTCTCACCAACCAATACAACTAACCAATGACAAACAAGTATAAATAGACTACTTGAGTATTCAGTAGAGACGAGCTAAAAAGAGAAATATAACATCCGAGAAAGGGAAAAATTTAGAGAGTGAGTGAGCTAGAGAGAAAATAAACAATTAAGTTTTCACGTAAAATTCTCGTGTCATTATTTGTATCTCATACGGTTGCCAACAAGAGTGCAAGATTTCTCAAGTAAGTTATTTTTCCTTCTTTTTTTTAAAAAAAAAAATAGAGTAATATTTGTACAAATATTCACTTCACACAATATTCACAAATCTTTTTTTACAAGACTCTTCCTTTAGAAGATTTATTTTGAAAAACTTCATTTGAAAGATTTTATTTAGAAATATTATTTTAAAAACTATTTTGAAGTTATTATAATTTATTTTGTACACTACAAAGATTTATATTATATAAACACTTTTGATAATTTCATATTATACGAGTTATTGTACACCATGAAATTTATATGTGGTAGTTACTAATTATATTATAAATATATAGGTTAATCCACTACAGTTAAATCAGTCTCTTTTCACGTAATAAGGTAAGGGATATCATTTTCTTTCATACTCTTAAAGTTATTATGGTAAGTATTGTTCGGTAAAATTCTTGAAATGAATAATAACTTGCGATTCATTTAATATCATTTCACGTGAACCTTCCTATTTACTTGAATATTTCTATTTAATTTTAACTGTTATTCTGGAACTATGAAATCTTGAATATCATTCTCGAATTTTACTCGATATTCTAAATATCATGTTAACAATTTGGACATTATTTGACTCTAGACAAAGTAAAATTTGTAAACTTCTAATGTCTATTGTTTATCCTATTATCCTCCTTCTTTATCTTCATTTATATCACTGCTATTTGTTCTAATCATTAAGAATTAATACCTTTGGCCTGGGTGCAAAGATAATATAATTGATTAATATCTGTGGCCTGGGACACAGATGATATGATTCGTGAATGTCTTTAGCCTGGGACAAATATGATATTATTGTTGAGTGTCTTTTAGGACACGTGGTGAAAATTCTCTTTGATATGAGGTGAAGAAAAATCGTTGTTTGGCATGATCACGATCAGTGGTGTTTCAAATGATAAAAGTTGTTGGTGACTTTTTTTTAAAAACAGAAGTTTGTAGACATCATAGTCTCTATGATTCTTCTAATGGATTGCTTATTCTGCTGCAGATATTTGTTGAAGACTTATTGTCTATTATATTATATCATTCTGCTCTAATTGTTGATCTAAAATTTGTTGTCTATTGTATTATATCAAGAACTCATCAATGTTAAAAACTATTGATAATTTATTTATCATTATCTTAGTCATGATATTCTTTATTGGGCTATTTGAGCTCACCATTTTTTTTTATTCTTCAACGGGAGATGAGAGAGTAGTTAGATCTGTCAGGAAATGGAATGAAGGTCTGAGTGATAACTGTAGTAGTCTTCACATGTTGTAAAATAGAGTAGCAATAATAGTGAAGACTTAGTTGTATATTATTGAATATTATACTTGTACCGTGTTGTAATAGTTGTTGTGTATTTCGACAACTTAAGTTTAGGTTATGTAGACCCGAATTTGGGGGTATCACAGTTGGTATCAGAGCTTAGGGATATGGTCTTTAATGGAGATCTTAGGTTAGAACTAGGAGGGAAAAGATGAATAGAATCAATCAATAGTGTGTCCTACCTAAATTAATTTTTATTATCTAATCAGTCGGTTTAAATGTGGGGACAAGAAGTGACGAGTCAGTTTGTTTAACTAACCTTTATTTTGTGACTGCAGTTAAGAATGTCATCTAAAAATTAAGGAATGAACTGTCTAATGGCCGAGGAAAATGTGGTTGAGAACTAAGAAGCTACAAATAATCCTCCTACAGCCTCGAAAAATAACACGAGTGACTATGTAAATTATGATGGTTTCTTTAAAACTTCATGCAAAATCAGGTGAGAGGAATTCCTATCGGTGGAAATGCTGGCAATGCTCGAATAATCACTGTCAAGCAATTCAAGGAGTTAGTTCCACATAAGTTTCATGGAAAACCGACCCCACTCAAGGAAGAGGCAAGGATCAAACAAATGATAAAGATATTTGATGTCCTACATTGCGTCGACGATCAAAAGGTTTCATTCGCCACCTTCATATTTCTATGAGAGGAAGATCACTGGTGGGAATCAGTAAAACGAACCCAACATTTGGCACTCGAGATGTCAAGGGCAAAGTTTTATAAGTTGTTTAACGAGAAATAACTCAAGATGTATAGTTTATTTTTGTGATCTGTCAAAGGTAGTAGATAAATCTATGCGTTATGAAGATAATCGAAGTGAAACGAAAGAATAATATATTAGCGAGAATTTATGGTGATTTTTCTACTAAAACATGTAAGCTTGAAAAGCCTAAGATTGGTAAGATTTTTCGACAACTGTTTTTTCTTGTAAAAGTATATGATAAGCTAAAGCTTTTTAGGGTTTGTTAATTTATGAACCCAGTGAGCTACTGTCCAAATTTATCGAATGAGTGAGTTATGAAGTTTTGAAACTAACAAGTTATCTACAAAAAAAACTTTAAAGCTAGGGTTGGATGCAGCGCCTATTTGGAGTTCCGTAGCGCTGGGTAGGCAGGTACAGGCGTGTTCGTAGCTTGCGGGCATGTGAGCTCTGGCCTCGACAACCAAGTGTTGGTTCCAAACGCCGCGGCGCCGTGCCAATATTTTTGAAAAATAAATTTTTAAACAGTTAAGTTTGTTCATATTTTAAAAGACAAACAACGTGAAAATTTTATAAAACTAAGTTAGAAATATGAGGTATGTAAAACTAAACTAAATTATTTAAATTGTGCTTATGTGTCAATATCCACACTTATGTGCTTTAGCAGGAAATAACGTATTGGACAAGTATTCTACCTGCACTAGTTTTTAAATTATTTAAATTGTGCTTGTGTGTCAATATCCACACTTATGTGCTTTTGAAAGAATTGTTCAAATATTGAATTGTTAAAGTTTTAAAGTTTTGCTTATACATGAACTGTTTTAAAATATAAGTCTATGTCATTTATTTCAGCTAAACAGATATTGAGATAAGATATAGATTTCATAAATAAATAAAAATAAAATTGAAGTTAATCCAAACTAAATTATTTTGGTGTGGACTCCGAGGTTAAAACTGAGATGAACAACCCTGATAAATGGGATATTTATGTCGGGAAACCGATAATACGTGTGACGACTCCAAATTTGAGTTCTATAATATCGGGTTTGGTTCTTCACTGTACAATACTAAATAACATTTAAAACATAATCTTTAATTAAACATCGCGAAATAATACATAAAGATCCTTATAAAAAGGCTACAATCCCAAGGTCGACTAACCTTAACATAACAGTACATATCTTAAGGGATTACAAAAGATTTACAAAAGAAATTACATGGAAACAATTAAGTTAACATGCATTAAGTTATTCTATGATTTGACTTTTTCCCTGCCTTTGTCCGTTTTGGAACATTCAGGCTTAGCTGAAAAATAAGTCATAATATAGTAAGAATGAGCAACTAGCTTACTCAGCAAGTTTAAGAACAGATAATAAAAGAAGATATATCATGCTTGAATGAGAAATAACATCAAGTGTTTCAACAATAGATAATAATTGTGAAAGAATATGAATCAATTTTTCAATAAAAAAAATAGATTGACTCTTTACTGCTGAGTGACCTCTAAAGACCATGAACTGTTGCTAAAGGTAGAACAGATATATATATATCTGACACCTTGATAGTTTGGTACGCGAGGGGATCAACCTCTTGTACCCTATGTATATGTATAACATTCAGACATCTTACGCAAGTTCAGTTTCCCGAATATAATTTCCCTTATATAAGGTTGTTTGTTCTCAATCTTACTATAAAAATCCTCACCAAGTAATGGTTTGGATAAGCTTTTAAAATATATAATTTGATGAATTTAAACATGCATTGTCTAGCCGAAACAATTATCTTAGACATTCTTAAACAGTTCTTGAATTAATGAACTATAAAACTTACCAAGGCACTAAGTGCGAATACAATAATAATATCGATATGGAATAACTTTAAATAATTAAACCACCTAAAGTCCTAGCAAATAAATACAAGTGTAAAAAGTTGCTCAACAATAATTGAATAAAATTATAGAACTTGTTCAAAATAAAATTTAAGTAAGTTTAAGGAACTTGCAAAAATAAATACAAGTTAAGGGTCAGAGAACTTGCCTCGTTTGTTGTCTAATGTTAACCAATTCAATTTACAATCCTTTGAATGGACCTAACAATTTATCAAGTTCATATGATAACCTCTGTAATATCCCAGATATTTACAAGAATTGTAAATAAGATTTAAAATAATTAATTAAAAGTTATGATTTAAAACCTAGAGTTGTCGAAGGGAGATGTGTAAAAAATGGGTGAATATTTTTTTTAACAAAATTTATTTGTTAGAAATTAAATGTGGGAATATTTTAATGATGCATGTAGAGAATTTATTAAGGAAATAAATTTAATTGAGAAGTGAAGGTGATTATATTAATATATATATATATATATACACCTAATGTGTGCTTGTTAGCTGAATAAGAAGATGAGTAGATTAAATACTCAATTAAACTAATAATTTAATTAGTTTAAAATATGAAGTAACGAGGGAAGTCATGCAATATAATTAACTAGGTTAATTATATTAGTTATGAGTTAAAGTTATAGAAAAATTAGAATGATTGTGTAGAATGACAATATTAAGAAGTAATTAATTAAGTAATTAACTTAATTATTAAGTTGTTATATAGAGTTCATTAATGGATTAAAGCAAGCCCAATATTTGAATGGTTAAAAGTCTTGTTGGTAATTTATATAAAGGTCCAAATAAATTTATGGATCTAGCCTCATGAAGAGTCCAAGTAATTTAATTAATACTAGTGGACTAGCCCAAAAGAATTATAGATGTTAGCCCAATATGAGAATAATTGTATAAAGTGGGTAATTAAATAAGAGAGCCCAACAAAAAGTAAGCTATGTAGCCCAAATCATTTAAAAGTCAAATGATGGTCAAAGTGTTGGAAAATATTATTGAGTATAGAGAATTAATCAATGTAAGGTTAATTGAATAACCCTAGTTAGTAGACAAGAGAGAGTATTAACCAATCATTGGTTAATTGCTAGGTAAATAAAGGTGGTGTTGAGAATTAACTATGGATGAGTTAATTATGTAACCCAATGTGGTAGAATAATTTAATGCAAGTCTAATTGGCTTATATTATAAGTCTAAATGAGGTGTTAAGCTAAGTTAAATAAATTAACCTAGTAGTTCATATAATTAATTAAACATTGATCCAAGTAATAATTAAACTAGCCCAATGCTTATTTTAATTAAATGTAACATGGGGTATTTAATGTTAGCCCAATGTAATAAATAAATTGAGCCCAATATAATTTAATTCTAAGGTCCAAAGTGAAGCCCAATGTGCATGTATAGGTGAATATGTATACATATGTTGGTGTATACATATATGAATGCTTATATAATGATATAGGACATAAAAATAAAGCCAAATTGGTGTAATAAATTATAAATCCTGAATTTTGAGGGGGTCCCACATGGAAATGTTGAGTGTGGACTTCCTATGACTTCAATTACACACCAAAAGTTGCTTACAAGCAACCTTGATGGATGTCACACCAAGGGTCATTCATGGTAGTCATTCCATGCAATAGTAATCTCGTTTAAGCTCCTAATTTCACCAACACTAGTTGATTAAGAGGTTAATGAAGGATTAACATTGTGCTATAAATAGAAGTGCTCCCTCATTGGTGAGGTTGGTTGGTCATTTGTAGCATTTTCTAGAGAGAAAAAAGGAGAGCTTCTTAAGAGATATAGAGAGTTATTCTTGTTAGATTGATGATCCACCAAGAAAATTTGCTAGAGAATGGACAAGAGGAAGTCACAAGCCAAGATCATGTTAAGAGGAAGGAGAACGTCCATGTATAAAAGGTTAAAAAGTGTTCTAAACCCTCTTTAGTTCATTTTTATAGTTTAGATGTGATTTGAACGGTTAAAATATATTTTTAATCGATCAAAAGTTATTTTGATGCTCTAGAAGTCTAAATCTATAATATATAGGTAGATTCATGATTCAGTATGTTTAATACAAGTATTAGTATGTGTGGTATTCAAATAAATGGAAGAAAATTCCATATTATGTTACCGGTAAAACCCTAGATGGTTCGACCTTAAATTTATTGTTAAAACATTTTCAAAAATATGATTGAACCATGAAATGTTATAAAACAAGAAGTTAGGAAGACAACAACACTAATTTGGTGTCATTTGGATGTGTAGAGTTCATTTTATTTAAGTTTGAACCATTAAAACCAAGGATTTGTGAAGTTAGTTGTCACTTTATCCTTGCGAGCAGTTTTTAGTGCAGTTCCGTTTGGAATTTGGATTTGTGATACAAAGAGAAGTTGTAGAGGGGGAAATTCTGATAAGAATGGACTCAAGAATTACCCCAAAATATTTTGAAATGAAGAAGTTATAACAATTTTAGTAAAAGAGATCTGGGCAATCAAAACGAGCGCTGCCAGCGCTCGAACTTTCTGCTTTGAGCACCGCCGACGCTAGAATAAGCCTATGACCAACGCCGCCAGCGCTGGTACAGTGTTAAAAAGTCAAAATTTTGATATTTTAAAGTTTTATCAAGTCGAAACTCCGGTTTAACTTATCAGTTAATGAAAAGTCTAAGCGAAACACCGTTAGAGACCTAAAACCTAAGATAAACTTGTAAAATGAATGTGTTTGAGTATTAAACCAATATATATATAAAGTCTATTAGTGACTAATTGGTAGTTAAAGGTATAAAATAAAGACTAAGGTTAACACTATTAAAAAGTTAATTATTTGTATGGTTTAAAGATTATTAAAATATTATTATGAGATTAAAATGTTACTAAATGAATAATAACATTGGTATTTAATGAAAATGTTATTAAATAATTAATGACATTAGTAAATGATTAAAATATTATTAAATGGTTAATAATATTAATATGTGATTAAAATATTATTAAATGGTTAATAATATTAATATGTGATTAAAATATTATTAAAAGATTAATAATATTAATAAGTGATTAAAATATTATTAAATGGTTAATAATATTAATATGTGATTAAAATATTATTAAATGAATAATAATATTAATAAGTGATTAAAATATTATTAAATGATTAATAATATTAATAAGTGATTAAAATATTATTAAATGGTTAATAATATTAATGTGTGAGTAAAATATTATTAAATGATTAATGATATTAATAAGTGATTAAAATATTATTAAATAATTAATAATATTAATAAGTGATTAAAATATTATTAAATGGTTAATAATATTTGAATGTAGTTATATATTATCAAAGGTAGATAATATTTTGAAGTATTTGGTACAGTATTAAATGTCTGAATCATTAAGTTATGTAAAAGAAGAATATTTAATTAAATTAAACTGAAGTAGATAGTCCATTTGTGACTAATTTAGACTCCATTTGTGACTAATTTAGACAACTTATTAAAAGTAGGTCGTACAATGAATGTGTAGTGAATGTGTAAGTTAGACGAGCATACTCGACATGTTCAACTAGGGTTGGGCTAGGATTTTTGTCTGGAGCTTAAGAGTTTGTTTGTCGGACATCTTAAAAGTTAATAATTTAAAGTTAGAGTCTTATATAAAGGTTAGGTAATAGTCATTGTATCTAATGATTATGTCAATTTTCTATATAAATTGTAGGTTGAACGAAAGACGCAAATAAGCGTAAATGGTAGAAGCGAACTAGTCAAGTTTTTTAGAACTTGCTCATATGTGCAATAATATGTTATAATATGATTTAAATTGATAATATGAAGTGATATTGATGATGTTTGTGGTAGATGAACAGCATGTGGTATGACTACATGAAAACTATGTACAAGATTGAAACATGATTTGTTAAGTGATAGTTGATTATTGTATGTGATGCATAAAAGATATGAAGTATTATTAATACGGAAAACATGATGTAAGAATAAGATACAAAGCATGTATATGATGTGAAGCATGTAATGTGTTATGTGTAACTGTTAATCTTGTTGAGCCGTCGTGCTCACTCTCGCTTAAAACAAATATTTTCAGATAGTGCGAGTTATTTAAAGTTCTCGATAAAGAACAAAGAACAGGAAATCATATTACTTTCATTGAAGATCTAAATATCTATTGTAGATATCAGTCTGAATTGGACAGGTAAATGATTGTGTAGTATAAGAATTAACTGGTATGTAATATGAGTGTTAAATATTCAAATTGATTGTAATAGAATGTCGTATCAAGTATGATATTGAGACATACTAAGAATATATAAATATTGCAATTCTGGAATAGAAAGAGATGTTGTAAAATTTTAAATAAATGATTATTTAGCAACTATAATATTATTGTAAGTCATGGATGATAAGGAAAATGTAGTACTAGTGTTTAACCGGATTCGAGATTCAAGGAACCTGGATTTAGGGTCGTCACAACCTCTATACATTTTACACCTCTAACACTTAACCAAATAACTATATAGTTAATGGTATATAAACACTTAAAAAATATCATCATCACTTGTTAATATTTTAATCACATAAAACCTATATTAATTATTTAATATAGTTTAAACTCTTATCTAATATTATTAATATTCTAATAATATTTAATTAGTATTATAATATTATTAATTATTAAATAATATTTTATTCACCATATAATATTATTAATCATTTAATAATATTTTATTTACCGTATAATATTATTAATCATTTAATATTATTTTATTCATATTCTAATATTATTAATTATTTAATAATATTTTATTCCTTATGTAATATTATTAATCATTTAATAATATTTTATTCATATTCTAATATTATTAATCATTTAATAATATATTAATCATTATCTAATATTATTAATTATTTAATAATATTTTATTCATTATCTAATATTATTAATCATTTAATAATATTTTACTTATTTTCTAATATTATTAATTATTTAATAATACTTTATTGACTTTATAACATTATTAATCCTTTAATAATATTTTATTCATTTTATAACATTTTATTAATTATATTATATTATTAATTCTTTAATAATATTTATCTTCTTTTACTTATTAATTTAACTTTCATAATGTTTAAATTAGTTTTATTGGATCAAAAAATAATAAAATAATTTGTAAAATATTTTTCATTTTCTGACCGGACCCGACTCGGAATTTTTTTTAAAAACTGTTTGGTTCACCGATGCGGCTAGGGGTGTCCATCGGTAAAAAATCGAATCGGTATCGAAAAAATCGAACCGGTACCGAAAAAATAAAACCGGTGCCGAACCAAAAATGCCACTAAAACAAGAACCGGTATCGGTACTGAATTACCAGTTTTAGTACCGGTTCGGTACAAATTCGGTTCGATTTTTTTGGTTCGATTTTCGGTTTATACCGATTGGTAATATATATAATTATAAATTTTAAATAATAATTATATATTAATTTATTTATAAATTATAATAATATATATTATATAATAATTAATATTAATTTAATATTATATTATTTATTTCGGTATATCAATTTTTATCGAAATTCAAAATTGTCCATACCGCTACTAGTACCGAAAAGTATAAAAAGCCAAAAAAATGGGTACCGAAAAAAATCGATACTAAAAAAATCGGTACCGACCGGTTCGGTAAAAAATCGAAAAAATTGGTACCGACTGGTTCGGTAAAAAATCGAAAAAATTGAAATGTTTGAACACCCCTAGCTGCGGCGGTGAGGGCCACCGCTGTGGCGGTGACTTGTAGAAAGTTTCACCGCTGTGGCGGTGGGATTTACCGCTGCTGCGGTGGCTTAATTTTTAATCACCGGGTGTTTCGCCGCTGCATCGGTAGGACCTACTGCTGCGGTTGTAGCTCTATTTTTCAAAATCCTAATTTTCCAACTTTGATTTCTTTAGTTTAAACTTGCATAAAATAAAATCTACATATCCAAATGACACCAAATCAGTGTTGTTGTCTTCCTAACTTTTAGCTTTACAATATTTTATGGTCCGATCATATTTTTTAAAACTTTTTGACATGAAATTTAAGATCAAACCATCTAGGGTTTCAAAATTGACATGTTTTGCGGTAAGAGCCATAACTTATTTGTTTTTCCATATTTTTGAGAGATTCAAGTTGTGTTGTCTTCATAACTCATCATACAACTTTCTAGTCATAGAAATCACATATCTAACTTATACATTTCAAACTACAATATTAAATAGCACATGTTTAATTAGGGTTTTACCAGTAAAGTTCAATATGGACTTTTCTTTCATTTATTTGCACATCACACATACCAAAATATGTTTCAAACATATAAAACCATGAATCTACCAATATATCATAGTTTTAGACTTCTAGATCATCAAAATAACTTTTGATCAGTTAAAAATATCTTTTGACCATATAAAACATATATAAACTACAAAAATAAAATAAAGAGAAGATAGAACACTTTTGAACCTTATGCTCTTGGATGCTCTTCTTCTCTTAGCTAGAAACTTTGTTAGTGACTCCACCTTGATAAATCTCTAGCAATTTCTTTGGTGAAATCTCAACTCACAAGTGTTTTCTTACTTTTCTCTCAAATGAGCTCTATATTTTCTCTCTAAAAATGTTATAGAAATGACTAACCAACACAACAAAGGTGTGGAGCATTCTATTTATAGAACTTGGATAATCCTTCATTAACTTCCTAATCAACTAGCATTTGTCAATTTAGGAGCTAATTGTGATTACTATTGGAGTGAATGACATTGTGAATAATAATGTGAATGACTAGGGTTGGTGACCAACTAAGACAAAGTGTGTGAATGAAGCAATTGAAGCAAAACAAGTGACCCCCAAGTGAGCCCTACAAGTGCTGGCCAAAATGGGATTTTATCCCCCATTTTTTGTTTATTTTTATTGTTTTAAGTATACATATATACACCTATATATATATATATATATATATATATATATATATATATATATATATATATATATACACACACACACACACACACACACACATATTGACCAACATTTGAACTTTCTATTAGGCTCCACTTTGGACCTAGGAATTAAATAAGTTGGGCTCATCTATTTAATTTGGTTGAGTTCAATTTAATTGTTCTATTGGGTTAACATTAAATAACCTCTGTTACATTTAATTAAATCAAACATTGGGCTAGATTAATTATTACATGGAACACGTTTTAAATTAATTATATGGACTACTAGGTAAATTAATTTGACCTAGTTTAATACGTCATTTGGACTTATAATATAATCCAATTAGACTTGCTTTGATTAATTATAACAGTATACTTCATTACTTTAAATAAATATACACACACACACACACACACACACACACACACACAGATATATATATATATATATATATATATATATATATATATATATATATATATATTCATTCAATTATTTGATGTATAATTTAATTAATACAAAAATTTTAATTCATTGATAATTATGTAATATTTATAATTACAATAACATATAAAATTCGTGGTCATTACATTCTCCTCCTTATAATAATTTCGTCCTCGGAATTACAAATTTAAATCTACTAAAACAGATTCGGAGAATTATTCCTCATCTTTTCTTCAAGTTGTCACGTAGATTCCTTAGCATTATGGTTCCTCCAAAGGACTTTGACATAATGTATAACCTTTTTTCGTAATTTATGCTATTTCCTATCTAATATTTGTGCAGGAATTTCTTCATATGATAAGTCTTTTTCAACTTGTATCGGCTTATAGGATATGACGTGCTTGTAATCAGGCTTGTATGGCCGCAACACTGACACGTGAAACACATTGTGGATATGCTCTAGTTCAGGAGGTAGAGCTACTTCGTACGCCACTTCACCCACTCTCTTCAGTATTTCGAATAGTCCTATGAACCTCGGACTCAGCTTCCCTTTCTTCCCAAATCGGATCTTCCCTTTCTAAGGAGACACCTTCATAAACATAAAACTTCCTACTTCGAAATCTCGCTTCTGTCGATGTAGATTTGCATATTTTTTCTGACGATCTTGAGCTGCTACTAACTAAGCTCATATTACTCTGATAAGTTCTACAGTCTGTTGAACCAATTTAAGCCCCAACAGTCGACGTTCTCCTACCTCATCCCAACATAGAGGTGCTCTATATTTCCTCCCATATAAGGCTTCGTAAGGCGGCATGCCTATGCTTGTATGATAACTATTATTATATGTAAACTTAACTAATGGTAAATGGTCTTTCTAACTGTCCTAGAAATCCATCACACATGCTCTGAGCATGTCTTTCAGTGTCTGAATTGTTCTCTCGCTTTGCTCATCAGTCTGCGGATGATACATTGTACTCATTCTTAACTGTGTTCCCATTCTTTCTTGAAGACTCCTCCAAAATTTTGATGTGAAGCGCGGATCTCTGTCTGACACAATTGATACCGACACTCCATGTCTTAAAACTATCTCATTTATGTATAGTTTTGCTAACTGATCTAAACTGAACTTAATCTTGATCGGCAAAAAATGCATTAACTTTGTTAGTCGATCTACAATTACCCATATAGCATCGTATCACTTCTGTGTTACTGGAAGTCCTACCACAAAGTCCATCGTGATATGCTCCCATTTTCACTCAGGAATCTCTAACGGTTGTAGTAATCCACTCGATCTCTGATATTCTGCCATTACCCTCTGACAAGTTAGGCATCGACTAACACATTCTGCAACCTCCCTTTTTCATATTCGGCCACCAAATATGCTGACGTAGATCTTGATACATTTTTGTACTTTTCGGACGTATCGAGTATCTCGTACTAAGAGCTTCTTGCAAAATCTCTGTGACGACCCCAAATTCGGGTTCCATAACCTCGGATTTGGTTCTCCACTGTACAATACTTACTAACAATTAAATACATAAATTGCATTTAAACTTCGCGAAATAATACAAAAGGTTCCTTATAAAAGGCTACACTTCCCAAGGTCGATTAACCTTAATATAAACATTACATATCTTAAGGGAATAAAAACGATTTACAAAATAAAGTACATATAAGTAATTAATCTAGTTTGCATCAAGCTAATCTAAGTTTTGGCTTTTTTCTTGCCTTTATCTTATTTAGAACATTTTGGTTTAGCTGAAATAAGTCATGATATAGCAAGAATGAGCAACTAAAAGGCTCAGCAAGTTTAACAACAAATAGCATAAGATATATCATGATGAAAGGAAAATTAACATCAGGGTTTTCAACAATAGATAACAATCATGAAAGAAATCAAGAATTAATTTTTCAATATAAGAATAGATTGACTCTTTACTACTGAGTGGTCTTTAAGAACTATAAACTGCTACTAAGGTAGAACAGACGTATATATCTGACACCTCGAAAAATATGATACGCGAGGGGATCAGTCTCTTGTATCCTATGTATATGCATAACATTCAGACATCTTGCGCAAATTCGATTTTCCGACAGATAAAAATCCCCCTTATTTAGGGTTGTTTATTCTCAGTCTTACTATAAGAATCCGCACCAACCAATGGTTTGGATAAGCTTTTAAAATATTCAATGTGATGAATTTAGCATGTATTATATAGCTGAAACAATTAGCTTAGACTTTCTTAAACAGATTTGGAATTAATGAACTATACATTTGCAAATGCACTATGTGCGAATACAATAACATTAATGAGGTGGAATAATTTTAAAGAATTAAACCACTTAAAGTTCTGGCAAGTAAGTACAAGTGTAGAGACTTGCTCAACAATAATTGAATAGGTTTAAAGAATTTGCTCAATATAAATTTGAGTAAGGATAAAGAAAACTCGTCTCGGGTGTAGATTATCGCTAACCAATTTAATTTAATTCTCTCTAAATAGACCTAACGATTAATCATATTGATCTTTAAATTAGTGTTATATATACATTCATATGATAATTTCTATACATCTTACACATCTAACACTTAACTAAATAAGTATATAGTTAAGGGTATATCAACATTTAGAAAATATTATTATCACTTGATAATATTTTAATCTCATAAAACATATATTAATTATTTAATATAGTTCAACCTCTTATCTAATATTATTAGTCATTTAATAATATTTAACAAGTCTTATAATATTATTAATCATTTAATAATATTTTCTTCATATTCTAGTATTATTAATCATTTAATAATATTTTATTTACCTTATAATATTATTAATTATTTTATAATATTTTATTTATTTTATGATATTATTAATCATTTAATATTATTTTATTCATATCCCAATATTATTAACCATTTAATAATATATTAATCATTATCTAATATTATTAATCATTTAATAATATTTTATTCATTATCTAATAATATCAATCATTTAATAATATTTTATTCATCATCTAATATTATCAATCGTTTAATAATATTGTATTCATTTACTAATATTATTACCTATTTAATAATATTTTATTCATTTACTAATATTATTACCTATTTAATAATATTTTATTAACTTATTGGTATTATTACCCATTTAATAATATTTTAATCTCTTACTAATGTTATTAATCATTTAATAACTTTTTAATTACTTAATAATATTATTAATCATGAAATAATATTTTAATCATTTACAAATGTTATTAATCATTTAACAACCTTTTAATTACATATTAATATTATTCACCACTTAATAATATTTTATTTTAAACAATATCAATAGTTAACTTTTTAATTGTGTTAACCTTAGTCTTTATTTTAAATATTTAGTTACCTAATTAGTTAATAATAAACTATATATGTTGGTTTATTATACAAGCACATTCATTTTACACTTGCTTTAACTTAATTTTTCAAAGAGAACTCGATCCAGACCGACCTAACCCGACCCGGACAAAATCTGCTCTCAGAGCTAGCAGATTCAAGTGCCTAAGCGCTTGGTAGGCGTTCAGCCAATTTTTAGGAAACCAAAATTTTGGATTGCACGACCTTCAGTCACTCCGACAGCCATAACTTCTTCATTTTAAAACGTTATTGGGTGATTCTTGAGTCTATTCTCATAATAATTTCTCCCTCTACAACTTCTCTTTAGATCACCAATCCAAATTCCAAATGGAACAAGACTCAAAATTGCTCACAAGGACAACTTAGGGTTTTAAAATCAACATGCTTTGGGAAAAAAAATTCATAACTTTTTTATTTTTTCACATTTTTGAAAGATTCAATTTAAGTATTTTTAAAGACTCATAAAGCTTAATATGGGCATTGCTACCATTTTCATGCATACCACACATACCGAAACATGATTTAAACATATCAAACCATGAATATACATATATTACATTGTTTAAGACTTCTAGACCATCAAAATAAGATTTGATCGGTTAAAAATATGTTTTAACCATAGAAAACCTATATAGACCATTAAAATGAAATAATAAGAGTTAAGAGCACTTTTGAACCTCTTGGACTATGCTCTCTTCTTCTTGACTATGAACTTCACTAGTGACTCCACATTGGCTACTAGATGTGCACTCCTAGTGTATTCATTCTCAAGCTCTTTCTTGCTCTCTATTTTTCTCTCTAGGAAAGTGAATAGTGAGCAAACTCTTCTCCACACAAGAGGAGCTCTTATTTATAGCACAATTCTCATCATCCAAATTGTATACATATATAATCTATATCTCTACTAAATCACCAATCTTATCTTATCTCTTATCTCCACTTAGCTAAATTTAAGGGATTTTCCTTATATAAAGGACTTGGGTTGGTAAAAGTTGGTAGCTTACTCAACCACTCACAAAATCAAGCAATAATAAAATTTAACATCCACTCAAGTGGACCCCCCTTCATTCTCAGCAAAATGGGATTAAATATCCCATTTTTGCTTTATTTTTATAGCTTATATATACACATATACATCTATATATATATAACCATTGACCAACATTTTGACTTTCTATTGAGCTCCACTTTGAACTTAGGAATTAAATAAGTTGGGCTCATTCATTTAATTTATTTGGGCTCAATTTATTTATTACATTGGGCTAACATTAAATAACATTTGTTACATTTAATTAAAACAATCATTGGGCTAGATTAATTAATCACATGGACTAATGCTTAATTAATTACATGGACTACAAGGTAAATTAATTTGACCTAGTTTAATACCTCATTTGGATTTAAAAATATAATCCAATTAGACTTGCTTTAATTAATTATACACTTTATTTTATTACTTTAAATAAATACACACATCCACAAGTATATTCATTCAATTATTTAATGCACAATTAATTAATACAAAAAATTTAATTCATTGCTAATTATTTAATAAATATAATTACAATGTCTAAAAGAATTCGTGGTCATTACAATCTCCTCTCATAATTCAGATACTAACGGTACCCAAATACGATTTTCAAACCTTAGCAATCCTTTGCTATCCACTTTGAATTTGACCTCCTCCCCTTCGGTCATCCTCTTTCGTATTCTGTCATATTCTTTTTCTTTATCTTGAGCCTCTTTCGCCTTCTCTAACAAGGTTGGGCTTGCTTCCATTTCTATCTACACCTTTGAATTTTTCACCTCCAACTCCATTCGAGACATTTCTTTCACCAGTTCCTCCTGTTCGGTCAAAACAAACAATCTCTCCCTGCTCTTTCTACTTAAAGCGTCTGCTACTACATTAGCTTTGTCGAGATGGTAGAAAATTTCACAATCGTAGTCCTTGATCAATTCCAACCATCTCATTTGCCTCATGTTCAACTCCTTTTGTGTAAAAATATACTTCAGACTTTTATGATCTGTGAATATCTCACACTTTTTCCCATACAAATAATGTCTCCAAATTTTAAGGGCAAACATTACCGCTGCCAGCTCTAAGTCGTGGGTAGGGTATCTTTTCTCATAATCTTTTAATTGTCTTGACGCATACGCAATGACCTTGCCGTTTTGCATAAGCACACAACCTAGTCCCTTGTGCGATGCATCACTATAGACCGTAAAACCTCTTGTATCATCTGGTAAAGTCAACATAGGTGCTTCACTAAGTCTTTTCTTTAACTCCTAAAAACTCTCCTCGCACTTCTCCGTCCAAATATATTTCACTATTTTTCTCGTTAAATTGGTTAATGGCGTTGCTATCTTCGAAAAGTCCTTTATAAATCTCCGATAATAACCTGCTAACCCTAAGAAACTCTTAAGCTCTGTCAGCGTCCTTGGTTGTTTCCAATTCATCGTCGCTTCCACCTTTGCATGATCTACTGAAACTCCATCCTTGTCGATAACGCGACCTAGAAATTGAACTCTCTCCAACCAGAATTCACACTTTGAGAATTTGGCATACAACCGATTCTTCCTTAATATCTCTAACACCAATCTTAGATGTTCGGCATGCTCCTCTTCTGTTTTGGAATAAACCAAAATATCGTTAATGAACACAACTACAAATTTATCCAAGTACTGTTTGAATATTTTGTTCATCATGTCCATAAATACGGCTGGCGCATTCGTTAGTCCAAACAACATTACCAAAAACTCATAATGGCAATATCGAGTTCTGAATGTCGTCTTGGGTACATCCTTCTTCCTGACTTTTAACTGATGATAACCAGTCCTTAAGTCAATATTTGAAAAGTATTTTGCCCCTTTCAGCTGGTCAAATCGGTCGTTAATTCTTGGCAACGGATACTTATTCTTAATCGTTACTTTGTTTAACTCTCTATAGTCCATACAAAGTCTCATCGATCCATCCTTCTTCTTTATGAATAGCACATGTGCTCCCCATGGAGAAACACTAGGTTAAATGTACTTCCTATCCAACAATTCTTGCAACTGAACCATCAACTCCCTCATTTCTACCGGAGTCATCCTATATGGTGCCTTTGATATCGGTGTTGTCCCCGGTACTAAATCAATCCCAAATTCTATCTCTCTATCTGGTGGAAGACCTGACAGTTCATTAGAAAAAACATCCATAAACTCCTTAACTACTGGTATTTGTTCCATCTCAGGATTCACCATTTGCGTATCCACTACATGTGTCAAATATCCTACACATCATTTCCTTAACAGCTTTTTGGCCTGCATCATCGTCAGACAACAAGATTGTCTTGGCGACTTATTGCCATAAAATACAACCTTAGACTTATTTGGTGTCCTAAGGTGTATACACTTCTTCTGACAATCAATTACCGCTCCATGGTTAAACAACCAATCCATTCACAGTATAACATCAAACTCCCCCAAATGTAGATTCACATTCAACTCTTGACCCCTGATTTTAGCACAACAATTTCTATATAGATACTCTACAGGAGTCACTTCTTTCTTAACAACTTATATATTTATAGGGTTTTCTAACTTTTCACTAGGCAATTCTAACCATTTAGCGAAATTATCAGAAACAAATGAACAGGTAGCACCCGAATCAAACAATACATAAGAATTTATATCATTGATCGGAATAATACCTGACACCACGTCTTTTGATTTCATAGCGTCTTACACCGTCATGTTGAAAGTTAGTGCCGACGACTTGTTTTATTGCATTGGCCCTCCAATGGTAAGCTTACTGTTGTTTCCTCTATATCTGCTTCCTCCGTCATTCTTCTTCTTTGGACAATCCTTTACCTGATGGTCCATGGTTCCACATATGAAACAACCTCCTCCACTCTTAGGTCTGGGATAATTAGGAGCGATGTACCCTTCTTGCCCACAATTATAACAGACGTTCTTCCCCTTCATGCACTCCCCTGAGTGATTCTTCCCGCATTTACTGCACTTATCATTTTTCTTCGAGTCTCTCCCCTAGGGTGTCCCTGAACTGTTGCTATTCCACTTGAGTTTGTTGTTGTTGCTGCTGCCTCCACTGTTATTGTTCTTATTTCCACCCTCACTCATCTTCTTGTTCCTTTCTTGATTATACTTAGATAACGCCCCGTTTCCTCCCTCAACTATGATGGATTTCTCCAGTAAAGTTGAGAATGAATTAATCTGTAACACTACCACTTTGTTGAATATTCATGGTCTTAAACCATTCCTAAATCTCTTGGCCTTGCGTTCCTCTGTGTCTACCTGATGTGGAGCAAATCTGGTCAACTCGTTAAACTTTTCCGCGTACTCGAGTACCGATATGTTCTCTTGCTTCAACTCCAGAAATCTTACCTCCATCCTACCTTTCATACTTTTTGAAAAATAATTCTCATCAAATATTTCCTTAAACTTTGCCCAAGACACCACCCCTTCACCATCCCTATTCTGATTAGTTTCCCACCAAAAATTGGTTTTTCCCTTCATCGTGTGGGTAACAAAAATAGTCTTTTGCTCCTCCACCACTCTCGAAATAATAAACGCCCTTTTCTATTTAGTTTATCCAGAACTGAGCTTCTATTGGGTCGGTTGTCCCTCTAAACTCTGGCGGTCCAACTGCTTTGAAGTCTTTGAAATTCGCCATCTGATTCTGTGGTGGTGGCGATTTTACTACTACCAGGTTTTGGTTCTGCATTACTTCAGCTAGTATATCGACGAAGTTCTGCATTGGGTCCACATAGCGTCCCCCATCATCATTGTTAATAGATTCTTCTACTCCTTGATTTCTCGGTGGTTATCTACGTGGTGGTATTTTCTGTTATAAACAAAAATTTAAGTTATTATACTTATTTCCTCTTTTTACTTTTGTCTTGTATCTTAAGCAATTTTTAGCTAAAATACAAGTAACCATATAACACATATAAACATAAACCTGACTGCATTTATATTCATATGCTAAAACAATAGTGCATAGCACTTTACATCACCAGCATACTGCTATAAATGCCTATATCCCTAAAAGGCTAGAAAAGATGGGATCTTTACTAAACATATCCTACAACTTTCTAGAGTTGGGATTTACAGACATATTAACCATCTGATAAAATAAAAGTTGGGTTCTACTACATCTATATATATACAACATAAATAAAATAACCAATACTAATGATTGTACATCCCCCGACGAATCGTGTCATCATACTCCTCATCCCCAATGGCCATTATCACATTCCTGCTAATAGTATGCATGGACTGACCCTCCTCAGCTGGGTAGTAGTCTACCCTACTCTGAAATCTGCCAAAAGAAGAACGATAGACATAACTAAGTCTATCGATCCTCACCCACTTCTCTCGAACCTCGTCCTCCAACTCTAGCATCTGCCCATGTGTCGCATCTTGCTGGATCTTCATATTTATCCTAGCATCTACTATCTGCTGCCACTGGTCTCTAATAGCCTCCTTTTCTGCCAGTGTTTGCTGAATCTTCAGCTCAGCCTCTGCCAATCTAGCCTTCATCTCTGTCATTTCTCTTTTAGCTCTGTGTTCTCGCCAGAGAACTGATAAGTTGCATCCTTATACTGATTCTCCATATATTGGTGAGTTAGGTTTTCCTCCTCTAAATGCTGGACTCTTTTCTCTAGCTCCTCATTTCTCGTAGTCAACCCTTCAATGATGTCATTGGCAGTAGTGCCCATACCATCAGCGTACTCAGTTGACTCCCCATGTGACGTATTGTCATAATACTGTAAATCATCCTCCTCGGACTCCTCAAATTCGGCCTCATCCTCACTATAGGGCCTCATCACTCCACTCTTGATAGGCTTCTCACAATTACCCTCCTCAGGATCAGACTCCAGATCCTCTATCGGTACAACCACCAATGGTTGTGTAGTATCCATATGGATAGCAATAAACACATCCTCCATAACATAACTAGACTGTCCAATCTAAGGCATCCTATATCATAAAAATAACACATGTCAGTACAACAATAAAATATATTCACTGATGAAATGAAATGATATTTTATCATGTACATCTCGGCTCGATGGATTTTCTCAATCCACCTCCAAAAATACACAACATGATGAATCTCCCTGATTCATCTCCTAACGCACTCGATATGAGTTTAGTTCTAAGGTTATAACCTAGGTTTCACAATCCTAACGTTTCTAACCTATAGCTCTGATACCAACCTGTGATGACCCCAAATCTAGGTTTTATAACCTTAGGTTTGGTTCTTCACTTTACAGTACTAAATAACATCTAAAACATAATCTTTAATTAAACATCGCAGAATAATACATAAAGATCCTTATAAAAAGGCTACAATCCCAAGGTCGACTAATCTTAACATAACAATACATATCTTAAGGGATTACAAAAGATTTACTAAAGAAATTACATGGAAGCAATTAAGTTAACATGCATTAAGCTATTCTATACTTTGGCTTTTCCCTTGCCTTTGTTCGTTTTGGAGCATTCGGGCTTAGCTGAAAAATAAGTCATGATATAACAAGAATGAGCAACTAGCTTGCTCAACAAGTTTAAGAACAGATGGCATAAGATAAATATTATGAATGAAAAATAGCATCGAGAGTTTCAACAATAGATAACAATTGTGAAAGAACAAGAATCAATTTTCAATAAAAAAATGTATTGACTTTTACTGTTGAGTGACCTCTAAGGACCATGAACTACTCCTAAGGGTAAAACAAACATATATATATTCGACACCTTGATAGTTTGGTACACGAGGGGATCAACCTCTTATACCCTATGTATATGCATAACATTCAAACATCTTGCGCAAGTTCGGTTTCCCGAATATAATTCCCCTTATATAGGGTTGTTCGTTCTCAGTCTTACTATAATAATCTGTACCAACCTATGGTCTAGATAAACTTTTAAAATATTCAATTTGATGAATTTAAACATGCATTGTCTAGCCGAAACAATTAGCTTAGACATTCTTAAACAGTTCTTGAATTAATGAATTATAAAGCTTGTAAATGCACCAAGTGCGAATACAATAATAATATCGATGTGAAATAACTTTAAATAATTAAACCACCTAAAGTCCTGGCAAATAAGTACAAGTGTAGAAACTTGCTCAACAAAAATTGAATAAAATTAGAGAACTTGCTCAATATAAAATTTGAGTAAGGATAAGGAACTTATAAAAATAAATACAAGTTAAGAGTCAGAGAATTTGCCTTGTTTATTGTCTACTGCTAACCAATTCAATTTACTATCATTTGAATAGACCTAACAATTTATCAAGTTGATCTTTCAATTAGTATCATAAATACATTTACATAATAACCTCTATACATCTTACACCTCTAATGTAATGACCACGAATTTCATTAGTCGTTGTAATTATAATTAATAAATAATTAGCAATGAATTTAAAAAATTTGTACTAATTAATTATGCATTAGATAATTAAATAAATATACTTGTATATTTGTATATTTATTTAAAGAATTAAAGTAAGGTGTATAATTAATTAAAGAAAGTCTAATTGGATTATATTTTTAATCCAAATAGGGTATTAAATTAGGTCAAAGATATTAACCTTGTAGCACATGTAATTAATTTAATTACTAGTCCATGTAATTAATTAAACAAGCCAAATGTTTGATTTAATTAATTGTAACCTAGAATAATTAATGTAAGCCCAATGTATTAACTAAATTGAGTTCAACCCAATTAAATGGATGAGCTCAATATATTTAATCCTAGAGTCCAAAGTGAAACCCAATAGGAAGTCAAAATTGGTCAAAATTGCTACATATATGAATATACATATATAGATGTAGATATGTATAATTAAAGTAGAAAAATTAAAGGAAAAATGGCTTGGAAAATGCCATTTTGCTGAGATTTGAAGGGGGACCCACATGGGTTGCTTGATTTTCATGTTGCTTCTAATTTCCACTATGACAAGGTTGGCCAACAACCCTAGTCAATCACATTGTCATTCACCTAGTTAATCCATGCAATAGTAAATCCAATTAAGCCTTAATTTCACCAACATTGGTGAATTAGTAAGGTTAATGAAGGATTAGCAATTGGCTATAAATAAGATGCTCCACACTTGTGTCAAGTTTGTTAGTTCATTTGCTAGAGAATACAAGAGAGAAATAGAGAGCTTTTGAGAGAAAAAGAAGAAACACTTGAGAGCTGTGAGAAGATAACTAGAGTTTGAGCTTGGTAGATGACACAAAACTTCACGACATACTTTGGAAGGAGGAGAAGAAGAGCACACAAGTCTCAAAGGTTTAAAAGTGCTCTAACCTTCTTAAATTTCATTTTTGTAGTCTAGATAGCTTTTGAACGGTTAAAATCTATTTTTAACCGATCAAAACTTGTTTTGATGGTCTAAAAGTATTTAACTATATAATATATATATATATATATATATATATATATATATATATATATATATTCATAGCTTGATGTGGTTATATCATGTTTTGGTATGTGTAGATTGCATAAAAATGAAAGAAATGTGTACATTGAGTTTTACCGATAAAACCTTAAGTAGTTATGTGTTATATTTTGTGTCATTTCAAAATGTATAAGTTAAATACATAATTTCTATGGCTAGAAAGTTTTTATGAGTGAGTTATAAAACCAACACAACTTGAATCTCACAAAAATATGGAATAACAAAGAAGTTATGGCTTTTACCACAAAATATGTCGTTTTGAAACCCTAAGTGGTTCGATTTTTAATTTTCATGTCATACCATTTTCAAAAAGGTGATCGAACAATGAAATGTTGTAAAACACAATGTGAGGGAGACTACAACACTGAGTGGATGTCATTTGAATGTGTAGATTTTATTTTATTCAAGTTTGAACCTTTAAAACCAAGGATTTGTGAAGTTAGTTTTCACTTTGTCCTTGTGAGCATTTTTTGGTCCAGTTCCGTTTGGAATTTGGATTTGTTATACAAAGAGAAATTGTAGAGGGGGAAATTCTTATGAGAATGGACTCAATAATCACACCAAAATATTTTAAAATGAAGAAGTTATGGCTGTCGGAGTGACTAGGGGTCGGGCAGTCCAAACTGTAAAAATTCTCTGCATGGATAGGGCGGCCGCACCACCATACGGGGCGACCTCGCTACTCCATCAGATTTTTTTTTGTTGTCTGGTTGAGTCAGGTCGGGTCGGTCTGGGTCAAATTTTTGGTGAAAATTTAAGTTGAACTAAGTGTAAAATGAATGTGTTTGTAAAATAAGTCAATGTATAGAGTTTATTAGTAACATTGGTAATTGATTAAAATATTATTAAATTATTAATAATATTAGATAATGAATAAAATATTATTAAATAATTAATATTATTAATATGGTAATAAAATATTATTAAATAATTAATAGTATTAGAAAATAAATAAAATATTATTAAGTGATTAATAATATTAGATAATGAATAAAATTTTATTCAATGATTAATAATATTAATAAGGTAATAAAATATTATTAAATAATGATTAATATTAGAAAATGAATAAAATATTATTAAATGATTAATAATATTAGATAATGAATAAAATATTATTAAATGATTAATAATATTAATAAGGTAATAAACTATTATTAAATAGTTAATAATATTAAATAATGACTAAAATCTTATTAAATGATTAATAATATTAGTAAATCTTAGAAGATTTATAAGGTATTATTAAATGATGAATAATACTACAAGTCTAATAAAATATTATTAAATTGTTAATAATACTAGATAATTGTTTGAACTATATTAAATAGTTAATATAGGTTCTTTGTGTTTGAAATATTATCAAGTAGTGATAATATTTCCTAAGTGTTTAAATACCCATAATTATTTAATTATGTGGTTTGCAAGAGTTATGAAGGTCATTATACTTATAAGTATATGATACTAATTTAAGATCAAACTGATTTAATTGTTAGGTCCGTACAAGGATTATTAAATTAAATTGGTTAGCTGTAGACGACGCACGAGGCAAGTTTCTTCTTAACCCTAACTTTATTGTTGCAAGTATTCTTCAACCTTATTTACATTGAGAAATTCAATTATTGTTGAGCAAGTATCTACACTCGTAGTTATTTGACAAACCTTTGAGTGAATTAATTATCTAAAATTACTTCACATCATTATTGTATTGTATTCGCACATAGTGCCTTTGCAAATGTTATAGTTCAGTAATTTACGAACTGTTTAGGAATGTCAAAGCTAATTGTTTTGACTAGACAAATGTATGTTTACATTTATCTAATTGAATATTTTAAAAACTTATCTAAACCATTGGCTGGTGCAGATTCTTATAATAAGATTGAGAAAGAACAACCCTAGTTAAAAGGAATTTTTATATTGTCGGGTAACCGAATTTGCGCAAAAAAACTAAATGTTATGCATATACATAGGACATAAGAGGACTGATCCCCTTGAGTGTCCCGTTATTTTTAACCAGGTGTCAGACATTGTATGTCTGTTCTACCTTAGTAGCAGTTCATGGTTATTAAAGACCACTCGGCAGTAAAGAGTCAATCCATTCTTATATTAAGTTTTGATTCTTGATATCTTTCACAATTCTTATTGTCGAAAACCTTGAAGTTATTTTCCTTCATCATGATATATCTTATGTTGTTGTTTATAAACTTGTTGAGTCATTTAGTTGCTCATTCTTACTATATCGTGACTATATTTCAGCTAAGCCCGAATGCTCTAAAACAGACAAAGGCAAGGGGAAAGCAAACACTTAGTTTAGTTGATGCATGTTAGTCTTAAATTACTGTTATGTAATTTCTTTGTAAATCTTTTGTATTTTTCTTAAGATATGTAATGTTACGATTAAGGTTAATTGACCTTGGGAAGCGTAGCCTTTTTTATAAAGAACCTTTTGTACTATTCCGCGAAGTTTAAATGCAATTTATGTATTTAATTTTTAATAAGTATTATACAGTAGAGAACCAAACCCGAGGTTATGGAACCCGAATTTGGGGTCGTCACATCTAACACTTAACCAAATAATTATATATTCAAGAATATATAAACACTTAGAAAATATTATAATCACTTGATAATATCTTAATAACATAAAACATATATTAATTATTTAATATAATTTAAACTCTTATATAATATTATTAATAACCTAATAATATTTAATTAGTTTTATAATATTATTAATCATTTAATAATATTTTATTCATATTCTAATATTATTATTTATTTAATAATATTGTATTACTTTAATAATATTATTAATTATTTAATATTATTAATCATTTAAAATAATATTTTATTCATATTCTAATATTATTAATCATTTAATAATATATTAATCATTATCTAATATTATTAATCATTTAATAATATTTTATTCATTATCTAATATTATTAACCATTTAATAATATTTTATTTATTTTCTCATATTATTAATTATTTAATAATACTTTATTGACTTTATAATATTATTAATTTTTTAATAATATTTTATTCATTTTATAACATTTTATTAATTTATTTATATTATTAATTTTTTAATAATATTTATCCTCTTTTACCTATTAATTTAACTTTCATAATGTTTAAATTACTTTTATTAAATCCAAAAATAATAAAATAATTTATAAAATATTTTTCATTTTCTGACCTGACCCGGCCAAAATCAACCCGGCTAAAATCCAATCTGGAATTAATTTTTCAAACTGTCTGGTTCACCGTTACGGTGGTGACTTACAGAAAGTTTCACCGCTACGGCGGTGGGATTTACCGCTATGGCGGTGGTTTAATTTTTAATCACAGGGTGTTTCACTGCTGTGGCGATGGGACCTATCGCTGCGGCGGTAGCTCTATTTTTCAAAACCCTAATTTTTCAACTTTGATTTCTTTGGTCCAAACTTGCATAAAATGAAATCTACACATCCAAATGACACCAAATCAGTGTTGTTATCTTCCTAACTTTTTGCTTTACAACATTTCATAGTTCGATCACATTTTTGAAAACGTTTTGACATGGAATTTAAGATCGAACCACCTAGGGTTTTAAAATCGACATGTTTTGCGGTAAGAGCCATAACTTTTTTATTTTTCCATATTTTTGAGAGGTTCAAGTTGTGTTGTTTTCATAACTCATACATACAACTTTCTAGCCATAGAAATCATATATCTAAATTGTACATTTCAAACTACAACGTTAAATAACACATGCTCAACTAGGGTTTTATCGGTAAAGTTCAATGTGGACTTTTCTTCCATTTATTTGCACATCACACATACCAAAGCATGTTTTAAATATATCAAACCATGAATCTACCAATATATCATAATTTTAGACTTCTAGATCATCAAAATAACTTTTGATCTGTTAAAAACATCTTTTGACCATATAAAACATATATAGACTATAAAAATAAAATAAAGAGAAGATAGAACACTTTTGAACCTTATGCTCTTGGATACTCTTCTTCTTTTGGCTAAAAACTTTGTTAGTGACTCCACCTTGATAAATATCTAGCAATTTTTATTTTTTTTGTGAAATCTCAACTCACAAGTGTTTGCTTACTTTTCTCTCAAACGAGCTCTCTATTTTCTCTCTAGAAATGCTATAGAAATGACTAACCAACACAACAAAGGTGTGGAGCATTCTATTTATAGAACTTGAGTAATCCTTCGTTAACTTTCCTAATCAACTAGCATTGGTCAATTTAAGAGCTAATTGTGATTACTATTGGAGTAAATGACATTGTGAATGACAATATGAATTACTAGGGTTGGTGACCAACTAAGACAAAGTGTGTGAATGAAGCAATTGGAGTAAAACAAGTCACCCCCAAGTGGGCCCTATAAGTGCCGGCCAAAATGGGATTTAATCCCCCATTTTGGTTTATTTTTATTGTTTTAATTACACACACACACACACACACACACACACACACATATATATATATATATATATATATATATATATATATATATATTGACTAATATTTTGACTTTCTGTTGGGCTCCACTTTGGACATGGGAATTAAATAAATTGGGCTCATCCATTTAATTTGGTTTGGCTCAATTTAATTGTTCTATTGGGCTAAGATTAAATAACCTATGTTACATTTAATTAAATCAATCATTGGGCTAGTTCAATTATTACATGGATCAATGTTTAAATTAATTATATGAACTACTAGGTAAATTTATTTGACATAGCTTAATACCTTATTTGGACTTATAATATAATCTAATTAGACTTACTTTGATTAATTATAACACCTTACTTTATTACTTTAAATAAATATATATATATATATATATATATATATATATATATATATATATATATATATATATATATATATATTCATTCAATTATTTAATGTACAATGTAATTAATACAAAAAATTTAATTCAATGATAATTATGTAATATTTATAATTACAATGATATATAAAATTTGTGGTCATTACAATACGTGCGTAATGAATTAAATGTTATGCATAATGTATGGTACGATAAGTTAATCCCCTAAAGTACTTGCAAATAATGTTTTCAGTCAATGCGATTGATAAACATTCTATTGGTTTGCATTTTAATGGCTGTTAAATCTTGTTAAGAGTTAACGGCCCTTTATGATCTCTCAGTATAAAAGTAAAGATTTCATTTGAAGTATTTGATTTATTTTCTAATTATTCATACAACTTCACAATTATTGAACAATTGTCAAAGATTCCGAAAAGTTATTCTTTTACTCATGATTCATTATTCATTGAAATGTTTTAAACTTGTTGAGCAAAATTGTTGTTCACTCTTGCTATGTTATAAATGTTTTCAGCTAAGCCAGAAAAATCCGAGGGATCTGAAAAGGATAAAGAAAAAAGGAAGACTAAGAAATAGAAAGAATTAATGTGCTATGAATTAAATATTATTGATGTAATATTTTGATGTTTTTATGTTTTTGTATATAAAGGTTTAGAAACCTGAGGTAATGTAAGGCATGTACTGGAAATATTGTATTTACTTTTATGTCGTTATGTAATATTTATATAGATAGATGTGTTGAATGAGTAGTACCATGAGCATCATATCCGTTGTGTTGGGATTGACTCATACTTTTGCGGATTCGACTAATGACCACTACGACAATTGTGTGGTGTGTGAATCATTGTAGAGCGTGTGAGACATCTAATAAATAAATCAGACAAGCATGACTAACTAAATTGATGAACCTGTGTATATTGCGTATTCTTACTTTTCTGTTTTTCATCTAATATTTTGTGTGATTGTATTATTATTCGATTTTAAATTCTAACACATTGTTTAAGGACACGGATTTTAGGAGCATCACAACCGGTTTTGATCCAACCATTTTAATCAATGGCTGGATTCGCTTGACAAATTATTTTGCTCAAGTAAAAATATATATTTAGCAAAATTTAAAAACATTTTTTCAGCAATATTTTTCGCTTTCAACAACTCGTTGTTCTAACACTATAAATTATAGCATGATATTAACAGCGGCCTATTTATTATTAGAAAACCATGTACTAATAATATTTTTGATAGCATATTATTGTTACTTTACATGTTATACGCATTTCATATAGTATGGTATTTATGTTGTATGACTAAATACGTTGCATAAAAAATAATTGTATAAAGAGATTGTAATAAAATATCACAGAAAGTACAAAGTCAATGGATATATAAATGGAATTTGATATATCTTAAATTCCAAAGGCATAGGCAACTTGGTTTTCCACTAGTCAATATCACGGGTATTAAAGTAAGACTATAGAAACTTCCTCTATTTATATACCCAAACTCACAAGTCAATGTTTGATTAATAAACCAACTTATGGATGAGTTATTTACATGGACAAATTTATGTCATATATATGGATATATGAGATAAAAATAAATTAAAAATAAATTTACATATTATTATTTTATTTTATCACTTAGAATCTTTTATTTCATCGCAATTTAATTTTATCAAAATTTGTCTAAATATATATTATTTTTCATTGTGGATTCTCCGCCCTTTAATGTAGAATATATAAAAATAGGTCGAATATAGAGGCATAGATTCAACATGACTAGTACTCCAAAACAATAAGAAAACTAAGGTGCAGCGAAGCAAATCCAATAATCAAAATAATGATCTTTAGGAGTCAGGTGATAGTTACTTGTGACAAGTATTTGAAGTTTAACAGTAATTTTAGAGGAGGTTAATTCATAGGCAACGTTCAACGTTGTAAACTTAAGATTCTTCTTAAAATGAATCGTTATCATTCAATCGCGAATCTAACAATAAAAATAATATTTCGTCTGCACTATAGTATGAGGACACTTGCACTTTAGTAATGTGGATTGCAAAAGTGCCAAAAATGGCACCCTCTACCACCTACACTACTAAAGTGCGGATTCTAAAATCACCTAACAATTTATTAAATAATATTATACTGTTACGTTGCCGTTTAACATATATCACCCGTTCATATTTTAGTAGTGCAAATTCTAGTATTTACCCTTATCATGTTTATTGATAAAACCTGTTGTAGAACTTGAGATAGCATAACAACTACCAAGCATACCAGATTGTGTTTCTTTATTCCTTTCTCACATGCTCATACTATTGAGAGAGCAATTCAACTAGCAAGCATACCAGGGAGACGGACATCAACAAAATTTGGTAATCTGTAATTTAATCTCTATAAGTGATTTATTTGTTTTGTCATAGATTTGTTTGTTGAAAAATCATTTCAATCAATATCAAGTAAAATGTTTGAACATGCTGGTACTATATGTCGTCACTTTCTCGTGCTATTAACTTCCAATAACTTGATTGAGATTTTTGAAGAATTAATACACAAGCGATGAACTCAAGATGCAAATAAAATAAATAGTGGTGCGCCCTATGTAGTGACCTTGGTCATAAATTATGCTGAGACACAAGACGAAAGGTATAATCATCTGTACAAAAAAAATTAAATTCTAGTTTTGGATGATTCATGTTCTAAGGAAGGCACTAAATATGTTGATAACATGCTAGATTGTGGGGAAAAGATTATGGCAAAATTCTCTGCCGAATGCATCAATATGAAACAAGAAGACAATGTGCAACCTGTTATCGAAGCCGATGAAGATGTAGAGATACATGATGATGATGCTAAGGTCAATGATCCTGTATTTGATCCCCATTTGTTCGCAGACTAAATAGCATAAAAAAGCGACACAATTAAAAAGTAGTGTGGAATAAATAGCACGACAAAAGTCACTTTGAAAATGTGCAATATATAAAATATTCACAAACTATGATAAAAGAAATCATTATAAAGCGTTGGAATTGACAAAGCCTAGATCTTCATAAAACCATTTGTCATTTGTCGTGATGTATTTTTAATAAAGTTTTGGTAACATTTATGGAATATTCATTGACACCATTTTTTATGGATGTATGTCATATTTATTAATTTGGAGTAAATGGTTTTTTGTTATTTTTATCTAGTATGAATGAATTCTCTCTATTTTGTTTTATTTAGTTTCAATGTCTTTATTCAGTTTGAATGTTATAATTTTTTTACATTATTCAATTTTAATGTCTCGCATGCTTGGTCTAAAAGATGGAGCACCATTAAATAATTGTGAATTTTCATCTCGTAAATGACAAGATGTCATGTTATGGATCGATAGCAGTGGTAAAGTATCGTTTTCCCCAATAACTAATTATTATATTTATAGATATCATAATTATGTTTGTTGTTGTTGTTTTAAGTATTTGATATTGTGGTCATGGAACATATGAAAAAGTACATTCACCAAGTTTATTATAGTTCAATAGTAAAAATAATTATTTATAAAATTTTGAATGTATGAAATTTTAAAATTCATTTTTATCAAATATAATAATATTAAAATTCTGATCAAACTATCAAATGTAATATACATGCATAATAAAATATAAAAGACTGTCCAAGTTTAAAAAAGTTAAATAACTTAAGGCTGATGAATGTCAGATTGTCACATTTGTGGTTAGATTTGTCACGTCAAGTGTTCACGTGGACCAAATTTTTGATTAATTAATAAAACCATTAATAAACGACGACATTAGTGTTGGATCAGTTATAATATTACATAATATTCCAATTTTTTCTCCAAACATCAACTCTTATTACATGCGTATGAGGCTTGATGATGTTGTGGCAGTAAATCATTAACAATTTACCTTTTTGTATCATCTGTAAAATGAAGTGAGCTTAAGACAAGTTGTACTATTGATATTTGGTGAAATATAAATTGAACTTGTGTAATTTGTTCAAGGGAGAAGAGAAGAAAAAGTAAAGTTGAGTGACCACCTCAACGTAATGTGTATTGTTTCCTTCTTTTTTACTTTTTCTACCTTATTTGTCCTTAAATAACTATCTTCCCGATATGTGATGTAAACTCTCGGGAAAAAAAATAAACAATTGACTTGACAATATAAGAAAAAAGTAAATATGAAAACACCCTAAATAGTTTCTCTAGAATCCACACAAGTAAAGTGTTGATTGAACTTATAAACTCCCTATATGATTTTTCTAGAATCCGCACAATAGTTGTGCAAATAATTGGTCTTGGTTATAATTTTTAAACTCTCTGTATGGTCTCTCTAAAATCCACACAATTAACGTGTGGACTGGATTTATTTTTAAAATTCTATGTATGGTTTCTCTAGGATCCACACAATTTTTCTAGGATCCACACAACTAAAGTGCGAATTGGATTTATTTTTAATATTCCCTATAAGATATTTGTAAAATTCACATAACTAAAGTACGGATTGCTCTTTGTTATAAAAAAAACTCCCTATAAGATTTTTGAAGGATTTGCACAACTAAACTACGGATTATATTTTCTACAAAAAAAAAAAATATAGTATGCTTTATATCAACCTCAAACACAACCCGTAATCTTGTAACTTATTATTTTTAAATGCTAGACAAACAAAACTAACAAATAACAAACAAACACAAGTTTGTAACATAATTTTTACATGCTCCACAAACAAAACCAACAAACAAACATAAATATTTCATATATAACAATCATTGTACTAATAGTAAAAAAATTTACAACTATAAAGATTTAACAAGTATAAGTTAATACAAATTAAGATATATTTAACATTCATGAGAGTAAATTATATTCCTCTAGGCCTATGTCTGCGTAATTCATGATTAATCTTATATCTAAATAATGAGGCATCATCCTCAGACCAATCCAATGCCCTAATAGCAAAATAGTCAGCCTATTTCATCACTTAAACTCCGCAGTTTGTACTATTCTTTTGTCTAGGATGATTTACTTTGAGAACGAGGGTTATTTTTTTATTTGAAATTTTTTTCTTTAGTGCATAAATTTGGAGGGTATTGGCAAGAAAATCACACTATACCAAAGAAAAAACAAACATTAAGAGTAGCCTATAACAAAAATGTGCATAACAAATTATAAAGTCAAGTATAATTACGTACCACATATTCAGTCTCTAGTTTGTATCAAGTGGTGACCTTGTAGCCTTTCTGATTGTCGTTCAAAGAATCTAGTAGGATAATTCTTCAATACTCAATAGATATGACGAACAAAAAATAATGCTCGTTTTGATGATTAATCAGTAGAAATGCAAACTAATTAAGACACCGAGAGATTTTTATATGAATCATACCATGCTATTAGTAGATTGAAGAAACAACATAACATGAAATAAAAATTGCCACGTTCATATCGACCTTCCCATAGACGTTGTTCACACATCTTCAATAAACTAAGATACGCATCTATCGTCTTATCCCATATATGGTTCATTTGCCTAAGTGATAACTAATTTGCATTAAGCTACTACACCTTCTTTAACTTTCATGGATGAAGAGGATCCTTTTTTAAATTTAGACGACCGATGCACTTGTAACCATAAAGGAAGAATATTGAACCAGTCATCCACCTTACTACTGCTCGATCTCGATTGACTCAATGGCGCTTCTTCAAGTATCGGAGTCAAGTGCATAGCCTGAATGTCTTCCATACTCTCAAAATCACCACTATGTGTTGGCATGTACATGTACGGTGGAGGAAGTATGAACTGCAACCTAGGTTACTCCTCCTATGCTACAAATGGGAGCTCGGGCCGATAGGGAATTCTTAATTGAATAGATAAAAGTCGAAGGAAGGCATATCTTGAGTAAATTGCTATGGTGGAATGTTTGCAATGGTGTCATTGGGGTTTTCATAAACCCTCGGTGTACTTCATTGAAAAGTACCGACCTAAAATACCACTCTTCGTATACATGGCGAGTGTTGTGTAGAGGTGGTACTCGCAAAATATTTTTTTATAAATGCTCAAAGTTGATTCAATCTATATTATAAAAGGTACAAATAGCTAACAAAACATTTTTAAACTTGTAAATGTTTATAAAAAAACATAATTCATCTTAATCTTAAAACTTACTAGGTTCGCAGTATCGTACTAATAGAATGTGCCACGTGGAGCATAACTCTCATTTGGAACAAGTTATGGGGTGACTAATTCTATTAATTACGGGTCATCTGTCAATACCCTCTCAAGTTTTCAAAAAGGTGGATCAACTAGTTGATAGCCACCACAAAATTAACGAGAATGTCTTACCATGTGTACTATGTGAAAATATACTCTTTTTGTAATTCAATATAATTAATTGTGTGGATCCCTGCTTGCTCCCGCCTTAGTTCAACTAGATCAATCGTGGCCTCGAGTATGTCTTATAATTCCCCGACTTGTCTTAAAGTTCTGTCTGGCATTTGAAATTCTACAACATTAAGCCATATAATGGGAATACATAAGGCTCCGTCATACCAAGCTTCTTCATAATTTGCTCGAACCAAATTTTTAAACCATAAATAAGGTGCCCACCTTATCATTGCACCCGTCATGCCATCCAATTATCTCTGTAAAAAATTTAATTGTCATGCAGATATAACCTTCCTCTTTTTTTCTATTGCATCTTTTTTTCTTCGACAGACCTATGCTCTTGAATGGGGCAACCAATGCTCTAGCCTATTTGCACAATTAGGCCAACCAATAGAGATCCGATCGTAAACACAAACCTATGTCATAAATTACTGGGTTTAGTAATGACAAATTCAAATCTTTTATGCACATAAATATACACCAAATAGCTAGAGAAATAAATACCTGAAGAATGGTCAAACAACCACAAATGTTCTTTACGTCTATCCGGGTGGCTTTGTGTAAATATCGATATAAACAAACCAAAACCGCTCATTATGCGTAGCTACATATTTTACAAATATCTTTAACAAATAGAAGATATATCGCATACACCACATCACGGTTTGATGACGCAAATAAAAAAAAAATCAGTCATAAACAATACATAAGTTTTAGTGTATGTCACCACCATTTTCATGTCTGCATCCCGAGGAAGTTGACAAAATGTGAAACACAACCCTGACTATACAATCCCCCCCACATACATAAACCACTTCATCCTTCACTACATATTTCCTAAATTCACTTCTTTGAAATATTAATTTTGACTCTTTTATTAATGTACATGTAATCGGTTTACCAAGAATAGGTAATCCTAATATGAAATATACAGAAACTCAAAATAAAAAATAAAAAGAATTAATTAATTTGAATGAAACTTTACTTCTGAATTTTTATCAATGGTTGAAGAAAAAGGAAAATGATTCCAATTTTGCGTCTTAAATGAAATGAGCAGACTACAATCGACAGTATTTTCACTCATATAAAAGTGAAATGTATTTGTCTCACTCTCCCAACGCTCTACTAATGCTTCAATCACTAATGCATCTAATTGATTACACACATGATGATAAGCAAAAACCCCAAAATCCCACTGGCCTAATAACTTTTTTTATACGTCATTTAATACCTACAAAGCTAATGAGTGTCCACCCTCATCTGTTCTTAACTTATATTTGTAATGGGGATTATTCCATACTACACTTGAAACGTGGTTAGCTTGATCGCATAATAGTGTGTTATCGATTGGTTCAGAATTAAATTTTAGTTTTCTATTAATAACATAAGAATATATATATATATATATATATATATATATATATATAAACATTAAAATTATTATTAAATATTAACAATATTAAACACAGATACGCAATTAATACAATCTAATTTAATTATTATACCAACAATCATATTATAAACAAATTTGATTCAATAAAAATAGAAAATTTTACATCATAATATAACATAAACACACACACCCAATTTCATTGTGATACGAACAACAATAATAATTTATGACATATTACCTAAACTCATGTTCAATCAACCATATTATAAGCAAATTTGATTCAATACTATTAGAAATAATCCAATTATAAAATTTAACAATTATACTGCTGCTATGTCGTCATCCATCTCTCTCAATGCTTATGCTTGTTTAAATCTATAATAAAGAAACGGGTTGCAGTTTCGTTGTAATGAAATATTTGTCATTCACACGTTAGTTATGCAAGTGGGTAAACTACACTATTTTCTATATAATAATAATATTATAAAATATATAATACTAGAATCTGCACTACTAAAGAATGGACGAGTGGTATCTGTTAAACGATCCCATAACAATATAATATTATTTAATAAATTATTAGGTGATTTCATAATTCGCACTTTAGTAGTGCAGATGGCAAATGGTATTTTTGACACTTTTACAATTCGCACTATTAAATTGCGGGCGTTCCCATACTATAATGTAGACAATATATTATTTTTACTGTTAGATTCGCGATTGGATGACCATGATTTGTTGTAATGATAATTTTAAATTTACTACGTTGGCCCATGGATTATCCCCCAATTTTAAATCAAGCTAAACTTATTGAGAAGGAGTTTTAAAATCTAACATTGAACTTATTTTGCCATTTTTAAGTGACATTTAAAAGAACAAATTATTTTATATTTTTAGTTTTAAGTCTCTATTTTAGACTTGAAACTAATGCGATTCAAGGTAGCTAAATGCACTATAGTACCGTTTCAAATATAGAACTAAATTTGATTCTTCAAAATCAATTTGAGATATTTTGAATTTAAAATTAATATAATTTATTTAACTTTTGAAAGTAATAAATCTTGCAAGTAGTAATAGTATTTAGATAATTTATAATTTTCATAACAATATTGCATAAAATTAAATTAATTCATATTAATTTTAAATTTAAAAATATATTAAATTAATTTTAAAAAGTTAAAATTAATTCTATATTTTGTAACGGAGGGAGAGAGTGATTAACTTTTTGGAGTGACAACATCATAATAATATTTCCTTATTCTTCGTATAACTCAACTGAATAGCTAAAATATATTCGTTGACAGTATGATGGATTTTATTGGCCTTCATCAATCTTAGTTTATGGTTTCAGGTATTAGTATTCAATCCTTTTCGCAAAATATTGGTTTGGTAAAACATGAAAAATATCAGCATGCAGGCCAACCAAGTTATAAATTAGGTTCGAGTAATAGATGTTGAAGTCCATTTAGGCATGACACATTTGACCCACGTCTGCAAAGCCCAACTTGTAGACTGCCTAGCACAGCCTATTTCTCAGGTCCATTTTGAGTGTTCAAATGAAGAATATATGGTCCAATCAATTTTAACCCTATTTTGAACTAATGACAATGTCTTCTTTAGCTAAATCAAAGTTGATAGCCTAGTCGCAGACACTTTTTACTATACAAGGTCATAAATTTGATTTTACTCATCAATAAAAATCAGATAATTTCAAAATATACCTGACAAATGGACTGGGCCTAAAAGGCCCACTTTTATATTGAGCTCTAAAAGTGAGGTCCATGGCATAGGGCATAATGGCTGGTCCATAGGCTTTTGCATATTTATTTTTTTTAATTTTAAAAAATAAGGTCATTGTAGTATTATTGAATTTTTTTTTTTTGTTAAAACAGATTAATAATCATCTAGGGAAAAAATGGTGTATCACAAAACAAATAAACATTTTCAATTGATTAACATAACATCGATAATAGATAATTAATTTTAACTAACTCACTAATTATTTTTGACTTTTTTTTTATATTGCATATATTTGCTTCTATATAATCTGAATGCTATTTATAATTTATTTTGTTTTCTTAATAAAATAATATTGAACGACCCGAGGTCATCATTCCCAAATAGTCTAATTACAAATGTTAAAACACTAGATATCAATGTTAAAATATAATGATTTCTTTCGATTTCACAAATAATTAATATATAGTTAAAACAACTGTATCATACAAATTTCAATTCAAGTATATAAAAAGAGATGGAAACAATCTTTAGATAAAGAAATTGAGTTTAAAAGACTAAAAACAGTTAATCTGACTAAGATGAGTAGGAGACAGAATGTGTGAGAATAGAAGTCGAGAAGAACACAACTAAAAGTCATATTTATTTTCTTAGTTTACTTGTAAATTCTCAAAAGACTTGAATTTGACTCTTAACTTTAGACTAATGTTATAGTGCATAGATTTGGTGAAATAAGTTAGGTTTGAATTACTATTATGAAATGGGTTAGGTTTGGTTGGGTCACTTGTGAATTGAGTTATTTTGGACTGGGCTTAAAAAACCTAAGTTTTATTGAGCCTAAAAATATATTTCCAAAGCCCACATTTTTATGGGCTGAATTGGCCCGTGGGCTTAAATTGCTTTTACCAAGTTTATTCAAAAGTAACCAAGGCGCTACAAAAAAAGAAAAGAAGTTCCCATAGATTCCTTACTAATCCTTGGGATGATTTGTATTCCTACAATAGGTTCTTAAAAAAATACAAAATAATATCTTCATAATAAAATATCATAGAGGTTCCATATTCTAGCATGCTTCTTGATTGGAGTCTATAACGAAAATACTCTGGCAGGTAAAATTCTAAATATTGATCATTTTGTTTTTCGTTAACATATTGTTTTGAGGTGACTTAAAAAATTTTAACAGTGGCAACACAGAATCACAAACTTCATCAGGTCAAACAATTAGAGGTCGCAATCCCCAACTTAAGATCAATTTTGCGATGTGACTACGTCAATGAACGTTGTCACATCAACAAAAGATCCCTTGCTCATTGCCAAATCAATCTTCGTCAACATTATCAAAATCCCTGTTGCGTTTGTGTGGGTTTTGTACAAGTGGTATTAGCAATTACATTCAAGGTGGAGGGTCTTCTCTGATCTTTTGTATAAATAAGAACCCAACTCACAAGAAAAGCCCCACCCCACCACAATTCCCACACCCATCAACCAAAATCACAACAAAAAAGAACAATAAAAACCAACTTTTAAAATCATGAACTATCACCAAAAAAGTGAATAAATAACAAACACAAGAAATATAACTTCAAAGGAAGATCAACACATCACGACTTTTTAGAGGAAAAAAACTACATTTTCAAGCTTCTAGAAGCCTAAATTCCTTTGCTCCCTTGAGTAGAAAATCTTTCTTTTTCACCTCCATTTTGCTTGTTGCTCTTTGTGGTTGTAGATAGTGATAGATAAAGATGTTGTTGACCTTTATTTCTGCTTCATGGGGTTTAATTATTATTTTATTTTTTTCCATCATTGGTGAGACCTCCAATACTTGGCCATTTCAAACCCATTCTTGCAATAATGATAGTCTTCAATTGTCTGATCAATTTCAGCTTGAGTGTTCATCACAAATGGACCATATTGAACCACCGGTTCATTCAATGGCTGCCCCCCAATCAACGCGAATCGCAGTGGCTTGGACGACTTGTTCCAAACACTTAAACCATCTCCAGGACTTAGCACCAAAACATGGTGAGCCGAGGCAGGTGATGAGTTGAATGAGCCAAAAACACCTTCCCCTTCAATAACATACAAAAAAGAATTCCACGATTCGGGTATTTTTTGATGCACTTGTGCTCGAGATTGTAATGTGAAATCAAGAAACATTGTTGGGGTTCGAGTGTAGACGGGCGATTGAATTCCCATTGATTCGCCTGCGATAATTTTGACTTCAACACCCTCATTTTCTGCACTTTTGATATCCTCACTTAGTAGTTCCTGATAATTTGGTTCCACCCTGCATTTCAATTGAACAAATTTGAATCAGGGGTCGCTATGTCTGGCAACTCAATATCAGGCTTTGGAATTGTAATTGAAAGCAAGGATGATGTTAGGCGAATTCGTGCCGTGTTAAATTTAAATAAGTTAACACTAACACAATCAGCTCAATTAATCTTGTCAATATTCTCAACACATTTATCGGCTACATATTAAAAATGTTTAAAGAAATACAACACCATTCACTTATTTATTCAATAATAACAAAAGTTATTCATCTTATATTTAAAGAAAACACAAGATAAAGTGTTTAGAAAAGTCACTCAAAAAAGCTACGACTCATTATTTAACGTAAATTATAACGTTGTATCATATTTATTTCCTAATTATTAATATAAGTGTGTATAATCAAGTTAAACGTGTTAACCCATTTAGCACCCGTGTTTGATCCATTTAAATTTCATATTAAACATGTCGATGTATTTATGACACAAAAGTCATGCATACTCAACATTAACCCTCTTATTATATATCATGTTCATGTCGTGTTATAAATTATTACCCCTAGTTGAAGCGCATATTTAATTCCAACAAATTTAAATTTACTTAATATGTGACGCTCAATCAAAATTTCAAGATTTGGAATTGTGTTGCCAAATATAGATCGCAAGAATTCTTACATTTTGTCCTTGGAGGAAAGATTGATCCATAGTTGCAAACCAGTTTGAGTACCTTCTTCTGCAGGCATTTCCGAATGAATGATCCCTCTTCCTGCAGTCATCCACTAGAGAAAAATGTGCATAAAATCATCAATTTACCATTACACGTTATGCGTTATTTTAAATCAAATCCTCATAACAAGTAGAAATATTTTGTATTATATCCTCTACCTGCACATCCCCTGCTCGAATAGTGCCATTATGCCCTGCGAAATCTTGATGAGTGAAAGCGCCCTAATATAAACAAGAACCATATTTTAGTCCTTTATATAGTAAAGAAAATCTCAAAAAATTGTAACATATTGAAGTGTACCTGCAACATGTATGTGACAGTCTCAAAACCTGAAAAATTAGTGTGGAAAACTTTATGTTAAAATCTGAAGAATATAACATAATATGAAGAGGGGAAATGCAGAAACAACCTCTGTGGGGATGATCTGGAAATCCAGCAGGAGGTGAAACTGCAAGCAAATATTGATGCAAAATGTTTGTTAAGATTATAAGTACCAAAAATTTAATAAATTGCCATCAATCATGTATCTTGTATTATACCTGCAAATTCATCCAACATGAGGAAAGGATCCAAATACTTCAACTCAATCCTGTAAAACAGATTCCCCAAAAACCCAAATGAATACCCACATGTTTACAAGTCCTAAAACAGAAGGCCATAAATCAAAATGGACAGGAAAGAAAGAAAAAGAAATGCCCATAAAAAAAACAAAAAAAAAATTATAAATAAAAACAAGAACCCATGATTCAAAACAGAGGAAAACACAGAAGATGTTAATATTTAAAAGTTAATATTAAGAACTAGAGGGGGGGAAACCCACCAAAAGTTGTACAATACCCCATGTCTACAAGTCCAAAGCAAGAATTAACCTATTGATCAAAAATGGACAGAAAGGGAGGGAGGGAGGGGGGAAGGGCCATAAAAAATAACAAATTTATAATTCGAGATTGAGTAATCCATAAGAAAATATGATCAATACCCAGTTTGAAGTCCAAAAAGCAAAAATCCATGATTAAAAAACAGAGGAAAACACAAGCAAACCCAAAAAAATATAAAAATAAAAAGACTTTTGTAAAATCAATAACCCGTCAAGTTCATACCTTCCAATGCTTCTCCTAACAACAGCACCTTCCCCTTCACGCTGAGTCCTGGCTAAAACCTTCTTGACCACAATTCTTGGATTATCAAAACCAGAGTTTTGATCAGATGGTGCACAAGACATGATTTTATTGAATTTAAATGCGAAAGCTCTGTTTTTGATTGTTTTCCGTATGTTTGATGGCTATTATTAATTGAAAAGGGACAATGAGTATGTATCTGTTGAACTTCCTCTCTCTATATATATAGGTGTCTGTGTACGTATTTATAACAAAAAGAGAGAGAAATAAATCTTTGGAACAATCATATGATGGCGTCAGCTTCATGTAATCATGATGGGAGGACCCTTGGTCTTCATGTGAAGATGAAAAGTAAATCATAAAAGAATAAATTTATGTACAGTATTCAAACACAACATTAAATATTATATTTTATTTTATCATTAAAAAATAGGTATTAACATATTTTCGTGTTAGAATTCACTTTTTAATAATGAGATTTGTGTCATGATCTATTTTTTAATAATTAGATGAGATATAATGATTGGTATTATATTTAGATATTGTGTGTATAAAGTAACAATAAAATTCTAGGTTAATGTCACGAATTTAGAATATAATACTTCGAAAACAGAAATATAGAATCAATATTGATTTTATGAAATCAATTTAATACTCCCTCCGTCCCAAGATAAAAGTCTTCTATTGACTTTTGCGATCAAATTGACCATTTTTAAAATTAATAATTAAACATATATATTTAGATTTTCAAAAAAATAAATATTGAGATTAGTACTAAATTGTATGTAGTTTATAATGTTTATAAACTTTTTATATATATATAAAAGAATAATAAAATATATTAATTTGAAAAATAGTTAATTTGATTATAAAAGTCAATAAAAGACTTTTATCCTAGGACGGAGGGAGTATATTCTTATATTTAAAATTAATGAAAATTAATTTATTTTAAAAAAATACAATTATAAAAATTACTATAAGTTATCTAAAATAATATTATATTAGTTCCGAATTATTAAATTATTATGGACTTTTAAAAATTAATTTGAGATATTTTTTTACTTAATATTAAGATGATTTAATAAAAGTTATGATACAATAAATCTTATAATGAAATATATTTTTTACACAATTTATAATATTCATCATTGTATATAAGAAAAATTAAAAAAAATTTGTCAATTTTGAGTTTAAATAATTTAAGTCGGCTTCAAAAGATTTATAATACTTGTATTTTAAAACGGATTAAATATCATTAGTTATAAAATTGATTATTTTAAAATTAAACAAATTACATAAATTTGAATTATATATTTTTAAATGACTTTAAAAATTAAATTTATATTTATATTTTAAAACGAAAGAAATATTATTAATATTTACATGTAGGCCACGTTCAACGTCTTTTCCACTCCCTTCCATTTTTATAGTTTTGCGTATTAGGCAAATTAGGCGACTGGCCCTTGCTGGCAGTCATAGAATATCCACCAATTTTTTTGACAAGGATGTGATGGTTTTTAATAACATAACACGTTTTAAAAAAACATTATAAAATAATATAAATTTATAACTAAACTATTTAGATTTTGGGTGTAAAATATTTTAGGAGAAGTGAAAAATTTAGTAATTATGTTTACATTTAAACTCAAAAACTTACAAATATGGAGTATTAATAAAGAGAATAATTTATGTAATGACCGTCATCTAATAGCAATATGTTACCAAGTAATTTAGGGAAAAAATCAATAGTTAGAATTATATTAACAAATTAAAAATAGTTAATTAAAGAGTCTTACCATGGAATGATAATTATATAATTGGTCGATACAATTGAAATTTCTTAATTTTTTCCCAAATAATCTATTTAAAATATATATTTTTATTGAAGGTTATAAACCAATAATTTTACGGTCCTTATTATTCTCATTATTAATATATTTTTTTTTAAAATTGACATAATTGGGCACCATTATCAAAAATGATAATTAATACATTTGATTTGTGGATTAAAAATTACGTGTAGATGTAAACCTTGAAAGAGAATATAAACAATTTAGCAAAAAAGAGAGAGAGAGAGAGAATATAAAGCAAGATTCATCATCTTTCTATAAGTGGAAAAAACTTAATGTCGAGCATCACCAATGGATAATGAGTAATGTCATGCCAGCTATAAGATGATGATGATGATGATGGGTTGGCAAAACTTAATCTTGTGTTTTGTTCTAATCTTTATGTTTAGGTTAACATTTATGAGAGGTGGTCAATCTTTTGGTTTCTAGTATTTGGAAACAAGAGGCTAATTCTTCCCTTTAAACCTAATCCAATATATATGACATATACGTTACCTAAGCTTTGCGTTTGCCATTTTCCTCTTCATTAACAAGCTAGAAGCCTTGACTTTGTTGTTTCTCTCCATCTTTGCTATTGCCTCTTTCAAATTTTCATTTGAAAGCACACATTTATCAACAAAAATAATAATAATGATAATTATTATTATTATTCTATTATCATCTCTGTTATATAAATTAATTTCTTAACAATTTATTTCTTTTTTTGGGATAATAAAACTATTGAGGAGAGAGAGAGAAAGATGGAAAAATAGTGTGGTTGTATTTTTAATGTCAAATTGAACAGTGTTACAGTTTTTAATGTATGTCATATAATTTTCAATGATATTTTTTTAATAAATTTAAATAAGAATTATATTGAAAAAATAAGGTTAAAAATAATATTAAAATAAAAAAGGACAAATAAATTTAGACAAAATAAAAAGAAAATTAGAATAAATAAAATTGGAAGGAAGGAGTAGATATTATCATCTTCAAAACACGAGTATTATAGACTTGAATATCTAACTTAAAAAATATGACTTTTCTTCTGTTCTTTTACTTCTTTTTTTAAATTTGAAAATAGGTATGTGGACAAATAAATTTAGACTAAAAAGTAGACTAAAAACACGGAGTGTTATAGACGGGAATATCTAACTTAAATACCTGACTTTCCTTTCTCTTTTTTTTTTTTCAAAATTTGAAAATAAGTTATAATTAAAATAATTATGATTTTGATTACGAAGATAAATAGTTTTGGTTTTGGATTTTTTTCCTCGTCTATTTTTGTTTTGTCCTTATTTTTCAAAACATCTCCATTACTTTAATTTTGGGACATGGAATAAAAAAGTTCTTTCCAAAAAGAAATCGGAGAAAAGAACTTTTCTATTCTTTTTATTCTCCAAAATAAAACTCACAAATCCATCTGAACGAGTGTAGACATATAAAATTCAAACATAAAATCAAACACTATATCCATCTCAACTATTAAAAAATAGGATATGGTACAAATTTCAATGTCATGCCCTACTTTTTAATAATTAAGATTAATGTAGTGTTTCGGATGTCGTGCACTCATACTTATTCTATCCAATATTCCTAACATACCGAAGAAATCAACTATGCGTGGTAAATTAGATATTGAATGTGAACACATTAATGTATTTAACATAGAATATTTTTAAATTTCCGTATCGATACAAAATTCCAACAAAATCTCTATGAATAATTCACTGATTATTAATTTTACACAGTTGTCACATATTGTGTTCGTACTATGTTTTCTTGGGTCTATGATCGCGTTCATACTTGACATTCATCTATTACACTATAGCTAATTGCATGGAACAAATTAGGAAGACATAAAACGCTATTCTACATTTCCTTTTGTCTAATATGCAAAATTAATATCTCATTATATATGATCAATAAGATTTTATTTTATTTTTATAGTAAAAATCTCAATATTTTTTTATTCAAACATTTAAGGAGTGTCGAGAATATTATTTTAGAATATCTTTTTTTATGCAACTATATTTATTATTTATGTTAATCTATGGATGAATCATGAATGAGATTTTTTACCTGCAATTTTAAGTATCGAGAACTTGATTATTAATTAAGTCATTATTAATTAAGTCAATCACTACAACATGCATCACCTCTCTTGTTTTTTAAGTCACAGTTGACACTTTTACATATATTTAGAATTTACCAAATAAGTAAAGTTATATATTTATCCTTATATGTTATCAAATAATAATTAATAAATAATATATATTTGTATAAATATTCAATTGCAAAATATCCTATTTTAATTGAATACACTTTTAATTATTTGTAATACATATGACACAAAAATTTCTCATAACACTTTTAATTATAATTTGTTTGTAAAACCTATGAGTTGGGTTATTGTTAATTTATTTAATGTAATATATATGACCTGACATGATAAAAATTCGTCCAACACAACATAATTGCTACCTGTTAGAACGGTAGAATATAAAATAGAAAATGATTTGGTTTTCAGATGTTTAAACACTATCTTTAGAGTGATAATTGTCCTTCAAAATACAACAAAATCTGCAGATAACAAGTCTAAAGATTTTCCTTCAAAAAATAGTATGAGATTTATTAATTTTGGTAAACAAAAAAAAGAAAGGAAATGAATTAATTAATTTTATTGGCAAAACTCTCTATTTATAGAGTTTAAAAAACAGTTATTTCCATAATATGATTGTTGGAATAACACTTTATTTAAAATTGGCATGAACGATAATAATCCAGCACTTCTCACTTGATCAAAAAAATTTAACTATTTAATCTCAGTCATCCGATCTCACACACACACAAAGTACTCAAGTGCACCTTTAAAGCACCACATGTCATCATGTCACGCGCATGTATGTGCTTTACACTTGATTATATCTATATTTTCCCTTTGTCTTTTAGTGTTAATAAAGAATCTCACTATATCAAGTCAAAAAAATATTTTATTTCTTTCCTATGTGGGATGTGAGTTTATTCAAAACATACATATTTACAATTTAACTTCAACAATCTCCCACACTTAGATTGTAAATACAATATTATTACCAAACATATATGCAGTCATGCATGATTGTAAATACAATATTGTTGAACATTGAATGATTAAATTTGATGATAAGAAATAATATATAAAGGTTGTGTTAGATAAGATCAAAACTGTTAGGTTGATCTCCTGATATAAATGTATGGATTTATAAAGTATTTTGTGTTGTACTAAGACTTAGATTTAAATAGATCAAAACTGTTAGATTGATCTTTTGTTGTAATATAATCGTAGAATGGACTCTACGATTTCAGTCAAGAAGACTCTACGATCAAGACAACCAATCGTAGAATGGACTTTACGATTTTGGCCAAGAAGACTCTACGACCAACAGACTATGTTCTAAGCAAGAAGCCGTAGAGCGAACTCTATGTTCAACAGTCTAACAGTAGAGTAAACTCTACGATGACAATAAGAGATGATCCGTTACAAGACAATCACAACAGCAAGGATATTCGTAGAGTTGATCATGGAGGGTCGTTGAGAAAAAAGGCAAGAGACATCACGACTCTCAGATCAGAAGCTATTTCGTTCAAGAATTCAATCTGCATTGATGTAACCGAAAAGCTTCTGCAAATCGATCAAAGTCAGAAAAGTCAGGGGACTGACCCAAGCGCACTATGCAACAGAAAGAAGACTTTCAAGGCAAAAAAGTCAGAGGACTATGTCCTATCAGTCCTATAGTATGGAAGGACCAAACGACTCTATGAAAGTTGATAGGAACCTACGACTGACATATCTGTCCCCAAGTAAAAAGAAAACACCCTTCCATGGACTAACATGTCAGATCAAATAAAATCTCATCAGAGCATTAATGAGCTATATTAATATAATATACAGAAGCTCTCCTCTGTGAGGTAACGGAAAGAAACAAGAGCTCGAGCAGATGTTCCAACGGGAAGAAAAACTGAAGCCCTCACTTTTTTAAATACCAAGATCGGCAAAAGAAAAGTGCAGCGAATTACACGAGAAAAGAATATACGTAAGAAGTTAAAAATATCAAACTGATAAGAAAGCTTGCATTGCTACTAAGTCCTTCAGAAACTCATGCTAAAAGCAACTTAGTAGCACATCCAAATCTACATCACTCCAGGAGAGTTCTTTGTGAACTAGAATATCTAAGTCTGTTAGACTTGTAGAGTTCTTAGTGAACTAGAGTTCCAAGACTGCTGGTCTTGAAGGAATCTTAGTGATTCTGAAATTGTAAAAGTATCCTTAGTGGATTTGCTGCTGGAAGAGCAGAATAGTGGAGTAGGAGTCTTGTGAGTTCTGAACCACTTAAAACATGAAGTCTTTCTTATTGTGTCTTTTAATTGCTATATCTGCCATATAATTGCTTGTTGAATTCTTACTTTAACATATCAAGAAAAGGGTAACTAAATCGTATTCCGCTGTGTTAAACTTATTGATTAAGAATTAATTAACGCAAGATCTTTAAAGTAAAATAAATTTTTAAAAGAATCTATTCACCCCCCCTTCTAGATATCTATCGTGTCATTGGGAACTAACAAATATTATTACCAAACATATATGTAGTCATGCATACAAGAAGATATCTTTCAATTTAAACATCAATTAGTGTAAACACTTCAAAGTTCCAACGAATTCAATGGTGGCCTAAAATTAAACCATGATTTCCTTATCTGGAAACCATAAATGTTATACACACGACTATAAATAATCTTCGTGTAAATTCACCAATGAATATTAATAGTCAATCCTCATCCTAAATTTCATGAACATTAACAAAAAATTACCCCCACAACTTTCGTTAGATGCAGCTCTACTTCTTATGTTCATATAAGTGAGAATCCATTAGTGTTGCTGTTACACCAACAGTTTTGATATACTTGATTCTCAATAAAACTCATCCCTAAATACATAACAATTATCACTAACATCTTGAAATAGGATATTTATCATAATGCTTGCACTTGTTATCCAACTAACATCTGTATATCCCTCTAGTATTGCTGGAAAATAATTATAAAATAACCGTTGTTAATGCCTAAATTTGTTCGTTTTGATATACTTGATTCTCAATAAAACTCATCCCTAAATACATAACAATTATCACTAACATCTTGAAATAGGATATTTATCATAATGCTTGCACTTGTTATCCAACTAACATCTGTATATCCCTCTAGTATTGCTGGAAAATAATTATAAAATAACCGTTGTTAATGCCTAAATTTGTTCGCTAGCTCAAATCACCAAAAAGCTAGTAACCTGCACACTGAACAGACAATAGTCACACAAAAAACTTGATAGCTTGTGCTATCGGGGGATAACTCTGGCATGAGAATCAGTACAGGTCAAAAGCAACAACAATGGAGGGATTTAAACTGTTAAAAAATAATAAAATTCTGTAATATTAAATGCGCATGTATCGTGATCATCTACTTATGACTGTATTTATAGTTGTTATATGCGTTCGAGACTAATTAGAAATGGAAGTCCTTATCATAATTCCCTTATAACCGCAATTCATAACTGATTGGGTCTTTAATAAATTAAATCGCCTTATCTTTCCTAAATCAGGACACCAAATCACACATGAATATGGACTTTGACACTTCCAGAATAATAAGTCATCAAAATATATTGCAGGGGGTTAGTCCCAATATCAGGCCCAACGTGCAATATGGATATGGACCTGCTCCGGAACCGAGTCTCAAGTAAAAAAGATAATTTGGGCCTACACCTGGACCGGACCCAAAATAATTTGATCACAATATTGCCCCTCACTTTCATTTTATAAAATATTTATAATAGGAGAGTAACCGACCAAGTTAAAACTAATTTTAACTACTGTACCTGTAAAGAAAATTCGCTAAGATGAATATTCCTCATAAATTTTTACTGCCCTTTCAAATCAACCGCCCTAAAGATTCGCAACCATTATTATCCTGCAAACTCCAGAACAGGCAGAATCTCTTCATTTTAAATCACTTTTACCAAAACGTTTCAGCTATCCCCGTAATTCTCTCTCTTTAAAAATCCCTCTGGCATCTTATCTTCTTCTCCAATCATCTCTCTATCGTAAAACCTTCATCTTCCCAACCACCATGGCCAAAAACTCCTCCAAATCCTAACCTGCATCTCCTCCAAACTTTCTTCCCAAAATAGCCAAAGAAATAGAATTAAAAAACCGTGAAAGATATGAATTTGTAATCGAATACATCGTCACCAACACAAAATCTAATGTCCCTTCCCGTTTAATAAGTGAAATCAAACAACAATACCAATTTCCCAATGAATATCTCCCCTGTGCCCCTGAACCACACAAAAGGATGTATTGGCACTTGAATTGGGGTTGGATAGTAGTGCCGATCGATGCCCTCAAATACAACGTCAGATTTTCTCTTCATGAATTCATCTCTTCTTTTCTCTCTTTTATGGGCATTGGATTTTCCTAACTGGTGCCCAATTCTTATATTTACCTGGTGTTTTATCGCCTTTTGTAAAGAACAAAACATCCCCCCTTCAATGGATATTCTCTTCGCTTTCTAATGTCAAATAAAAATCACCAAATATCATGTCAATTGAAGGCATGTCACGCCGTCAGCGCCCTGAACGCATTACGTGTCGCACCACGCCCTTACACACCGCTCACGCGTACAGTGTGCAACACCATGCCCCGCGTACCGTATATCGCACCACACACCAGTACACCCACGCACCCCTCGTGCCTCAGCACACCCTTCGATCTCCCAAGAGTCTCCCTTAGGGGTCGGGAGCAATATTTCTTTGGTATAAGGTCGAACGTTTCTTCGAAACTTAAATCAAAAGCCTCCCTTATGGGGTTGGGAGTCATACTAATGCCAAATAAGGAAATGAGAGATAAGGGAAATTAGGTCTCCAGACCTCAATTGGGATCACGACAAAATAAGGAAGGACATGTCTCCGAACCTCAATCAGGTTTAGAAGTGGCTGGGGGGCAGCAAATGTCATCATCTTGGATTTTTTACATGGACAGTTAATCGACTAGGGATGGAGTTCGATGGGTTTGAGAATGTTGGAGGTTCTTATGTTTTGGAGTTCGACGGGTTCAAGAATGTTGGAGGATCTTATGTTTTGGAGTTCGACGAGTTCAAAAATTTTGGAATTCTTATGTTTTGGAGTTCGACGGTTTCGAGAATGTTGGTGGTTCTTATGTTTTAGAGTTCGGCAAGTTCGAGAATGTTGGAGGTTCTTATGATTTAGATTTTGGTGGGTTCAAGAATGTTGGAGATTCTTATGTTTTGGAATTCGAAGGGTTTTGGAGTGTTGGAGTTCTTATGTTAGGGAGCTCGGCGGGTTCGAGAATGTTGGAGGTTCTTATGTTTTGGAGTTCGATAAGTTCAAGAATGTTGGAGGATCTTATGTTTTAGAGTTCGGCGGGTTTGAGATTTTTTGATTTTTTATGTTTTGGAATTCGGCAGGTTCAAGAATGTTGGAGGCTCTTATGTTTTGGAGTTTGGCGAGTTCGGGATTTTGGAATTCTTATGTTTTGAAGTTCGGAGGGATGATCGAGAATGTTGGAGGTTCTTATGTTTTGGAGTTCGGCGGTTTTGGGAGTGTTGGAATATTTCTTATGTTTTGGAGTTCGTCGGATTTGAGAATGTTGGAGCTTCTTATGTTTTGGAGTTCGGTGAGTTCGAGAATGTTGATGATTGAAATATTTGGGAATTTGGTTGGTTCAAGAGTGTTGGTGGATATTTTGGAGGTGGTGTTACTTAGTCCGATCAATTTTCTAGCATTACTCTTATATTATAATTTTTTTATAATAGGAGATTGGGGGCAATGTTGGGATGAAGTTACTCAGGACCCGGTTCAGGTGTAGGCCCATATTATTCTTACATTTAGGCCCCGATTCAAGTGCTAACCCACATCAGAGTTGTACTTGGGGCCCGGTACAGGTGCTTGTCCATTACAATATATTCTGAAGGCTTGATGTTCTAAAAGAATCAAAGTCCTTATTTACATATTATCGGGTTTTCTTATATTGGAGTAAGAAGGAGACTTATTTTAGCAAAGACTGAATCAACTATGTATTGCAGTTATAAGGGGACTCTAATCAGGACTTTCTCTTTTAATTGGTTTCGGGTGCTAATAGTAACTATAAATACAACCATAAGTTGAGGTCAATGGTACATCTAATTACACCATTAATTTATTACTCTCATGCTTTATTATTTTCAGCGATATTGTTATTGCTTTTTGGCACGTACTGATTCTCACACTGCCCAAACCGTCAGGCTCTTTAGTGTGACCCATTGACTGTTATGTGTGCAAGTTACTGGCTTTTGGTGATTTTAAGCTAGCAAACAAAATCAAGTTTTGACAACCCCAATCTACTAGTCGTTTTCAAAGTACTGAAAAGTCTAATAATTGTTTTCCAATGATCTGTACTAGGATTACTTGTATATCTCGAAATATCAGGTCTTGTACAATGCATTGCATACATGAAACTACCAATTGCACTTGCATATTTCAATTGGGCTACTACTATACCATTATATTCATTTAACTTAAAAGCATAATCATAAGGGTGCTTGCTTCCTTAATTCCAATATGTCGAAATTTAACAATCATCTTTTTAACATAATGTGATTGTGACAAAGCAAAACCCCACTATGTTTTCTAACTTTTATCCCTAAAATTAGGGGTGAGCAAGAAACTGATTTGCCCCCGAAACCACACCAAAAATCGCACAAACCACACTAATTAAAACTGCACCCACGGTTTTGGCGTATGTGGCGGTTTTTAGTGAGTTGAAAAATCGCAAATGCGGTTTGAGTTTGGTTTCTGGGTAAAATCGCATGCAAGAAACTGCACCGCACCATGCACTGTCAAAATAGAACATATCAAGAAGTATTATCATAATATACAAACATTTAGAATTATACTAAATTGTAATTATCTCTATTTAGAATTTTCATATGTAAGGAGATAACATCATTCATGTTTTCAAGTTCTATTTTGCTTTTGTTTAGACAAAACATTATAAGTAAAGTTGTGTGTGATTGTGTGTTATCAAATTGATATTTTATTGTGTGATGCTAAATTGTTAATTTAAATTGCATAAAATTTAATTATTTCAATTAGTTTTGGAACCGAAACCGCACCAAATGAAACTGCACCGCACGGTTCAAAACTGCACCGCACGGTTCAAAACTGCACCGCACCAATCACAAACGATTTCATGTGCGGTTTTAAATTTATCAAACCGCACCTAAGCGATTTCATGTGCGGTTTAGCCTTAAAATCGCATCAAACCGCACCATGCTCACCCCTACCTAAAATAGTATAAATCTCTTTCATCTTAAATTGAGATTTCAAATACTTTTTAGTTTCATTAACACCTAACATATTTGTTCCAAAAATGAGCATATCATCAATGAAAGGACAAGTAATTACACCATGCTCATTTGTAAACTTGGAATAAGTACATTTATCAACACTATTATGTTTAAAACCATGAGCAAAAATCACATAATCAAACTTTTCATGTCATTGTTTAGGTGCCTGTTGTAGCCCATATAATGATTTAATCAATTTGTAAACTTTTCTTTCATTTCTTGGCATAACAAATCCTTCAAATTGTTCCATGTATGCCTTTTCATCAAGATCACCATTTAAAAATGCAGTCTTACCATCCATTTGATGAACATGTAATTTATAATGGATGTTAAGGCAAACAGTACTCTAATGGAAGAAATCCTTGCTACTGGAGCATATATGTATCAAAGCAATCTATACCCTCTCTTTGTCTAAACCCTTTAAGCCACTAACCTCGCCTTAAAATTTTGAATAGAACCATCTGTATTATATTTTCTTCTAAATACCCATCTATAACTAATAGATTTTGGTTCTTGAGGCAAGTTTACTAACACCCAAGTATTATTAGATAATACTGATTCTATTTCATCATTTATTTCCTCTTTCCAAAATGCAACATCTTCGGAAGTCATTGTTTTCTTAACTAGTTTAGGATCCTCTTCTATATTTAGTAAAATAGGCATTTTTTTAAGAACTGTATCCAGGCCTTCAATAAGAAAGGCAATATAGATTGGGAGAAAATAAAATCAGAACCTAAATCCTTTTCCTTTCTATTTCTTTGAATTCTCCTAGGTTCACTAGAAAAATCATTAATTTTGTTAGAACGGCAGTATATAAAATAGAAAATGATTTTATTTTGAGGCCTGTAAACACTAACTTTAAATTGATAATTGGCCCCCATTCGATTGGAGTTTGCTACTGAGTTACAAGCAATTCACTTTTAGGATACAACAAAACCAACAAAATCTGCATATATCATGTCTGAAGATTTTCTTTTAGAAATAACTATGAGACTTATTAATTTTTATAAACAGAAAAATGGAGGGAAATTAATTAAATATTTTTCCTGACAAAATACTCTATTTATAAAGTTTGAAAAACAGTTATTCTCATAATATGACCGTTGGAATAACAGTTTTTTAAAACTACCATGAAGGGTAATAATTCAGTGCTTCTCCCTTGATAAAAAAAAAATTAATTATTTAATCTCAATCATCCGATATCGCACATGCGCAAAAAGTGCACCTCCAAAACGCCACATGTCACCACGTCTTTTACTCACATTACTCTTAATTATATCCATAACCCTTTGTCTTTTAATGTTAGTAAATGATCCCAATATAAAAAGTCAAAAAAAAATAAAATTATTTCTCTCATATATGAGATATAAATTTATCTCAATAACACTAAAATATACATATTTACAATCTAACTTCAATACTACCTTTATATGCAATGCGGTTGACTAATAATATGGCCGGCTGCTGGGAGATGCATGTGTGGTATCTTTACCATATATGTTGCTTTCTTCTACGGCCGTCTAAGAAAGTCGGAAGATATACTTTTGTTTATTACTTACTCCTTTCGATTTACAAAAAAAAATAGCTTATTTAATACTTCTTCAAATTCATAAAAAAAAAAAAAAAAGTTTCGTTTATAAATTTAATAAATTATAAGAATATACACACACACACACACACACACACATATATATATAGTCAGAACGCCGAACTTCTTTTTGAAATTTTTGATTTTATGTTCTATTTCTCTCCATGATATTAATATTAATATAATGGAAGTTCTTTTCACGGTTAATCACAACACTATTTTGCTATCGGTCTCCCCGAAGTTAACTCACTCTCGTGGGATTGCAACCTTTTTGTCCTGCCAGCACAATGTTGTACGTGTGTTGCCTATGACATACGTTGTTCTTTGTTTAACTCAAAATTACTAGGTGTTTAATTTATAGTATTAATAACATGATAATATAATTGTAATGGTATTTTTTTGTTAAAAAAATTATAGAAAAAAAAAATTGTCGAACAAATGAAGATTTTTTTTTTATATAAAAAAAATTCTTTATATTGATAATAATATAAAATAAATAATTTTATTATCATGTCAATACTGTTAAATTAAAAACTTAATATTTTTAAAATACCATCTTAGTGTTTACAAATTTTGTAAATCCAAGTGAGAGTGAAAGTGTAAATATTTATACATGTATTTGTCACTATCAAGCATCTAGTCAATGCCATTCCTAAAGGTTACATAAATTATTTGAACTTCATGTTATTTTGTCTGTCAGGTTGCCGTGCCCTCATTTGCTGAACTTTGTTTTAATAAAATATATATTTTCAATTTTATTTCTTGAATTTGCGCGTATGGATGCCATCATGCTCTGAATGAGCAACGTGGTACATCATATCTAACTTTCTAGTAATAGGTAAGCATGATACATTTTTTCTATATGCATAATATATTGGTTAATTTGATTTCAAAAAATAAAAAATAAAATAACTGGGACAAATCACTGAAAATGTTAATAACGGATAAGGTCACAAATTTCTATCATTACTGCTACACATGCTAAAAAAATAAATTAAAATACTATTTTGTCCCGAATAAAAAATTAAATATTTTAAAAAATAAATTTAAATACTCCTTTCATTTTAAAAAAATTAAGATTTGTTAACCAAAATAAATCTCAATAATTTTCCGTTCGATATGAAATTTTAGTGCCCCATTTTACTGAGCTATGCGGTATGGTGTGATGAGATAAAACACCTTTATTTTTACCGAAAGTGCTGGAAGTCAAAAACGCAAATTTTTTACTTCAGATAAAAATACTTATAATCCCAAATTTCAACTCTTTAAAAATATTTTTAGAGAATTACTAAACACCAAAACTCTTTAATATTTAATTTAAAAGTATTTTAAGTCCATCTAAAATCTGTCCCAAACAGGCTCTTAGTTTGAATAAAGCCTATACAGCATGCAGAGAGGGATTACCATCCTTGTGCTTGTTAAGTTAGTTAATTGGGGCAAATAACGTAGTTTTGGAAATTTTATTAATGAATTTTAATTATTTTTATTAATGCCAATTTTATTGTTCGATATGAAATGCCCCCGATTAACTGAGCTGTGCGGTGTGGTGTGATGAGATAAATCACCTTTGTTTTTAACCGAAAGTGTTGGAAGTCAAAACTATATTTTTTTTACTTTAGCTAAAAAAAAAAAATTAATCCAAATTTCAACTCGTATTTTCAAAGAGTTACTAAACACCAAAATGCTTTAATATTTAAATTAAAAGTATTTTTAGTCCATTTAAAATCTCTCCCATACATACTCTTAGTTTCTAAACACCAAAATACTTTAATATTTAATTTAAAAGTATGTACGTTTGGTTAATTAGCATTTATATTAGGAAAGTGTGATCCAATGCATATCCTCAGCCATATCTTCCGCCTTCATCATTGGGAGATAATCATGCAACCATGTTTCTCTCCAATCCGTTTCAATCAAAGGGAGTATCACCTCCAAAATCTAATGTAACTGTTCCATGTAATTTATTATGTGTAAATTCAGCCTTCATAACGGGAGAAAATCTCTCCATAAGAATTGTATATCATACCTGTATTAATGTAGGAATCCCATATCAATATAAAATACAAAGAAAATTATTCTATTCCAAAAATACTTTTATTTTGTTAGTGTTTATAGCGTTTGGTGCGTTTAAAATATTTGAAAATTTAAATACATTTAAAAATTTATTCATTTAATAAAAGCTTATTTTAAAGGGATATATATATATATATATATATACACAGCTGTATAGTGTACAGCCGGTTATGACGACTTTTTTTTTTGTTACGGCGACGGTTCAACTGTCGCCATATACTAGAAATAACTATGACTACTATTCAACCATTGCTATAACCTAAAAAAACTGTCGTCATAACTGATTGTGCACTATACAAGTGTGTGTATATACATTTTTTTCTATTTTAAATATTATTTAACTCACAAACAAAGCGTTTGAACCTCAATTACAACACTCTGAAATGGGTGCAATGTATTTGAAGACCTAAATATTATAAATCTTATCGTCACAAACGCTAATAACAGAACAAGCCATTAAAAGGGAGCAGTTGTATCCTCTCTTCAAAGTTTAGACCTCTAACTCTACCACGACAAAAGTCGATAAAAAAATAAGACCACATACCTTATCTGGCAACAGAGCAAAAGAAAATATATCTCTCTCTAAAAAGTTTCTTTCGTATTGTCTAAATATCCCAAAACACAGAACAAGATCCCACAATTCTAAAGCACCTCTATATATCCTTATTCTCCCCAAAAAAAAAATTATGTACCTATGGCTATTTTTGTTTGTAAAAATAATGCATAGAATAAAATTATTTATATAATTAATTGTAATATTTTAGATTATTTTATTTCATCATATCTCTCTCTAAAAAGTTTATTTCGCATGGTCTAAATATCCCAAAACACAGAACAAGACCGACAATTCTAAAGCACCTCTACAAATCCTTATTCTCCCCAAAAAAAATTATGTACCCATGGCTATTTTTGTTTATAAAAATGATGTGTAGAATAAAATTATTTATATAATTTATTATTATATTTTAGATTATTTTATTTCAACATAAGTCTGTTATTTAATTTGTTAACTACTATTTTAATCATTATATAATAGCATATTTTCATTTGAGATTATAAATACTCATCAAACAGTCTTAAAAATGAATAAATATAGTTCATGAAATTAAATATCGGACTAATTATGAGATAAATAAACCAAAATAATAATAAATTAGTACTAATTAACTTATTCCACCCATTATTTTTACAACAAACATAGCGCAACATAAAAGTCACATATTCAAATTTACATCTTCATAAAAGTTGGAAGAAAGTCATAATTAACTAAGACGATATACGAATAAGACTAGTTCCCCTCTTGGCCCCTGGTCCATTTTGCAAATTTTTATGTATCCTTATAATTGAATTGTAATAGAATATGTTCTAAAAAAATATTAATTTTTTTTAATATTCCCTCTGTCCTATAATTATTGCAACATAACTTGTTGCACAAATTTTAAAAAACTTCTAAAATCTCATTTGGTTTCTTATTTAGTCCTTATAAAGTGTGTGACCAGGAATACTTTAAGAATGTGAACCACAAAACTTTTAGTTAATGAAGAAACCTACTATACGATTTAAATGAGAAAGTTGATATGAATATGGATAAAGTGATCATCCAACTTTACAAAAATTATTCAAAAAAAAGTGTTGCAATTTTTTTAATTAGTACTTCCTATAAGAAAATATATTGTAATAATTATGAAAGGGAAAAAATATTATTTCAGCTTGTGAACTCCAAGTCGTGTTCGAGTTCATTTGCATGACGTTCAATTACTGTCACAAAACAATACGCCTAAAATTATGTTTAATGAAAAATTAAATGACTAGGCAAAGAAAGAAGATGCTAATATATATATATATATATATATATATATATATATATATATATATATATATATATATATAAGAAGTTTTGTTTATTTATAATGCTAATGATCGTGTTGAATTTGGAAAAAGATTTTCTAATGCCTAATGGGACGTGAGTCATATTTTGTGGCTCATTGTGAGATTCTAACTATCCCATTCACGAACAAGTCTCTTCCTCTTGCCACTATTACTAATGTGTCCTTTTTGTTTATGTACTAGATTAGCTTTGTTGTTTACTTATAAAATACAAAGTCGCTGTAATACTTTCAGTCCAAGTACCTAGAAGTCGGGCAAGGTGGTGTGAATTATTATTTCAGTACATAAAAATTTTAAATAGAAAAATAGGAGAACATTAATGTTATCATTCAGCATCTTTTTGCGGTTGCTCTAATAATTTTTCACACATGCCAAACAATGAGTGAAAACTAAGCCAGAGTAATTATGGGCAGTGAATAGTAAGCTGAAGTGATGGCGTAGTAAGATAAGATGTCTTTGACTTGGAGTTAGTTAATTAAAAGAATTCAAACTTCAAAGATCAACTGGAAACTTCACTCCACCAAATCCCTTTAATGGAATATTGATGGATTCACCACATAGCCTTCTAGAAGTTGACTTGGAAGTTCGTATACATATATATAAGCACATAGTTTACTATACTATGAGAATTTATTAATAAAAAATTATGACGCTATTCAAATAAATATATATTTTTTTGTTTATAAAAAATATATATATTTATATCTAAATAAAAATAATTCTATTAACTGCTATTACAATAACAGCAAAATGATTTAAAAAATTTAATTTAGATAACTCGATCTATTATAAATTATCAAGATCTGTTTGTCTAAATAGTATTTTATATATATATATATATATATATGTTGCGTGTATGTATAATATTTGCTTTTTACTTTTTCAGAATGTCAAACACTAAGTATTCTCCACAAAAATGACAATGAGCAGAACTTTTAGCTTATCTATTAAGAATGTAATGTGGAGTATAGTGTAGTGTGACTGGTCCAAACCCCCAACCAGCTTTTCTACCCTGCAAACACTGAACGGTTAGTGAGCACTTCAGTCAGATCAAACACTATTTATAAGTAGAATTACATAAGAGAATATATATATATATATATATATATATATATATATATATATATATATGTTGATGAATATTTTTATCAAGTGTGTTGCATAAAACAAACATGCTACAAATATATTTTAACACATTTTTAAGATCAGATGCAAATGAAGTTTGAAAAGTATCCATTTTAAGGTCCAACAAATGTGCGGTACCTAAAATTAATTCTACCACTAAAAGTACTTCTGCCAACTTTTTCTGTTTTTTTCATTAAAAAAAAAATTGTGTGGTAAAACTAATACTGTCTTTACATTAATTAAACCATAAAATTACTTACCAAAATGTGTTTTCATGTATTCTTTTCCTAAGATATATTAGTGCTGGTGCCAACATTCATCAAAAAAAAGAAAAAAATTGCCAGTGCCAACAAAAAATTATTATACGCTTCCGAGGCCTCTAGGGTTGGGTTGAACAAACTTAAAGTAAAATATCTTTAGATAATTTTTACATTTATTAAATACTCCATGCCTTCCACAATATTTTCTAGCTTTACCTTTTAGAATTCGCAAAATCTTAAATTACAAATTTAATTTTTTGTTGATATAATTATAACTATAGTAAATTACAATTTGGTAATGTGACGACCAGAAATTTCAAAATTTATTTTGAATATAAATTAAATAAGAATTTTGTAAATAAAATTCTTATAATGTGATTTGAATGGATAAATATATACGTGTTATATATTTATAAGTGTTGGTATGCGATAATGATTTAAAATGTATGTGTGTGTGTGTGTGTGTGTGCGCGCGCGCGTGTGTGTGTTTGAAAAATGAGATTTAATAGTTAATTTAATTATTAAGTTAAAATTTTGAATTAACTAAAGAATGAAATAAGGAAGCCAAGAGTATTAATTAATTTATATTAATAAATTAAGGTTAAGTTAAAATTATATTATGAATTAATATAATTTGAATATTAAGCTTTGTATGGCAATAAATTAATGATGACTGAATTATGAATTAAATTTCATAAAAGATGCAACTAGTTCGCTTAATTAAAATAGTAGATTAACGCGTGTATTTTTATTATTAATGAATGAGTTAATTAAACTCATTATCTTAATATATTATGTAAGACCCCGAATTTTATGAAATACAAAATTTAATTTTTCTTCATATATATTTTTTTTGAAACAGTAAGTGGTTAAGTTGATAAAGTTAAAAGTTAAGGATGTTATGTGTAAATTATATTACGTCGGACAATATTCGTTTGGTCGAGGAATATTCGTTCTATCGGGGAATATTCGTACGATGGCGCCGTACGAACCAATCATTGGTGGACCCAACAAAAAATAATTGTCGGATATAGAAAATGACATAAACAATTTTTAAATGGTCAATGGAACTATCACTTTTAATTGTTAAAATATCTGGTGGTAAAAGAATAGTAATATACGGTATTACAAGTAACATACGGTATTGCATAGTAGCACATAGTATTGCACAGTAGCACACGACATTGCACAGTGTTTCATATTATTAAACTGATAAAGTGATTATCGTACAATATTTGACTTTATTGTCACATGCACAATAATTCATATTATTAAACTGATAATTGTCACTGTAGCATATGCACAGTAATTCACATTATTGAATCAATAATTGTCATGACACAGTAACGTAATCTTTCTTTTACATACTTTCTGCATTATTGTTATTTCTATTATGGTGTTATTTAAACAGTTGTATTTCATTAATTAATTGACTTGATATCTAACTCAGAAAACCAACTACACTGTATTTATAATAATTAGTCATAATAATTAATAAGTGTGAATTATTGTTGAATAATTGAGTTGATAAAGTTATTTGTTTATAATATAAAGTTAGGTGATATAAAATGAATGGTATAGATTAAAGATAATATATAATTTGAAATGGATGATGTAGATTAAAAGATGATCTTTAAATGAATGGTTTAAATTAAGAAAATCTTAAAAGATAAAATGAATGGTATAGATTAAAGATAATATAGAATTTGAAATGGATGGTGTAGATTAAAAGATGATCTTTAAATGAATGGTTTAGATTAAAGAAATCTTAAAAGATGAAATGAATGGTATGGATTAAACATTATCTTGAAATGAACGGTTTGGATTAAATTATGAAATCTTGGTTATGATAAGATTTTTGGCTATAAATAGAGGCCTTAACTTAAGGATTTTTCAAAAACTTCCTTACTTGTTCTTTCTTTCTCTCTCTAAATACTTCTTGTGAAAGTTTTCTCTAAGTGTGCTTAAGTCATCTTAAGTATTTGTGAAGATTTATAAGTGTACGTGTACTGTTCAAGTTAATCAACCTCATTTAAATCAATATCCAGTCACGTGTTAAGGTAAAGGATTATCATTATTTGGTTCTCGAAAATAATATCGTTTCTTTCTTACTCATAAGATGTGTCATTTATTTCCATGTATTAATTTGTGGGAATAACCTTACGGCGCGGATTACCGCCTGTTGGTGAATAACCTTTCGTATTCATTCCTTATTAATCTCTGAGAATAACCTTACTGCGCGGATTACCGCCTGTTTGGTGAATACCTCTTCGTATTCAATTTTTATTAAATTGTGGGAATAACCTTACGGTGCGGATTATCTCCTGTTGGTGAATAACCTTTCGTATTCATTCCTTATTAATCTCTGAGAATAACCTGACTACGCGGATTACCGCATGTTTGGTGAATTACTCTTTGTATTCATTTCTTATTTGTCTCTTGTGGAAATAATTTGTCTACACGAATTATCACATGACACTTTTATTGCATATTCGTTTATAATATCATTTTCTTTCATGTTCGTAAGTGATATTATTTTCCTTTATACTAATAAGGGATACCATCTTTTTCATCTTCCATTATTCAAACTTACTATGGTAAGGGATATTAATGTCCTTCACCTTTTGTTAATCAAATCTGCTACGGTAAGGGATATTATTTTCTTTCATACACCTAAATCAAAACTTATTATGGAACTATTGCTTCTATAATTCCTGAAAATATTATATGTTCCATAATAGTTGCACTTCATCATTTCAATTGAACCATCCTATTTATGTGAACCTTTCTATTGAACTGTAACCGTTATTCTGAACTGTGGATCTTGAATATCATTTTTAAATTTCACTCCACATCATGTTGACAATTTGGACATTATTTGAATCTGTACAAAGTAAACTTCTGATACTTATTGTTTATCCTGTTTCTTCTGTTCATCATTTATATCATTCTAATCATCCAAAATCAAGTTGTTGTGAATATCTGTGGCCAGGGGCACAGATGCGATATAATTGTTGAACATATGATAGGTTAAAGGCGATATAATAGGTTAAAGACGATACATCTGTTCGGTGTCTTTTATGGCACGTAGTGAATGTTCTCTTTGGCCCGTAGTGCAAAGATAAACTGTTGTTTGGTATGATTATGACCAAAGGCTGAATCTAGTATAATCATGACCGTTGGTGTTATATTGAATGTCTTTGGCCCGTAGTGCAAAGATGAACTGTTGATCTGCATGATTATGATCAGGAACTATGAAATTGTATTATCTTGACTAGTGATATTTCAGATGATAAAAGTTGATAAGGTTTTTTCGAAAAAGAGAACCGAGTGAACATTATAGTCTGGATTATTCTTCTAATAGATTGCTCATTCCGCTGCAATTATTGATCTGAACATTATTTAAGAATTTAATTGCAATGTTTGATATAAACCTTGTAGTCTATTGTATTCTATCAAGAACTCAATTGTTGAAGGCTAATGATAATTTATTCGTCATTATCTTAGTCATGATATTCTTTACTGGGCTATTTGAGCTCACCCTTTCTTTTGTTCCATTATTTTTCAACAGGAGATGGAAACGTAGCTGGGTCTAGCCGGGGAATAGAGTGAGAGTCTGAGGAATAGCTATCGTAGTCTTCACGAATTGTAAAATAGTGTGATAATAATAGTGAAGACTTAGTTGTGTATTATTATACACTGTATTGTTGAACGTTGTTCTACCTTATAATAATTTTGTTTTAGTCTTTTGACGACTCAAGTTTGGGCTGTATGGGCCCAGATTTGGGGGCGTCACAGTTGGCATCAGAGCTTAGGGATATGGTCTTTAATGGAGATCTGGGGTTAGAACTAGGAGGGGAGAGACGAATAGAATTAATCACTAGTGTGTCCTACCTAAATTAGATTTTATTATCTAATGAATCGATTTGAATGTAAGAACATGAAGAGATGAATCAGTTTGTTTGAACTAACAATTATTTTGTGACAACAGTTTAGTATGGCATCTGGAAATCAAGAAGTTAACTATGGAATACCTGAAGCGAATGTAGCCGAGAATCAAGAGGCCCCAAACAATCCTCCTGCCAACTCAGGAAATAATGTTCCTAATAACATGATGAACGATGGATTCTTTAGGAATTTCATGCAGTTCATACAGAATCAAGCAAGAGGAAATCCAGTCAATAATAACGGTAGAAACGCTGGTAATTTGAGGATGGTCACTGTCAAGCAATTTAAAGAATTGGGACCACCTGAATTCCACGGGAAGCCTGACCCACTCAAAGCGGAGGCATGACTGAAGCAGACGACAAAAATACTTGATGTCTTACAATGCGCTGATGATTAGAAGGTGTCTTTCACCACTTTTATGTTACGAGGTGAGGCGGACCATTGGTGGGAAGCGGTAAAACGTATCAACCCTTTAGCACTCGAAATGTCTTGGACAGAATTCGAAGAACTGTTTAACGAGAAGTATTTCCCAGAAAGCATCCGCCATATGAAAGAGGTGGAATTCATTAAGCTAGAGCAAGGAAACGTGACAGTCCCCCAATATGAAGCTAAGTTTGCCGAGTTATCTCGCTTTGCCACCCATCTAGTGGATTACGAAGCGCGAATGAGTCGGATGTTCCTACGAGGTTTGAGATTCAAAATTTGTCAACAACTTAGCTCTCATAAATTTAGTTTGTATTCAGATGTTGTGGATAGGGCTCAAAGGGTGGAGCAAACAGATGAAACATTGCAGCCAAGAGTCAATGATCAACATATAGAAAAGAATGACAACAACCACTGAAACGAGAACCATCGAGGAGGTAACCAACACTTCGGTGGTAATTCCATATCAAATAACAGAAGAGGAGAATCCAGTGGGAACAATTTCAAAAGAAAGAGATTCCATAATAATTATGGAAGGGCACCAACACCAGTACCAGCACCAGCACCGACCCCAATTTCAATGGGAGAAGATCGACCACCAGTGAGATGCTATAGGTGTGGTCAGGAAGGTCACATCAGCCTAAACTGTACACAGCAGTCCAAAAAGTGCTACAGTTGTGGGAAAGAGGGTCATCTTATGCGGTTTTGTCCTGCCACAAAATCAAGTCCAGCTGCAATGATGATACCAAAAGCAAGCGTGGATAAAGAAAAATCTGTAGTTCAAGGGAGAGCTTTTGTTGTGACATCCCAAATGGCACGAAACTCGAACGAGGTGATAACCGGTAAGCTATTCATAAATTCTCGTGAAGTCTACGCTTTATTAGATACTGGCTCTACCCATTATTTTATCTCACCTGCATGTGCTCAGCGTTTAAACTTAACTCCTGAAAATTTGGACTTTGACTTATCAGTTGAAACCCCATTAGGAGAAATGATGGAAGCTGTCGTTAACACTCCAAAATTAATCCTTACTTTCAATCACAAACTCAGTATAATAGCAAGCAAGGGTCGAACCCACAGAGAATGATATTGCTTCAATAAATTCTAATATTTTCTATTCTAATTAACAATAAATAAATAAGGGGATTTTTTTGAATTAACTATAAGTAACTAAATAAACAAAAATAAATTAATAAGATTAATCAATAAATTAAAATATTCAGTTCTTCAGTTCATTCTCACCCTTACAATTAATTAGATCAATCAATCAATATATATTTATATCCTCGCATGAAACTAATAATCTTAGGTAACAATAAGCTCTGCTACCTGTAATTCCCCTTAATTTTAATCTAACAAAATATGTTCTTTATTAGATTCTAACCATTATATAACCTAGAACAAGCTCTCTAAATTTAATATAATGGAAGCATTAATCACAAGGAAATTAGATTATTCTAAGCAACAACCTCATAAGCTCGGATTATTTAACTCATATCATGATAACCATAGGAATAAACAAAAGCTTGACCACAATCATCTATCACTATTTACTACCAACAATTAGGAACAATATCAATTACACGTAATATAATTCCTAAATCTAGCAATTGATAATAATTTGATCAATCTAATGAGCTCCAATCAAACCAACCAAATTTAATATCAAAAAGCAATTAAAACAGATTATCATAAATAATTTCATACGAGGAAGAATAAATAATATTACTGAATTAATTTATCCATTAATTGTATTTAGGTTTGAAATCCCCTAGAACTGAATAAATAAAAATTAGCCAAACATAATAATAATAATAATAATAATAATAATAATAATAATAATAATATGCAAAAGAATTGAGAGAGATATGATACACCTTAGAGAGAGAAAAAGCTCCTAATTATCTTTAATAATCTGCTGAAAAATTATATGAAAACTGAAAACATGAGTCTCCTAATATATTTATAGAAATACAATAATAATCCTAAGCTAATGTGGAAAAGAAATCCAATTTGGAATCAAATTAATGCTCAAAATCCCGAAAATCCTGATCTGCCAGAAATTCCGCGCAGCCAAACAAAGCCTTAGACGCCCAGTTGACCGGTCAAACGTGCTCCGCGTACTGCTGACGTCATCATGCTCCTCCGCGCATTGCGCGGAGGCTTTCTGCAACGGAGGAAAACGGCGTCGTTTCTTGTCCCCGCGTGCACTGCTTTGTCCTCTTCTCCGCGCATTGCGCGGACTGTTACCGTTATTCGCCAAACGGCGTCGTTTGGTTCTGCCGTGCTGATAGCCAATACGCGCGCATGGCGCGGTCACCCGTAAGAAATTACCATAATGCCACTTAAGTTTGCAGATTTTGCAGATTTGCCCCCAAGCTTATTTTCCTTCAAAATAAAATAATTAAAAATAAATAAAAATAATATAAAAATACTAAAAATAATAAAAACACATAAAATTGCATAAATTATATAAAATGACCTAAAACACTAAAAATACTTAAAAACTCACAATTAATTAAGCCTAAAAATACCTAATAAATAGGAATAAAATCCTACTTATCAAATACCCCCACACTTAAATCTTTGCTTGTCCTCAAGCAAAACAAGAATAAAAATAATAAAAATAAAACTAATAGCCAAACAACTTACTTGAGCAACATAGCAATATAAATTTTAACATCAGCCTCAAAGATTTTTTAAATGATAACTCAAAGAAAATTTCAAAATCATGCAAAATCTAGAACTTTAACATCTTTATCAATTCTACTTTACTCAAGATCTTTTGTGTATGTGTGAATCCAAATGTATCAAACTAATTAAAATTCAGATAAGCTTCGGTTATTAATTACCTTATAAAAGACATACAACAAAACTCAATATACTTCTTTTTCACATCACTTTCAGTTAATACAGACAAATAATAAATCAGAAGATCAAAAGGTTTTTAATTAATGAAGCACACTAGGATTATCAATATCAATTTTTTCACATATTTTTTTTCATTTTTTTTTTAATTGGTGCATTTTATGCTCCATCCCATTTTTTTCTTTCTTTTTTTTTTCTTTTCACGGTGAGTGCATTTTATGCTCCATCTCACCAACGAGTGCGTTTTACGCTCCATCTCGCGTTTTCATGTGTTTATGAGTGAGTGCGTTTTACGCTCCATCTCAACCCACCACAAGATTTTTTTCCTTCAATAATAATCCTAAAAAAAATTACCTAAATCATCTCCTCCAAATTATATTTTACCATATATTTCACTTCAAATAATGATCAAATAAGATATAGAGTTCAAAAATATCTTTCATAAGCATTTAACCATTTAAACTTTCTCTTCATTAAAACTAGCTCAAACAAATGGATATAAGTGCATAAAAATTAAAGATCTCAAACAAAGTAATAATCAATAAAAAGTCAAAATTCAAACTACGCAAAAATTTATCATTTTTCCAAGAGTTATTAAAATCAAAATCAAAATTTTTATCATTGGCTAAAAATTAAAATTCAATTAACTCATTGCTCAAGTGACACATCCTAAAAATAAAATAAAAAAACTACCCCATTTTCGTAGGAAACACGGTTACACTTAGCATGTGTAACAAGCCTTTAAACCCCAAGGTTACCCCAAGTGGACGAGTTTTGTCTCGTGAGGGTTTGCAGTGAATTTACCCAAAAAATTCCAACATTTTCAAAAAAAATTTTAAAAATACCCTAAAAATAAAATAAAAAGTTTAAAAATAAAATAATTATTGTTTTTCAAATTTCCTAAAAATAAAACAAATATCCTAAATCCCTTCCCCCACACTTAAAATTGACATTGTCCCCAATGTAAACTATAATGCAAAGAAATAGGCATAAATAACTATAAAGAGAAAAAAAAAAAAAAAAAAATGCAAATCTGATTTCTTGGGTTGCCTCCCAAGCAGCGCCTTTATTTATTGTCATTGGCTCGACTCAGTCCATCCTTCTCAATCCAAATAAATTGGTTCTGCTAACTCCACAACCTCAATATTCTCGACTTGAAAACCTGGAAGAAAATGTTTAAGTCGATGTCCATTCACCTTGAAGACTTTTCCTGTTTTTGGGCTTTGAAGCTCAACTGCACCATGAGTAAAGACATTAGTAATAACAAAAGGACCAACCCAACGAGAACGCAACTTACCAGGAAATAACTTAAGCCGTGAGTGATAAAGTAAAACTTTTTGTCCAACAGCAAAGGTCTTCCTAGAAATCCTCTTGTCATGAAAGGCCTTCGTCTTTTCCTTGTAAATCTTAGAGCTCTCATATGCCTCATTTCTTAATTCCTCTAACTCTTGTAATTGCAATTTCCTGTGACCTCCCGCTTCTTCCATGTCCAAGTTACATTGTTTGACAGCCCAAAAAGCTTTGTGCTCCAATTCCACAGGCAAATGACAAGGTTTACCAAATACCAGCCTATAGGGTGACATACCTATAGGAGTCTTATAAGCAGTCCTATAAGCCCAAAGTGCATCTTCTAACCTTAGACTCCAATCCTTCCTATTTGGTTTGACTATTTTCTCCATAATGGATTTGATTTCACGGTTGGACACTTCAGCCTGGCCATTACTTTGTGGATGATAGGATGTAGAAACCTTATGCATCACATTATATTTCTTGAACAATGCTTCTAACATCCTATTGCAAAAATGCGTTCCTCTATCACTGATGATTGCCCTTGGAGTACCAAACCTGACAAATATGTTAGACTTCACAAAATCTGCAACAACTTTAGAATCATCAGTGCGAGTGGCTTTAGCTTCCACCCATTTGGAAACATAATCAACAGCCAAAAGAATATAAATATTACCAAAAGAAACAGGAAATGGTCCCATAAAATCAATACCCCACACATCAAATATTTCAACAATTAGAATAGGAGTTTGTGGCATTTGATTTCGACTTGAGATATTACCTGTTCTTTGACAATTTTCACATGATTTACAAAACATATAAGAGTCTTTAAAAATAGTTGGCCAATAGAAACCACATTCTAAAACCTTATGAGCTGTTCTTTTAGGGCCAAAATGTCCTCCACAAGCATACGAGTGACAAAAAGTTAGGATGGACAAGAAATCACTATTAGGCACACATCGTCTAACTATCTGGTCAGCACAAAATTTCCACAGATATGGGTCATCCCATACATAATATTTGACCTCACTCTTAAGCTTTTCTTTTTGAAATTTAGAAAATTCGCTTGGAAAATAGGCACTCACTAAATAATTGACAATATTAGCATACCAAGGTGCAGCTGTATCAAGGGAAAACAAATGCTCATCTGGAAAAGAATACTGCAGTGGTAGTGCTTCCTCGTTTTGAATCAGCCTACTTAAGTGATCCGCCACCAAGTTGTCCGCTCCCTTCTTGTCTCTAATTTCCAAATTAAATTCTTGTAAGAGCAGAATCCATCTTATGATCCTAGGTTTAGATTCTTTCTTGGTGAGCAGATACCTGAGAGCAGCATGGTCAGAATAAACTACAACTTTAGTACCAAGTAAATAAGATCTAAACTTGTCTAAAGCAAAAACAACAGACAGTAATTCTTTTTCAGTGGTAGAGTAGTTAATCTGAGCAGCATTCAAAGTTCTAGAAGCATAATAAATGGCATGAACAGCTTTATCAATTCTTTGGCCCAAGACGGCCCCTACTGCATAGTTGCTTGCATCACACATGATTTCAAAAGGTAACTTCCAATTTGGTGGTTGAATGACTGGCGCTGAGGTCAATAGTTTCTTCAATTTGTCGAACGCCTCCTTGCACTCATCATTAAAATGAAATTCCACATCTTTTTGTAGCAACTTACACAATGGCAACGCTATCTGTGAGAAGTCCTTGATAAATCTGCGATAGAAACCTGCATGACCAAGAAAAGAACGAATTTCCCGCACACTTGCGGGGTAAGGCAAAGCGGTAACAATTTCTATCTTAGCTTTATCTACTTCTAATCCTTTAGCTGAAACTACATGTCCAAGTACTATACCTTGTTCTACCAAAAAATGACACTTTTCCCAATTTAGAACGAGATTAGTTTCTAAGCATCTATCTAACACACGTGTCAAATTATCTAAGCATGCCTCCAAAGTATCACCATGAATTGTGAAATCATCCATAAATACCTCAATACAGTTCTCAATAAGATCAGAAAATATACTTACCATGCATCTTTGAAAAGTACCTGGTGCATTGCAGAGTCCGAAAGACATCCTACGGTATGCAAATGTACCGAATGAGCATGTGAAGGTGGTTTTTTCTTGATCTTCCGGTGCAATCACAATTTGGTTATAACCTGAAAAACCATCTAGAAAACAATAATAAGTATGACCCGCTAGTCTTTCTAACATCTGATCAATAAAGGGGAGAGGAAAATGATATTTTCTAGTTACAGCATTCAATTTTCGATAATCAATACATACTCTCCACCCTGTTTGCTTACGAGTAGGCACTAACTCATTATTTTCATTCTGAATGACAGTTATACCAGATTTCTTTGGAACTACCTGTACTGGACTCACCCATCGACTGTCTGAAATAGGGTAGATAATACCTGCATCCAATAATTTGATAATCTCTTTCTTCACCACCTCCATCATGGGTGGATTCAATCTCCTTTGAGCCTCTCTTGTCGACTTAGCTCCATCTTCCAAAAGAATTCGATGCGTGCACACAGCCGGACTTATACCCTTAATATCCGCAATTGTCCAACCAAAGACTGTGATGTGGTCCCTCAAAACTCTAAGTAATTTGTCCTCTTGAACTTTGGTAAGATTGTTGGCAATGATTACTGGCAGTGTGTCTTCCCTTCCTAAATATGCATACTTCAGGTGGGTTGGCAATGGCTTTAATTCCACAGTGGGAGCCTGCACAATGGAAGGTAACAATTTTTGATGAGTCACAGGTAATTGAATAAACGAGACAGCATACTTATCTGAAATCTTTGGTAAAGAATGTAATGCAGCTATTGTGTCCTTTAATTCTGAAGTTTGTTCAATCTCTTCTTCTTGTTCTAGCTCCAAACTATCTGCGATAGCAACCTCCAAAGTTTCCTTATGTAATTGGTTGAAGGATTTCTGCACCAAAGAATCAATGATATTAATAGCAAAAACAGAATTAACATCACTAGGGTACCTCATGGCCTCGTAAATATTGAACTGAATCTTTTCGCCGTCGAACTCCATGGTCAAGGTCCCATTATGCACATCAATCATTGTTCTCGCTGTTTTTAGAAATGGTCTCCCTAACAGTATATGAGCAGGGTTTGGAGATGTATCATCCTCCATATCCACAATATAAAAATCTGCAGGAAATATAAGCTCATTGACCTGCACCAACACATCCTCAATCACCCCTCTAGGGTAAGTATTAGTACGGTCAGCCAATTGAATAATAACACCGGTATTCTTTAAAGGTCCTAGATTTAAAGAAGCGTAAATAGACAATGGCATAACGTTAATTGACGCTCCTAAATCTAACATAGCCTTTTCAAATCTGGTATTACCTATCTTGCAGGGAATTGTGAACATACCTGGATCCTTACATTTAGGGGGCATTTTTCTTTGAAGGACTGCAGATACATTTTCTCCAACAGACACTTTTTCATCGTCTTTTAATTTCCTCTTATTAGTGCACAATTCTTTCAAAAATTTGGCGTACCTTGGAACTTGCTTGATTGCGTCTAATAGAGGAATATTCACCTCTACCTTCCTGAAGGTCTCTAGAATCTCCTTCTCTTGCTCATCCTTCTTTGAAGTTCTACGATTCCTGGGAGGAAAAGGTAAAGGATTAGACTTAAGTTGAATAGGAGGGTTAGGGATTACCTTTGCAATTTCTGCTTCTTCCTTAGCCTTATCCTCATCAAATTTAACAGTAGCCCTTGGTGTGTCCAACTGCGTTCCACTCCTTAATGTAATAGCACTTGCATTTTCTCTAGGATTTATAACGGTTTGTGAAGGTAACTTTCCTGAGCCTTGAGAATCCAATCGACCAACGGTTGTAGCCAACTGACTTATCTGACTCTCTAGATTGTGAATGGAAGCCCTTGTATCTTGTTGAAACTGTTGGGTTTGGTTCATAAAGGCTTTGAACATATCCTCCAAAGATGTCCCAGAATTTGCAGGTGTTACTTGTCGAGGTGGGTACTGTTGTTGAGCTGGTTGGAAACCTTGCTGCCTATTCGGAAAGGCATTTTGTTGCGGTGGTCTATTTCCTCCATAGCTCAGATTAGGATGATCTCGCCATCCTGGATTGTACGTGTTGGCATACGGATCATATCGGCGTTGAGGTTTTCCTTGAAAATTACCCACTGCATTGGCTTGTTGCATACTGTCATCATCTTGCAATGTTGGACAAGTGTCTGTAGTATGATCTGTCAGCAAGCAAATCCCACAAGCTTTTGCAGTTGGCATATTTCCTGTAGTCATCTGACGAACCATAGCAGTCAAGTCTGAGATTTGTCGTTCCATATTGCTTGAACCAACCTCATTCACCCTCTTTTGTGCATGGTCAATCCTAGTTCCATACTGCTGTGAATTAGCTGCCATATTTGCAATTAAATTCTTCGCAGCCTCTGGAGTCTTATCGACTAATGCTCCTCCACTTGCAGCATCGAGCATACTCCTATCCATTGGTAGCAATCCCTCATAGAAGTACTGAATGAGGTGTTGATCATCAATTTGGTGTGGCGGACAACTCGAGCATAACTTCTTGAATCTTTCCCAATACTCGTAAAGAGTTTCTCCACTGAACTGTGTGATTGCGCATATCTCCTTCCTTGTGTTGGCGACTCTTGAAGCAGGAAAATACTTCTCCAAGAATAGCCTTTTCATATCATTCCACGATTGTATCGAACCGGATGGAAGATAATACAACCAATCCTTTGCTAAGTCTGCCAAGGAGAATGGGAATGCTCGAAGCTTAATCTGCTCTTCGGTTACTCCTTGTGGCTTCATGGTAGAGCATACCACATGGAACTCTTTTAGATGCTTGTATGGATCTTCACCTGTAAGACCACGGAAGGTAGGCAAAAGATGGATTAGTCCAGATTTAAGTTCAAAAGCCACATCTAAATTAGGATACTCTATGCATAATGGTTGTTGGTGTAAATTAGTAGTAGACAACTCCCTCATAGTCCTATTATTAGGGCCAGCCATTTTTTGTTCTTCAGAATCACTTGATGAACTATTTGACAGTAGTTCAAGTGCTACGTTGAGGCCTGGTGATGGAACAAAAACTTCGTCTAAGTCTGCGGTTGTTCTTCTAAATTGACGAGTCTCTTTCCTTATCCTTTTTGCAGTCTTCTCTATTTCTGGATAAAAATTCAATTCACTAGATTGAGAGGATCAAGTCATACACTACAAAGAAAACAAAGAATAAATAAAAACAATTAAACACTCCCCGGCAACGGCGCCAAAATTTGGAAGCTGTCGTTAACACTCCAAAATTGACCCTTACTTGCTATTATACTGAGTTTGTGATTAAAAGTAAGGATTAATTTTGGAGTGTTAACGACAGCTTCCAACCAAAATTTGGAAGCTGTCGTTAACACTCCAAAATTAATCCTTACTTTCAATCAGAAACTCAGTATAATAGCAAGCAAGGGTCGAACCCACAGAGAATGATATTGCTTCAATAAATTCTAATATTTTCTATTCTAATTAACAATAAATAAATAAATAAGGGGATTTTTTTGAATTAACTATAAGTAACTAAATAAACAAAAATAAATTAATAAGATTAATCAATAAATTAAAATATTCAGTTCTTCAGTTCATTCTCACCCTTACAATTAATTAGATCAATCAATCAATATATATTTATATCCTCGCATGAAACTAATAATCTTAGGTAACAATAAGCTCTGCTACCTGTAATTCCCCTTAATTTTAATCTAACAAAATATGTTCTTTATTAGATTCTAACCATTATATAACCTAGAACAAGCTCTCTAAATTTAATATAATGGAAGCATTAATCACAAGGAAATTAGATTATTCTAAGCAACAACCTCATAAGCTCGGATTATTTAACTCATATCATGATAACCATAGGAATAAACAAAAGCTTGACCACAATCATCTATCACTATTTACTACCAACAATTAGGAACAATATCAATTACACGTAATATAATTCCTAAATCTAGCAATTGATAATAATTTGATCAATCTAATGAGCTCCAATCAAACCAACCAAATTTAATATCAAAAAGCAATTAAAACAGATTATCATAAATAATTTCATACGAGGAAGAATAAATAATATTACTGAATTAATTTATCCATTAATTGTATTTAGGTTTGAAATCCCCTAGAACTGAATAAATAAAAATTAGCCAAACATAATAATAATAATAATATTAATATGCAAAAGAATTGAGAGAGATATGATACACCTTAGAGAGAGAAAAAGCTCCTAATTATCTTTAATAATCTGCTGAAAAATTATATGAAAACTGAAAACATGAGTCTCCTAATATATTTATAGAAATACAATAATAATCCTAAGCTAATGTGGAAAAGAAATCCAATTTGGAATCAAATTAATGCTCAAAATCCCGAAAATCCTGATCTGCCAGAAATTCCGCGCAGCCAAACAAAGCCTTAGACGCCCAGTTGACCGGTCAAACGCGCTCCGCGTACTGCTGACGTCATCATGCTCCTCCGCGCATTGCGCGGAGGGTTTCTGCAACGGAGGAAAACGGCGTCGTTTCTTGTCCCCGCGTGCACTGCTTTGTCCTCTTCTCCGCGCATTGCGCGGACTGTTACCGTTATTCGCCAAACGACGTCGTTTGGTTCTGCCGTGCTGATAGCCAATACGCGCGCATGGCGCGGTCACCCGTAAGAAATTACCATAATGCCACTTAAGTTTGCAGATTTTGCAGATTTGCCCCCAAGCTTATTTTCCTTCAAAATAAAATAATTAAAAATAAATAAAAATAATATAAAAATACTAAAAATAATAAAAACACATAAAATTGCATAAATTATATAAAATGACCTAAAACACTAAAAATACTTAAAAACTCACAATTAATTAAGCCTAAAAATACCTAATAAATAGGAATAAAATCCTACTTATCAAATGACCATTACATCTACTGTCTATAAATCTTGCCTAGTTCAAATTAACAACCTCACATTACCTGTTGACCTTATTTCTTTGGAGATGCATGAATTTGATGTGATTTTAGGAATTGATTGGTTGACTACCCATCATGCTAAAATTGATTGTTTTCATAAGATTATTAGTTTTCATATTCTTAATCAACTTGTCATGCAAATTCAAGCAACTAAACCATTGAAATCTATAACTGTTATTTCTAGCCATAAAGCCATTCGTTTATTGAAAAACGGATGTCAAGCATTTTTAGTGTCACTGATTTGAACAAAAATACGTCAAACTTGAATAATATTCTCATTGTTAATGAGTTTCCTGACGTTTTTCCTGAAGAACTTCCTAGCTTACCCCCAAACCGTGAAATTGAATTTTGTATTGATCTTTAACCCGGTACCAAGCCCATTTCCAAAGCTCCATACCGAATGGCTCCCATTGAACTTCAAGAGTTAAAAGTCCAACTACAGGAATTGTTGGATACCGGTTTCATTCGTCTGAGTGCATCACCTTGGGGTGCTCCTGTTCTATTTGTGAAGAAGAAAGACAGGAGTATGAGATTGTGCATTGACTACCAAGAATTGAATCATGTCACCATCAAAAACAGGTACCCGTTACCTCGGATTGATAACATGTTTGATCAATTGCAAGGTGCTCAACATTTCTCAAAGATTGATCTCCGTTCTGGATATCATCAGTTAAAGGTTAAAGCTGAGGACATTCCAAAGACTGCTTTCAGAACTCGTTATGGGCATTATGAGTTCTTAGTCATGCCTTTTGGACTAACTAATGCTCCTGCAACTTTCATGGACATGATGAACCGGATATTCAAGTAACATTTGGATCATTTTGTAGTTGTCTTTATTGATGACATTCTCATATAATCCAAGAGTCGTGAGGATCATGAACAACACCTGAGATTAATACTCCAAAAGCTACGTGAGAACAAGTTGTATGCTAAGCTGAAGAAGTGTGAGTTTTGGCTTGAGGAAGTCACGTTCCTTGGGCATGTGATTTCCAGTAAGGGAATATCAGTTGATCCTGCAAAGATTGAAGCGATATTAAATTGGGAGCAACCTCGGTCAGTAACTGAAGTCCGAAGTTTTCTGGGCTTAGCTGGCTATTATCGAAGATTCGTAGAAGGATTTTCTCGAATCGCCACTCCATTAACTCAGTTGACTCAAAAAGTACAAAATTCGTATGGAACGAGGAATGTGAGAAAAGTTTTCAAGAACTCAAGAAGAGACTTATTTCAGCTCCTGTTCTGACCATACCATCAGGATCAGGAGAATTTGTTATCTACAGCGATGCTTCAGGCAAAGGTCTAGGTTGTGTCCTTATGCAACATGGAAATGTTATAGCCTATGCCTCTCGACAACTCAAAGATTATGAGAAAAATTATCCTACTCATGATCTAGAGTTGGCAGCAGTCGTTTTCGCGTTGAAGATCTGGAGACACTACTTGTACGGAGAAAAAGTGGATATCTATACGGATCATAAAAGTCTCAAGTATTTCTTCACCCAGAAGGAACTCAACATGCGACAACGACGTTGGCTTGAGCTGTTAAAGGATTATGACCACACAATCCAGTATCACCCGGGAAAGGCGAACGTTGTAGCTGACGCTTTGAGCAGAAGATCTTATGCGAGTACAAGTACACTGCTGACAACACAAAAGCGTATTTTGTACGACTTGCAAAAGATGGGGATATAGCTAAAAACGCCAATGACCCACTTGAAGATTGCGCACGTATGAGTAGAACCAGCTTTAATCGATAAAATTAAAGCTGCTCAAGCTACTGATCCGGAGCTGATGAATATGATGAAGAAAGTACAAGAATGTGTTATTCCTGAGGCAAGAATCGACGAGAAAGGAATACTTCGAGTTAACTCTCGACTCTGTGTTCCTAACGATCCTGAATTGAAGCATAAAATCATGATGGAGGCACACAACACGCCGTTTGCAATCCACCCAGGGAGTACCAAGATGTATCGAGATCTTCGACATACATTTTGGTGGAACAATATGAAAAGGGAGATTGCAGAATTTATCTCAAGGTGCCTAACTTGTCAACGTGTCAAGGCAGAGCATCAAGTACCTAAGGGTCCATTACAACCACTTGAGGTTCCCGAATGGAAGTGGGAACACATCAATATGGATTTCGTGACGGGTCTTCCCAAAGTTTCTCAATGCTTAGATGTAATTTGGGTCATCGTAGATAGATTGACCAAATCCGCTCATTTCTTGCCTATACGAGAAAACTTTTCACTTGAACGTCTTGCCGGTATGTACATAAATGAGATCGTGAGATTGCATGGCATGCCAATTTCCATAGTTTCTGATCGAGATCCTAGATTCACTTCACGCTTTTGGATCAGTCTACAAAAAGCTATGGGCACTGAACTATGTTTTAGTTCTGCATACCATCCTCAAACGGACGGACAATCGGAAAGGACGATCCAGACCCTCGAAGATCTTTTGAGACTTTGTGTACTAGACTTCAAAGGAAGTTGGGATAAGTACTTGCCATTGGTGGAATTTTCTTACAACAACAGTTACCAAGCAAGCATAGGCATGGCTCCATTCGAGGCTTTCTATGGAAGGAAGTGTCACTCTCCAATATGTTGGAATGAGGTAGGAGAAGCAAAATTGTTAGGACCCGAGTTGGTACGCTTGACAACAGAAAAGATCCAAATGATCCGACAACGAATACAGACCGCACAAGAACGACAAAAGAGTTATGCTGATCTTCATCGGAGAGACGAAAGTTTCAAAGTCGGAGATTATGTATTCTTACGTGTTTCTCCATGAAAAGGGGTTACAAGATTCGGAAAGAGAGGAAAGATCAACCCTCGATTTATTGGCCCATTTGAAATTCTCGATCGAATAGGAACCGTAGCCTACAGACTAGCCTTACCACCAAGTATGTCTCGCATCCATAAAGTTTTTCACATATCTATGTTATGTAAATATGTGAAGGACCCAAACCACGTCATTGAGTTAGAACCAGACGTTATAGCAGAGGATTTAACATACGAGAAGGTACCTGTTAAGATCCTAGATAAAAAGGAGCAGATCCTACGCTCAAAGGTTATACCTCAAGTTAAGGTTTTATGGAAGAACCAAGATACTGAGGAAATGACCTGGGAGCTAGAATCTGAGATGAAATCTAAGTATCCTTACCTCTTCGATATGCCAGGTACGTTAATTTCGGGGACAAAATTTCATAAGGAGAGGAGATTGTAAGACCCCGAATTTTATGAAATACAAAATTTAATTTTTCTTCATATATATTTTTTTGAAACAGTAAGTGGTTAAATTGATAAAGTTAAAAGTTAAGGATGTTACGTGTAAATTATATTATGTCGGACAATATTCGTTTAGTCGGGGAATATTCGTTCTGTCGGGGAATATTCGTACGACGGCGCCGTACGAACCAATCATTGGTAGACCCCACAAAGAATAATTGTCGGATATAGAAAATGACATAACTAATTTTTAAATGGTCAATGGTACTATCACTTTTAATTGTTAAAATATCCGGTGGTAAAAGAATAGTAATATACGGTATTACAAGTAACATACAGTATTGCATAGTAGCACACAGTATTGCACAGTAGCACACGGCATTGCACAGTGTTTCGTATTATTAAACTGATAAAGTGGTTATCGTACAATATTTGACTTTATTGTCACATGCACAATAATTCATATTATTAAACTGATAATTGTCACTGTAGCATATGCACAGTAATTCACATTATTGAATCAATAATTGTCATGACACAGTAACGTAATCTTTCTTTTACATACTTTCTGCATTATTGTTATCTCTATTATGGTGTTATTTAAACAGTTGTATTTCATTAATTAATTGACTTGATATCTAACTCAGAAAATCAACTACACTGTATTTATAATAATTAGTCATAATAATTAATAAGTGTGAATTATTGTTGAATAATTGAATTGATAAAGTTATTTGTTTATAATATAAAGTTAGGTGATATAAAATGAATGGTATAGATTAAAGATAATATATAATTTGAAATGGATGATGTAGATTAAAAAATGATCTTTAAATGAATGGTTTAAATTAAGAAAATCTTAAAAGATAAAATGAATGGTATAGATTAGAGATAATATAGAATTTGAAATGGATGGTGTAGATTAAAAGATGATCTTTAAATGAATGGTTTAGATTAAAGAAATCTTAAAAGATGAAATGAATGGTATGGATTAAACATTATCTTGAAATGAACGGTTTGGATTAAATTATGAAATCTTGGTTATGATAAGATTTTTGGCTATAAATAGAGGCCTTAACTTAAGGATTTTTTAAAAACTTCCTTACTTGTTCTTTCTTTCTCTCTCTAAATACTTATTGTGAAAGTTTTCTCTAAGTGTGCTTAAGTCATCTTGAGTATTTGTGAAGATTTATAAGTGTACGTGTACTGTTCAAGTTAATCAACCTCATTTAAATCAATATCCAGTCATGTGTTAAGGTAAAGGATTATCATTATTTGATTCTCGAAAATAATATCGTTTCTTTCTTACTCATAAGATGTGTCATTTATTTCCATGTATTAATTTGTGGGAATAACCTTACGGCGCGGATTACCGCCTGTTGGTGAATAACCTTTCGTATTCATTCCTTATTAATCTCTGAGAATAACTTTACTGCGCGGATTACCGCCTGTTTGGTGAATAACTCTTCGTATTCAATTTTTATTAAATTGTGGAAATAACCTTTCGTATTCATTCATTATTAATCTCTGAGAATAACCTGACTACACGGATTACCGTATGTTTGGTGAATTACTCTTTGTATTCATTTCTTATTTGTCTCTTGTGGAAATAATTTGTCTACACGAATTATCACATGACACTTTTATTGCATATTCGTTTATAATATCATTTTCTTTCATGTTCGTAAGTGATATTATTTTCCTTTATACTCATAAGGGATACCATCTTTTTCATCTTCCATTATTCAAACTTACTATGGTAAGGGATATTAATTTCCTTCACCTTTTGTTAATCAAACCTGCTATGGTAAGGGATATTATTTTCTTTCATACACCTAAATCGAAACTTATTATGGAACTATTGCTTCTATAATCCCTGAAAATATTATATGTTCCATAATAGTTGCACTTCATCATTTCAATTGAATCATCCTATTTACGTGAACCTTTCTATTGAACTGTAGATCTTGAATATCATTTTTAAATTTCACTCCACATCATGTTGACAATTTGGACATTATTTGAATCTATACAAAGTAAACTTCTGATACTTATTGTTTATCCTGTTTCTTCTGTTCATCATTTATATCATTATAATCATCCAAAATCAAGTTGTTGTGAATATATGTGGCCGGGGGCACATATGCGATATAATTGTTGAACAGATGATAGGTTAAAGGCGATATAATAGGTTAAAGGCGATACATTTGTTCGGTGTCTTTTATGGCACGTGGTGAATGTTCTCTTTGGCCCGTAGTGCAAAGATGAACTGTTGTTTGGTATGATTATGACCAAAGGCTGAATCTGGTATAATCATGACCGTTGGTGTTATATTGAATGTCTTTGGCCCGTAGTGCAAAGATGAACTGTTGATCTGCATGATTATGATCAGGAACTATGAAATTGTATTATCTTGACTAGTGATATTTCAAATGGTAAAAGTTGATAAGGTTTTTTCGAAAAAGAGAACCGAGTGGACATTATAGTCTGCATTATTCTTCTAATAGATTGCTCATTCCGCTGCTATTATTGATCTGAACATTGTTTAAGAATTTAATTGCAGTTTTTGATATAAACCTTGTAGTCTATTGTATTCTATCAAGAACTCAACTGTTGAAGGCTAATGATAATTTATTCGTCATTATCTTAGTCATGATATTCTTTACTGGGCTATTTGAGCTCACCCTTTCTTTTGTTTCATTATTTTTCAACAGGAGATGGAAACGTAGTTGGGTCTAGCCGGGGAATAGAGTGAGAGTCTGAGGAATAGCTATCGTAGTCTTCACGCGTTGTAAAATAGTGTGATAATAATAGTGAAGACTTAGTTCTGTATTATTATACATTGTATTGTTGAACGTTGTTCTACCTTATAATAATTTTGTTGTAGTCTTTTGACGACTCAAGTTTGGGCTGTATGGGCCCAGATTTGGTGGCGTCACATATTACATATATTATATGTAATATAGATTTAATAATTTAATAAATTAAATCAAGGAGAGTACGTTGTATTGCATTAAATGATATAAATATATATCATGAGTTAAGAAATTAATTAGGTTTAATAATTGTGTTATGTTACATATATTAAATGTAACATAAATAATGGTCTAATGTGTGATATTATGCCAAATGGATGTAAATTAAATATGAAATGAGGGTCCAATATATAATATATAAATATTGGTACCAAATTAGTAAGTTAAATTAATAAATGAAGAATGGTTAAAGATATTAAATAAATATATTTAATGTTTCAATAAATTGTTTGAAAACAATTTATGGAAGGAATAATGAAATTAAATTTAATTGTAAAATGTTAATTGTATAAATTAAATAAGCTATTTAAAATAATTAATGAAGTAAATATTAATTATTTTAATTAGTGATTCGTTACACTAAAACTGTTAAGTTTATAAATGGATTAACTCCATTTTTAATGAAAAGAATGTATACATAATTATAGATTTATAAATTTCTAAATTATATATTTATCAATATTACATATATTGGTATACATATAATTATAGTACATGTAATAAGATTAATTAAATTACATGTATTATTTATTATATTAATAAAATGTATATGTATAATATGTATTAGTGTATTATAACTCAATATGCTGAAAATTAACAAAACAATAATGCTATGAATGCTTAATGTATGAGTGGAATAAGCTGAGAATGCATTAGTGAAGCATGAGGAGGATCTTTGATCTTTTAATAATGTGACACCTAGCAGCTTGTTTGGTTGGTAGTGGACTTGTACAGCAACCTTAGATCAATTCAGTTAATTCCCTTCTAAACTCAGAAAAGCTCCGTCATCTCTCCAAGTCTTAAGTTACAACACAAGGGTTCTTGAGTTCTATCAAGTTCTTCACCAAAATTAGAACGAAGATGGTAAAAGTTTGATTTAAAAACTAGTTTTAAGATAGATGTTGATCAAAAGATCATCAAAGGGGAGGCTTACTTCATACAATTCTCAAGAATGAATAAGGGAGTTCAAGCATACAAAATTTGAAAAGGTACTTTAACCTTTAGTTTAAAGAAATTAGTATTTCTAATTTCTAAGTTATTAAATTGTGAATTGATTGGTTGTGGGAGGATGAATTAAAGGTGAACCATATAGGGTTCAGAAGTTATAAGGAGAAATTGAGAATGGAGTATATGATTTATGCTTTTAAATTCATGAAATCTTGAATTTTCAGATTATGCATGTGAGGTATTTGAAAAAATGGCTCAATGAAAACATTTTCTAAAAACATGAAAATTAGTTGCTAATTATGAAATTTTGATTTTCATACATGAGTTATAGATTAATTCAAGTTGTATGGATGATGAAAATCAAGGCCAAATGATTTCTAAGATTTTCTAATCTGAAAACGAAAACTATGTCAAACAAGGATTTTTGAGGCTTTAAATTCATATTGTAATTGACGTTTTTAATAACCAAACTTTGGTGTAAATTGTACTTTGCTGCATGATTTAGATGTTTGATTAAAGCTTAAGTCATATACACTTATGGTAATCAAGTTATGCATACGGGAAGATAGCTAGCTAGCTAATTGGAAGTGAAAACTGAAAATTTTTCTGGAGCAGAGCATCACGGCCAGGGCGGGCTCTCAAGCCGTCGGGGCCATGGGCCCTTTGCCATTCCTGGTCTGGGTGGACTCACTAGGCATAAAATCCATGGCCGAGGCTGTGTGCCTGCCGAAATTAATTTGTGTGTTTTTTTTATAAATATGATGCCTCCAAGTGATGTAATCTAATATGAAATATATTCTAAAATATAAATTAACCCCTATTTGGAATAATGAATCCAGCTTGGTTAATAATTAAATATTTGATAGTACAAATGATAATGATTTGATGATGATAATGTTAATCGTATAGTTAAATGATAATTGTATAGTTAAGTGTATGATAATGGTATTTATATAATACATAAACTACAGAATGATTCTGTTAGTAAGGAATTTGAACAATCCTTTTAAAAAACATATTATACAAGGACTTAGAATTGAGATGAATGTTAATGTATATTTGTAAAATATAACTTTTTTAAAGTCCTTATTTAATTCGTATTGTACAAGGATATAGATTAGAAGATCAAATCTGTTAGGTTGATCTTATTGATACAAGAATCATAAAATTCAGTATAATATGACTTAGGGATCAAACTTATTAGGTTAATCCAGTCTTAGACTTATAATAGAATAGAAAGCAAATCGCTGAGCAAAGAGAACACAAAGATTGTAGAACAAAGAAGACATAGATATTGCAGAACAAAGGATCAAAGTTGTAGAAATCGTAAAGAAAGCAAAATTCTACGATACGGTATGCAATGCCAGAGTTACCAAGCAGAATGAAGAGCTTAACAAGCAAGGAAATCGTGGAATAAAATGACTGTGAAAGAAAGGTTAAAGACTAAAGTAAGAGGCAGAGAAAAGATTACAGAATATGTACAAAGTTCGTAAAGCTGATAGAAGAATCCACGATGCGATCATAAGGACATAAGAAAGTCGCTGAATCTACTCAGAGATTGTAGTTAGCAGCCTAAAAAGTATCAGCTCGAAAGATCGTCAAGCAAGAAGAAGATCACAAAGAACAATAACAAAAGAAAGATATTGAAGATGTTCAACAAAGAAGACAAAGTCACTAAGGACAAAGATAAAAAAAAATCAATAAAGGAGCTAAGAGATCTAATGTCAAGCAGAGAATAAAACAAGAAAGGAAGATCAGAAAAACTACTTTCAAGGAAAAGGAAAAATCAAACGAAGCAAGAATCACTCCACAAAATCAAAGAAATCGTAGAATTCTGTTTAGCAGACTCATCACAACACAGCAAAGACAAATGACTCTAGCAGAAGAAGTAGAAAGAAAGGCTCAAGTGCTGAACAAGTTGAAGTATTCAAGATTGTAGAACGAAGCTGAACAGAATACACTCAGATCATTGAGCTACTAATATCGTTGAGCAACTTCAAATGTAGAGTTACTATATTGATGAGCTGACTTAGTACTACCTATCAAAGAACATAATGCCAAAGGCACTAAGAGACAGATTCACTATAATACAAAACTAGAGTGATCTTTTCAAAAAACTCCTTACCAAAGAAGCAGAAGGAGCATAACACAAATTGTTTAAGCTGGAAATAGACATCCACAGCAGGAATGCTTCCAATAAAGATAAAATGGAAATCATAAACACATTGACATCTAGTACCCAACAGAGGGGGAGATGATCAAGATGATAAAGAGATGTACCCAATTGTCTTGAAGACAACAAGTGATCAAGTGAAGGGAAGCTGATCAAGTAGAAATGGAATGTGCTTGGGAAGAATTAAAGATTAAGGTCTGGTTATCAGGAAGTGAACCAAGAATGTCTAGCAGACTTTAAAATTGGAAGATGAAGATTGAAGCATAACTACAAAAAAGAATACAAGAGAATCGTAGAGCCTAAAAAGTGAATGAACGAAAACAATTGTAAAGCATATTGTAAATCTCCAAATTTATAGAGTTGATCGCAGAGCAAGAAGATTGTAAAGTCATAGAGTTTACTCTGAGATCGCAGAGTCCAAGATATAATTCACAGAAGCAGACTGTAGAATCATGCAAAATAAAAAGTCTACAAATCGTAGAGTTGATCAGATCGTAGAGCAAGCAGGAGAACCACAAATTGTAAAGTCGTATGCTGCAAAAATGACTCAAAAACGAATGAAGTCTATCTGAAAGAAGGGCTACAGAAAAGCGAGGATCTCAAGACAGATGACTGACTGATAGACAACTCAAGCAGAGGGAAAGAGTAAATAAGTCTAACAACTATCTTAACCAACCATATGGTTCCTACTAAAAAGTCAAAAGCACTTTATAAAGTTTGAAGAATCATACGATTTGAAAATTTGTGGATCACATCAAAGCTAACAACATATTTAATATGTGGACTGCTATTGAGATACTCTGAAGAATTAAGATATCAAAACAGATACTGGTCATGATGAGTTCAAATGGAAGAAAGACAAGGATGGTTCTAACAATTACTTGACAAAAGCAACATTAGACACAATGTTTCCATTTTTGGTAAATTGACAAAAAGACAGAGCTAAAAGTTATCTGACATAATATCTTCATAACATCATCAATAATCTACAAAGATCTGAACATTAAATGAAGAAACAACTATTTTTTTCAACGGATAAAGCCCCAACGGACAAATCTTCAATATCAAATCTTTAACGGGCCAAATGACAGATATCTCTTTGTAAAAGGACTACAACAAAAACATCAAATGAGAGATAGAGAGAGAGAGAGAGAGAGACCAATTACAACGATGATATATGGTCTGAGAGAGAGATACACAGAAGAAGATGAGAAGAAGAAAATTGATCTTTCGAACAGACATATCATGAACCCAAAGTCAAGATGAACTTTAGAAGATCGATTTAAAGAGTGATTTCTATGAAAGGGGAGCAGAAGAGACAAAGACATATTTAGTGACTCCAGAGATCAAAGTCAAGAAAAAATCGCTCAACTGCTAAGTTCTATTTGTGAAAAGGAGCTTAATGTCAACTTAACAGTACCTTAAACACCTCCATCAACAACAGCAAGATGAGACTTAATGGCTCACCTGATTTTGAGTGAATCAGACCTTGTGTGGGACGAACTTAGTGTCCAGATGGAGAGGTTTTGAGTGAACCTGGTCTTAATGACTTATGCCGAGACTTAGTGACTAGAAAGAATCTTAGTGATTCAGTGTTATAACAGATCTGAGTGATCTGATTGTAATGATTGAAAATATCCTTAGTGGATTCCTTACCAGAAGTGCAGAAGAGTGGAGTAGGAGATCTTTATGCTCCTAATCACTTAAAAATCCTTATGTCATTGTCTCTTATATATTTAAGTTCTGACTGTATTACAATTGTCACAACTTTCATTACTGCTTAAATTGTTTTATATATGGCAATAGAACATTTCAAAAACATAACTTGAAACGCAAACTACAAACTTAATAACTCATATCAAGAAGGGGTATTTTATCAAATTAATAATTCTGCTGCAATTACTTATTGAAAAGAATTTGATAACAGAACAAATAAAATTTCTAAAATGATCTATTTAACCCCCCTTCTAGATCTTTTTTTGTGCCATCTGGGAACAACAATTAGTATCAGAGCAAGTTCTCTTGATCTAAGCTTAATCGCTTGAGTAAATCCTATGGCACACAAAAAAATCAGTTCTGAGTTCATATGGCAAAAGTTTTCAAATTATTAACTGAAATATTTAAGGGCTTGCAGTTGTGAACACTACTAATGCAAAAGTTGCTTAAGAGAATGAACACACGAGTCACTTTGGACAATCATTAAAAGAACCACTCACTAGTCTGATGAATGAATTGTTCAAGGGTGCAACTGCTAAAAGTCTCATCTGAAATGCATGGAGGTGTTAAGTCGGGCAGAAAATCTCTCACGATTCATAAGTGGATTAACTTTAAGAAAAAGTCATTATAACTACAAATAAGATATTCAAGGTTCTTCTCTTCTTCCCAATAATAACTGACAAGGAATGTTCTGAAAGGATATATATACCAAATCATCTAAACCTTGTTCAGTATTAGAGAGTCACAAAGTTTACATGGGAAAATTCTATAACAATCAAATGAAGAAGATCTCATTACTGCAGAAAGGTTATTCAATGACGCACTATTTTTCTCCATCTCTATTAAAGATGGCTGATAAAGTTACTGGCTTATTAACCGAGAGAAACTATAATACACAAGTGAAATGAATAAGGAAATTCAAAGAGAATAGCATCAATACAGAGAAATCTCCATGATCATAAAGCAAATAAGCTTTTCAAACTGTGGAATATTCTTAGAAGATCACAATAAAGGAAAGATCTGTCAATTTTCTCACCAAGTTCATCAAAAGAGTTGCCAAAGCAAAAAAAAAATGCACAAGGGAAAAAGGTAACATCTAATGTTCAAGAATGCCGGATTGATTCACCAATGGAAATAAAGACATATATGAAGAAAGGTGAACAAAGAGGTGATGTAGATGTTAATACCTTGAATACTTCAAAAAAAAGTAACTCTAAACTCTAAAACACACCAATGAATATAAATGTCATATTTTTTATGTGTGTGAATATTTCACTGATGATACTATATTTTTCATGTTCGGAGAGTCAACACTTCTCTACAAAAGCTTGTAAATAACACTGTTTATGCATATATGAATCAACAATGTATTAAATCTCCCATGCATGCTTTAAACATACAATGATAGATATTACTACTGTGCATGATCTCAAATACATATTCACAAACCCAAGATTGAAATATCTATAGATATTCAAAGTTGACTAGCATTTATAGACTCAACCAAGATGAATACCAAAGCTAAGTGAACATGCAGGAAAGAAGAGAACAATCAGTGAAAATTCAATGCAATCCAAGGTATTTCATTGAGCTATAAAGAACAGGGGATCTTCTAAAAGTATAGCAGAAGTCACATAGCCTTAATCAAAAACTTAAGGTTCATTATAGAATGACGTTCAAAGAAAGTTTAAGCAAGAATGATCATATATCTATCATGAATGGTCATAAAAATAAAAAATAAAGAATTCTTCCAGACATCCAAGGTTGGAACATATTATCTTTGCAATAGAAGATTTACAATACAATGAGTAAGACTCTCACTTTCTCAATGGTCAAGAAAGAATATTACAAATCTTGGAAAAAAAGGAAGCCAAACCTTGATGATTTACTATACATCCTCACTATTGAATAAATAAGAGAAAATAAACTATGCGATCGACATCTTACCTATCGTAGAGACGAATATTTTATGGAAAATGAGCAAGCTAAGTATACGATCCTTACCTCAACGATTATAACAAAGACTCTACATCTAAATACTCTACGAATCAGCAGATCAACAATCTTATAAATCAATCTTAAAGAACTCAAGTAAGAAAGGATGAGAATGGGCATACCACGGAAGATGATCAAAGCGATACATATGCAGATGAATTAAAGATTTAATTGCCAAAGTCAATTTAAGATCCACCACACAAAATGGATTAAAAGTTGTTTGCTCATGGTGATCATATGAAGAACAGAGAATGTCTAAGTATGTTTATTAAAGATAACCTTCAACGAGTAAACATTGTTCAACTTTAAGACAAACAATTCTTAAGTTTTGTTAAATTCTTCTTAAGCATGGAATGAATAGGCAAAACAAATATTATACTGTCTTTTGAGAACTGTATGCAAATGTTAGTACAAATAGATAACATATTATCTGACTCTACTAATGATAAGTTTGTGAGAAATTAGCCAAGTTCTTGCAAAACAAGAACATGATGTGCAGGATGAATCTCTTGAATAACAAATAGAGCACATTGGTAAAGTTAATGAACCAGATCAAGAACTTCAAGAAACTCTACCAATATGATGGTTCAAACTAGTTAACCCCATTCTCAGTTTTCGCAACTAAGCTAAATCAAAATGAATGAGGTAAAAGTATTGATTATACAAATGTACCACTGGCTTTCTCCTGGATTCTTAAATGAGTAGATAAAATATTATGTGAGTACTACATCTAAATAAATTGGATATATAGATGCTAACATTACAGAATGCAGAATAAACAGAAGGTGCACTAAGTGAAAGTTGTTAAATGATGAAGAGTAGACTTATCAATCTTATAGTTCAGCAAAGCAAAAATGTCAAGATTAACTATGGATGCTGGTTACATTGATGCTGAAAGTTATTGTAATCAATTAGCTTATAATCAGCCAGTTGGCCAGGTTTATCTTACTCTTATCTCAATATGATCATTTTTATTATTGCTATACTGACATGCATTCTTGAGCTTAACATATGAACATATAGCATCTTTACGTGTTGTATAATAATTTTATTTGCTAAGCGATATTCATGTAGATAAATTAATTAATGTATTTACTCTAGGACGGTAAAATTAGTTTATTTTGCTTTGCCTAAAATGTCAAACCATGTTAATCGTAGAACACTAACAAGTTTACTAAGTAAAAGTTGATGGTAAAGTCTTAAAAACTCTTTAAAATAAAATTAATAAAACTTACTTAAGACTCTTAAGTACAAAAAGTAACATTGATCGTAAAGTAACATTGTTTATAGAGTAAAATTACTTTTGAAACGATTCGTGTAGGTTATGAAAATTTGTTGAATATACACTTTACAATGTAAAAAAAGTTTAAAATGTCAAAAGAAATCAACTGGAGATCTGCCAAAAGTCTGATATAAGATCAAAAGTGTGTATATAAAGGCCAGCTAAAAAGACAATATTAATGGCTACGCCAATATGACGCCCCCAAATTTGGGTTCCATAAACTCGTGTTTAGTGCTCACAATCCAAAACATACTAATAACTAAATACATAGTCTTCATTAATCTTAGCGAAAAAATACATACATAAATATTCCTTATAAAAAGGACTACAATCTCAAGGTCTTCTAACTTTAACATAAATCGTACATATCTTAAGGAATCATAAAAGATTTACAAACTATAATTACATATTAAACAAATAATCTATCTAACATACAGTAATCTAAGCTTTGGCTTTTCTCTTACCCTTGTCTTTCTTAGAGCATTCTGACTTAGCTGAAAGATGGTTCATGATATAGCAAGGGTGAACAACTAGCTTGCTCGGCAAGTTTAAGAATAATTAATAAAAGATATATCATGATTGAATAGGAAATAACTTCAAAGATTTTGACATTATATAATAATTGTGAAAGAATAAGAATTACATTTTAATTAAAAGAAATGATTTAGTCTTTACTGCTGAGTGACCTCAAAGGACCATGAACTAATACTTAAGGTGAATCAGATATGTGTCTGACCCTTTTAGTGTTTTGGTATTCGAGGGGATCAGCCTCTTGTACCTCATGTATATACATAACATTCAAACATCTTGCGCAAAAGTCGGTTTCCCGAATATAATCCTCTTATTTAGAGTTGTTCGTTCTCAGTCTTACTATAAGAATCCGTACCAACCAGTAGTTTGGATAAGCTTTTAAAAGTATTCAAATTAATGAATTTATACATGCAGCGTCTAACCGAAACAATTAGCTTAGACATTCTTAAACAGTTCATGAATCAAAGAACTATAAAGCTTCAAATGCACTATGTGCGAATACATACACAATATGGATATGGATTAATTTTTAATAATTAAACCACTTAAACTCTTGCAAAAATAAATACAAGTTCAGGTATAGAAAATTTGTCTCGATTGTTGATTACAGCAAACCAATACAATTTAATATCCTTTGAACAGACCTAACAATTAATCAAGTTGATCTTTTAATTAGTATCATAGCTAAATTCATATAATAACCTTTATACATCTTAATTTACTAACACTTAATCACATAATTAAATAATTAAGGGTATATTAAACACTTAAAAAATATTATCATCATTTGATAATATTTTAGTCACATAAAACCTATATTAATCATTTAATATAGTTTAAGCTTCTATCTAATATTACTAACCATTTAATAATATTTTATTAACCTCATAATATTATTAATCAATTAATAATATTTTATTAATCTTATAATATTATTAATTATTTAATAATAGTTTATTTATTTTCTAATATTATTATTCATTTAATAATATTTTATTCACTTGTTAACATTATTATTCATTTAATAATATTTTATTTATTTTCTAATATTATTGTACATTTAATAATATTTTATTCACTTACTAATATTATTATTCATTTAATAATATTTTATTTATTTTTTAATATTATTATTCATTTAATAATATTTTATTAATTTTTTTAATATTATTAATTATTTTATAATATTTTATTTATTTTCTAATATTATTATTCATTTAATAGTATTTTATTTATTTTCTAATATTATTATTTAATTTAATAATATTTAATTATTTTCTTAATATTATTAATTATTTAATAATATTTAATTGATTTCTTAATATTATTAATCTTTTAATAATATTATAATTATTTAAAACTTTTTAAATATTAATGTTATATAAAATTATATTTTTTGACCCATTTTATTTTCAAAAGATCCAACCCGACCCGACTCGGTTAATAAACAATTAATTTTCAAACATTCTGGACCACCGCTACGGTAGTGAGGACCACCGTTGCGGCAGTGAGGACCACCGCTGCGGTAGTGACTTGCATAGTGTTTCACCACTGTGGCGATGAGACCTACCGCTGCGGCAGTAGTTTTGATTTTCAAACCCTAATTTTTTCAATTTTGATTTTTTTGATTCAATCTTTTATAAAATGAAACCTACACATCCAAAATACACCAAATCAATTTTGTTATCTTCCTAACTTCTTGTTTTTTCAATATTTCATGGTTCGATCTCGTTTTCGAAAATATTTTTAACATAACATTCAAGATCAATCACTCTAGGGTTTCAAAATAACATAGTTTGCGATAAAAGTCATAACTTTCTTATTTTTTTCATATTTTTTAGAGATTCAAGTTAGGTTATCTTTATAACTCATAAATATAACTTTCTAACCATAAAAATCAAAAAACTAACTTTTACATTTCAAACTACCACAATATATAGAACATAACTAGTTAGGGTTTACCGGTAAATCTCTATATGCCCATTTCTTCTACATATTTACGTACCAAACATATAAGTACACATATTAAATATACAAAACCATGAATCTTCATATATATCCAAGATCTAACATTATAAAGCATCAAAATAGGTTTTGAACCGTTAAAAATATATTTTGACCATTTAAAATATATATTGACCATAGAAATGAGATAATGAAGGTATAGAACAATTTTCAACCTTCTAAACTTAGATGCTCTTCTTCTTTTTTAGATGAACTTGACTAAAGACTCCACCTTGAATACTCTCTAGTAATCTCATTGGTGAATTCTCTCAAGCTCACAAGAGTTCTCGCTATTTTCTCTCTAGGAAACTCTCTATTTTCTCTCTCGGTGATTTTAGCAAATGACTAACCAACATAACCAATTGGTGAAACACTCTATTTATAGCACTCTCCTAATCTTCATTAACATTTACTAAACAACTATCATTGTTCAAATTAAGTTAATCTAGGTTTACTATTGGATTGAATGACCTTTGGATTGACTATGTAATTGACCCCAATCAAACTAACTTTCAAGCCATTGGTTGAGTAACCTTGAAACAACATTGGAGTAACATTTCACCACCCCCGAGTAGGCCCCCCTAGCTGTCAGCCAACTCCCTTTTTCTGCCTCATTTTTGCTTTATTTTTATCATCATATATATACACACACACACACACAGATATATATATATATATATATATATATATATATATATATATATATATATATATAGTCCCCTTCTCCAACGAACCTTAAAAAACGAACCAAAGACGCACCGTCGTCTTTGGTATCTATGGCGACGGTTCGACCCGTCGCCATAGCCATGCACTCTATGACGACGGGTCGAACCATCGCCATAGATGCCAAAGACGACGGTTCGTCTTTAGTTCGCTTTTTAAAGTTCGCTTTTGAAAATTTTCCTATATATATATATATATATATATATATATATATATATATATATATATATATATATATATATATATATATTGATCAGTCTTTGACTTTGATTTGGGCTCCACTTTGGATCAACTTAATAATTCTATTAGGCTCATTTATTTAATTTGTTTGGGCTCAATTAATTCATTTCATTGGGCTATCAATTACTAACACATACTACATTTAATTAAAAGAAGCATTGGACTACATTAATTATAACATGGATCAATAAAATAACTATGTTTATGGACTACTAGGTTATTTTATTGGACCTAGTTTAATAACTTCTTTGGACTTAAAATATAATCCAATTAGACTTACCTTAATTAATTCTACTATCTTGCTACATTATTAAATTCATAATATACACATACGTACGAATATTCATTCAATTATGTAATTGCATGATTAATTCGTACAAAAATTTTAATTCATTAATAATTATTTAATAATCATCATTACAATGAACTTAGAATTTGTGGTTATTATAGCTAACCTAGATAATTTAAACTGCAGTAGTCAATTCTCTCTCTGACTAACCAATAGGCATATGACAAGTGTTCACCTCAAACACACAACTGATGACTGATGTTATGAACATACTTTCAAACTTTCTCTTTTTCTGGAAAAAGTCTTTTTAACTTCTCAATTGATTACACAGATTACACTCTAATGGAAATTGTCACAAATCTTTTAAATCTCAACTTTTAATCAATAATACTGAGAGTTTCAAAAATTAGAATTCGTCACTCATGAATGCTTGAATGACCTTTCAGCTCACACTCTCTCTATATAACAAGAGATAATCCTTCAAAAGAAACAATCATATCTTGAAAACCCACTTCGGTCTTCCAAGCTTGATAGGAACCATGTCCACTCCCCAAACCTTTATAAACATTGTTTTACGATCAGGTTTTGTACTACTTTTATATGAAGAGAAAATAGATCGATCCCTTAAAAGAACGGTTAGGAGCATCAAAATAATGATCACTTACTGTGAATCGGGACATAAACTGAAAAAAAGGATTATGGCATCTATCCGAACGTGCTAAATTCAATTTCACTCAAGTGAACTTCAAATGTATGTTCCTCATCATTTTTAAGCTGTTCTATACAGTTCATACTCGTTGCATAAAATTTCCTCATCATGAAAAAGGAGTATTCCCCCATGCTAATGCATCTTATGATGATGCAATTAGTGGGACTAGAAAGGCTTCAACGATCATGAGAAGTCCAGTCATTGAGGGGGAGGACTAAGAGCTAGTGTTATCTGATTTATATATGATCAAACTCGCGTAACTGCACACGGTCAATTAAGTAATATAGAAATAAGTTGAGTGTCGGACCTACGGGGAACATATGATAATTACTCAAATTATCAATTTTTTATCAATTCAATTTAATTTAAACGATCACCAAATTTGATTATAAAATATTTAAAATTAGAATCTAAATTAAATCTAATTAACAAGAATTGACCATCAAATATAAAAAAGCTTAGGATATTAACTTCCTCAATTGATCACAATAATCTCACCATCCTATTTCCAAATTATTAATCCCAATAAGTTGTTAACGGAGAATGTTTATCTAATTATTAACCTTATTCAATAATTAATAAAAAGACCTATTTCAGTTATGTTTTTATATTCATGCAAAACACTTAAAATAGATTCATTAGGCATAAAGTCTCCACCAAGTTACATATGGCACGTAGATATATTCATCATATGCACTATTATGCTATACCTATAAAGATTTAGCAAAATCATATGCTATTACACCTAGATCTAATCTTAGACTTCCTTTTTCAATTCCATCTAAGATATCAGTTTAATCACTGGTAACACAATTAAAAGATAATGCACAGGATATGATAGATAACTCAGAATAGATTCAATAACGGAAATATGCATGAATTAATTATTGCAAAACAAAAGATTCCATTGAAATCCTAATGAAAAGTTTAGTTCATCATGTTAAGGAAAAACATCATCCAAATTATCGATAAAAGCATCCCAAAAATTACATAAATCAAAGATAAAAGAAATGATTAGAAGAAACTACAATGGTTGCTCCCAATCTCTACCTTGAATCTTCAAACTTCTACAATTCTCCTATAGATTCTTCCTTATTTTCCTTCTAGGTCTACAATTCTTATTGGCAAAAAGTCGCTTCAAAAGTCTTTAAGTCTTCTATTTATAGTTCCTCAGCAAAATTAGGCCTTAGAGCATCCAAGCCCTACTAGGAGTCTCCAGAATCGTCAAATCTACAAAATAGGCCCGACACAGCTTCTGCTTTAAATGCCCCGGCTTCCAAATTCAATGTAACCTGAAAGCCCCAGCATCAAACTTCGACATATTTACGAAAATTCCACTACTTCATTAAAAATTCTCGATTCACCCTTCCTTTGAATTTTCCTACAAAATAACATAAAAACAAATAAAATGCACCAAAATTACTTAAAGATAGTATAATCCTAAGTCTAAAAGTGTTCGATTCGAATGTATAATTTCCACTCATTAAATATCCTCAAACTTAAGCAATTGCTTGTCCTAAAGCAAAACATACAAAAAAAAAAAAAAAAAAACTAACTATACTAAACTACAAGAATGTACATGCATGATTAGCTACAAACTCAAGCAATAAATTAACATAATTCATAAAATTTCAGCCTCAAATATTCCTCAGGTAATAACTCCGCAAAACTTCAAGTTCATGCATAATCAAAAATCTAACATATCACCAATTTCATCTTACTCTCGACCCTTTCATATGTGTGTGAATCCAATATGTCAAATCAATTAAAATTCTAATCCAAATCATGAATCACAATGCTCAATAAAAGATATTCATTCACATATAACATCTATTACCCCTATAAACAATTGTTTTCACAATTTTATATTTTTCTTCTTTATTGTACAATGAGTGCGTCTTACGCTCCATCTTGCTATTTTTTTCATTTATTCACTTTATTCTTGACTTGTGCAATGTTTATTTTTTTTAGGCTTTTCAATGCCACCCATATAACAAACTTTCTACCAATGACTCCTAAATCAGTTGACTTTAGGGCACTAAGTATAGAAATACTCCTAAGAGCTTACTTATTCGAATGACAAATGCCACAAAAATAAATCAGTCAAGTATTGCTCATATCTATCTAATTTGTCTTTATATTTATATTTATATTTTCATTTCATTTAAGACAGACATTGAAGCAATTATCCATTTCCATTTTATATTTGATGTTCCAACAAGTGATATATCCTTAACGAGCACCTAATTCAACCATTGAACCAAAATCTAACTGACTTAATACATTGAATACGTGCATTTAAGTTCCAAGGGTCTCAAGCTTAATAAAATTAGCAAATAGTTAAAAATTTTGACTTAGCAATCCTTACTCATTTTACTAGAGTTATTAGATAATTCATCAAGTTTTTATCATCGACCATCATTAAACTTCATATATTAATTCACTGCTAAAGTCTCCCTATATGCAATTAACATGAAACTATCATCTAAATTTTTTTCTTTTTTTTTCATCTTTATGAATTCAACAACTAAATGTAAAAAGGAAAAAAAAAACTTCAGATTTTAAAACATACTATGCAATGTAACTATATGCATATTATAATAATGCAAGAAAAACAAAACTCAAAACTAAAAATTCCTTTACTCTATGAAAATGCAATTAAGCAAAAATATCACCACCCCTAAACTGAGTTATGTCCTCACGCGAAAAGATTAAGAATTCAAGACTGAGGACTTCCTTGATCAGGTCAATCGTCATGATCGATCTTGTCACTATCTGCTTTCTCCTCATCACTGTCGTGGATATCTTGACAAAGGTGGTGGCATTGGGAATTATACAGGTGCCACATTCGGATTCATCATGGCAAACATTTTTATCAACGCCGTGTTAAAATGGGTAATGTAAGTTTGCATCTCCCCTTGGCGTTTGACAATACGGTTGTTTTCGTGATCCATCATACGGGTTTGGCTATCCATCCTACTCCGCAATCGAAGTTGTGTACTCAACCTTTGTAACGACGTGCCTTCAGAAGTTGAAGGTGATGCAATAGTAGGATCAATGTCTATCGGCTCCTCCTCAACCTGCTGTATAATGAATCCCAAACCCCTCGGATCAAACTCATCTCCATTCCATAATTTATATCTGACTATCAATGCATGGTCTATCGGTGGCGTCGAATACAATAATGGTTCATCACATTCCCACGTAATGCCCGCTTGATGACACAACCCCCAAACTAGGGATGGGTGTAATAGTCCTCCTTTAGTTCCTTTCTCGATAGCACGGAGTATAGACTTATTAATTAACTCACCCACATTAATAGTCTTACCATGTACCAGACAGAAGACTAATATAACCCTTTCATTTATGACATCACTAACATGTGTTGAGGGCATTAATTTAGTGCAGATGAAGGCGTACCATGCTTTTCCATAGCAACTTAGTATAGATAGCGGGAACTACATAGCTACCTTCTCCTTCACCTTCCATGATGTTCTCAGTTAGCATAATTCTTGAATGATTATATCATAATTTGGGCCATCCTCCACATATTTAACATACTCATCCGTTTCTAATGCCGGAATGCGATAATATTGATAAATAGCATTATAATTGAAGGATATTGTCTTGCCCCGCACTTACACATTAAAGCGGTTGTAATCCTTTGCATTGGCATAGAATTCTTTAACTATTGGGATCACCGCTGGGTCTGGATGTTCAGCCAAGGTGAACCAATCCCTCTCGAAAATCATCACAGCCACTTCTACATCCTGTGTTTCATCAGGTCGAAGGCCTCACTTTGGAATGATCGTTTTGTTTGCTACATTGGAGTAGTAGTCAAATGCCTTCGTACTAATTAACTTCTTCTTATCGTATTTCTTCGATTGTTTTGACAATGAGCCCTCACCTCTATGATGTTTTGACATCTTTTATAACCTGAAAAGAATACCAAGTCAAAACTTGCTAAACCCATTCAAACCAAACTTATCGTAAGCTTTACAATTGTCATTACTCATTTTGAACACTAACATAACAATTATCTCCCCCAAACTTAATTCATAAACCATACTATGTTAATTGAGCTATATTTGAATCACATTATACCTTTAAGATCATAATACATAACCCAATGCATAACTATAACTAATGTGAATTAATTACACAATATTTCTTCTCACAGTCAATTTCTCGAACACATGGTGGGTATTAATGAAAACACAAGAGAGATAGAACAATCATACAATAAATCTTACATAATCATGTTTACATCAAATCCCAAATAATTTTCATACACAAAGCATATGATTTACATTAAAAATTCGATTCCATTATACATTCGAATCAAAAGTTGCATTGAAACTATTCTTACCTTTGTTGGAGAGAAAAACTGGTTTGAAAGTGGATAATTATGAGAGCTTTGTTCAATTTTTAGTACCTAAAATTCGTTGGAAGCTCGATTTGTGAGAGAATTAAAGGACTGGAAGATGGGAGTTATGGTTTAGGTGTAGAGAGAAGAGAGACCGAGCTTGTTAGAATTAGAGAAGGAAAATAAGTGGGTTAAACCTCACCTGGATCGTGTTTTAAAAAAAAAACCAAAATCTACAATGGAAAGTTGGGGCATTCAAAATGTGCTAAGGTTGAAAGCCAAGGCATCGAACACTTATAGCCTATTCTGCCGGGAGGATTATTTGGATGTCGGGGCATCAAGCATCTGAATGTTCAAAATAAAAATTAAAAAAATCTTTATTTCCCAACTTGCATACTATCCAACTCTTAACACATCATTTTAACCCTGAAATAACAATTAAACCAAGGATTAACATGGACAATAACGAACTAAAAATAATAAAAACTCAAATATTCTATGAATTGAACTAAATCTAAATGGAATGAAAATTTTGGGTTACTTCCCAATAGCGCTTGGTTTCTAGTCTTTCAGCCTTACTTTGTCATTTTCAGTTCTCGTTAGCCTAGATCAAATTTGCGATTCAACGACCGCTTTTAAGCCATCTCTTGATTCCCTTGTACCATTTAATCTTTCTAAAATATTGAGGATCCAACATCTGCACACCTTTATTATTCTGAGTCAACATAAACACACCTTGCTCATCCTTCTCGTCACGATTGTAGTTACTTGGAAGCATTCCTTTCCATCATCCGACAACTTCATGGGCTTGAACACATGGAACTTGACCTCTAGATCCTCTAACCTCATCATGAGCTCCCCTTTTTACACATCAATAATCGTTCTACCTGTAGCCAAGAAAGGTGGTCCCAAGATAATCGAAATATTTACATCTTCATAGTTAAGAACCAAAAAAATTGCCGGTAGAATTAGCTTGCCCACCTTTATCAGAACATCTTTAATTATTCCTCTAGGGTACGTGACGGATCAGTCAGCCAACTGCAGTGTGACGTTAGTAGGCTTGGCCTCCTTCAATCCAAGTTTCTTATAAATAGAAAAGGGCATTAGGTTTATGCTAGCCCCCAAGTCGCATAAAGCCTTACCTACGAAGTGGTTACCGATGATGGTAAAAATTGTAAAACTCCCTGGGTCCTTTAATTTTGGCGGTAACTTTCACTGCAGTACAGCATTGTATTCCTCTGTAAGGGCTACTATCTCAAATTCTTCCAATTTCTTTTTTCTCGATAAAATTTTCTTCATAAACTTCAAATAGCTTGGCATCTGTTCTAGAACATCCGCAAAAGGTATGTTAATCTATAACTTCTTAAATACTTCTAGAAAAAATGAAAATTGCTTAACTTCCTTAGCTTTTTGAAGTCTTTGTGGGAAAGGAATAGGTAATACATATGCATTCATCTTGACTACTTCAGATTTCCCAATAGATTTTTCCTTTTTCTTATTTTCAGTTGTATCCTCCTCAACGGATTCCTGTTCAACGTTGTTTTCATTCTCTTGTGATGGATTTGATTTCTCCTCAATGGGCTCCTTTAACTCTTTACCACTCCTCAACGTGATAGCCTTACAATGCTTATTTCTATCTATCCTCAAATTCATCTCTGTGTCGCTAGGTAAGGCTCCTTGAGGGCAATTGTTAACAATATTAGCCAACTGCCTTATTTGATTTTCCAAATTTCTCATGGCAACATCATGATTTTTCTTCCACGTATCTAAATTGTCTCTCCACATCTCATTTTTCCTTATGCATTTAGTTACAAGTTCCTCAAGATCCCCTTTCATTTCTGTTATGGGGGTTGTTGTTGGCGAGCCTAAAATCTGGGTGATTATGCTTGTCGTGGCGCTTGAGATTGGGCTTGATTATCTCGCTACGAGAGATTCGGGTGATTCCCCCACCCAAGATTATAGTTATTGCCAAATTGCTACTGTCTATTGTAGTTTTTAAAAAACTATATTGACTCTGCACCAATGGCACATTTATCTGTTGAATGATTTCCCGCACAAAGTTTGCAAACCATAACCAGATTCTTAATATGTTGCATTGCCATTGTAATAAACCTTTTTGTCAAAAAAGCCACCTGCGCCATTAAAGTTGTAATTGGATCGACCTCATGAATTCCTGCTGCTATCAACTGATGAGTCCTTGTCGTAAGACATTGATAGTTGTTGGCTTTCATATTCTCCAATAGGTTATAAGCTTCTTCACAGTTTTACCCATCAACGCTCCTCTTACGGCCGTATCTATGCTCGTCCTCACTTGACTGATTAGGCCATTGTAGAAGGTTTGGACTTGTAACCACTTGGGGATCCCATGATAAGGACATCTTTGTAGTAGATCTTTGAACCTCTCCCCAGCTTTGTAAAGCGACTCAGAATCATGATAAACGAAAGAAGTGATATCGTTCTGCATCTTCGCCGTCTTTGCCGGTGGAAAGAATTTGGCAAGGAACTTTTACGCCAAATCGTTCCACGTTGTGATGGACCACGGTGGCAGTGAGTGTAGCCAGCTATTTGCTTTGTCTCTCAAAGTAAATAAAATTAGCCGCAACCAAATAGCATGCTCTGTCACTCTATGGTATTTAAATGTGTTGCATATCTCCAAGAAGCTAACTAGGTGGTCGTTAGGATCATCATTTAGCAAAACCCGAATTGAACCAAATTTTGGATCATCTGGATTATGTCTAGTTTGATCTCAAAATTCGTGACAGCAATCGCAAGCCTTGTGATGCTCAACTAGATTTCCGTCACCTGCGGCATAGCATAATCCCGCTGTGATTTCTGTTCTTCTTCCACCATTCTATCTTGATTCTGCAGTGTCTCGTTTTATGCCGTCCTCGTATGGTACGAGTTCCTGACCTTTGGACCGTGTGAGCATACACAAACTAGAAGTACCTAAGCCTTAATTCACGGGAAAACATAGTTTTACGTACGTTAGCGAAATTTTTCAGATTCGGTAACAACTTAATTCGTATAAACCAAGATAGGCAAGCCAACACTTGGTACACATGATACTAAGATCACTCATTTGCAAAAGTATAGGCAGACTCGAACAGATGGAAGCCTGTAAAATCAAAGGAAAAAAATAAAAAATTAAAACGTTTAAATTAAATCTAAATTGACAAAATTTAATAACAAAATAATTATTAAAATTATTCCCCGACAACGGCGCCAAAAACTTGTTGTCCGATTTAAATATGGTCAAATTTGTGTAAGTGCACACGGTCAATCATGTAATATAGAAGTAAGTTGAGTGTTAAACCACAGGGAACAGATAATAATTACTCAAATTATCAATTCAATTTAATCTAAGCGGACACCAAATTTGATTATAAAATATTTAAAATTAGAATCTAAATTAAATCTAATTAATAATAATTGACTATCAAATATTAAAAAGCTTAGGATATCAACTTTCCCAATTGATCACAATAATCTCTCTATCTTATTTCCAAATTATTGATCCCAACGAGTTATTAACGGAGAATGCCTATCTAATTATTAACCTTGTTCAATAATTAATAAAAAGACTTATTTCAGTTATATTGTTATATTCATGCAAAACACTTAAAATAAATTCATTAGGCACAAAGTCTCCACCAAGTTATATATGGCACATAGATATATTCATTTTATGCACTATTATGCTATACATATAAAGATTTAGGAAAAACATATGTTGTCACACCCAGATCTAATCTTAGACTTCCTTTTTCAATTCCATTTAAGATATCAGTTTAATCGATGGCCACACAATTAATAGTTTATGCACAGGATATGATAAACAACTCATAATAAATTCAATAATGGAAATATACATGAATTAATTATTGCAAAATAAAAGGTTCCATTGAAATCCTAATGAAAAGTTTAGTTTATCATGCTAAAGAAAAACATCATCCAAATTATCGATAAAAACATCCTAAGTCTAAAAGTCTTTGATTCATAGTGTTAGAGTTTATGCCCTAGAGGCTAATTATTTGATGTAATTGCTTAACATTTTTTGATATTATATTTGATTGAATAAATGGATTATTTTATTATGATTTCATTTACTGCATTATATAAATGTTAACATAATAAAAGCCCTTAGAATAATGATACGAATTATATAGCTTTAAGTATGTGACTTGAACATGAGATTATATAATTATAATTAGTATCATTTGTGACGCCCCCAAATCTGGGCCCACACAGCCCAAACTTGAGTCGTCAAAAGACTACAACAAAATTATTACAACAAAGCACAACGTACAACAATACAGTGTATAATAATACACAACTAAGTCTTCACTATTATTGCCACACTATTTTACAAAACGTGAAGACTATGATAACTATTCCTCGGACCCTCACTCCATTCCCCGGCTAGACCCTGTTATGTTTTCATCTCCTGTTGAAAAACAATGGAACAAAAGAAAGGGTGAGCTCAAATAGCCCAGTAAGAAATATCATGACTAAGATAATGACGAATAAATTATCATTAGCCTTCAACAGTTGAGTTCTTGATAGAATACAATAGACTACAAGGTTTATATCAAAAACTGTAGTTAAATTCTTAAACAATGTTCAGATCAATAATAGCAGCGGAATGAGCAATCTATTAGAAGAATAATGCAGACTATAATGTCCACTCGCTTCTCTTTTTCGTAAAAACATCATCAACTTTTATCATCTGAAATACCATTAGTCATGATAATATAAATTCACAGTTCCTGATCATAATCATGCACATCAACAGTTCATCTTTGCACTACGGGCCAAAGATATTCAATATAGCACCAACGGTCATGATTATACCAGATTCAGCCTTTGGTCATAATCATACCAAACAACAGTTCATCTTTGCACTACGGGCCAAAGAGAACATTCACCACGTGCCATAAAAGACACCGAACAGATGTATCGCCTTTAACCTATTATATCGCCTTTAACCTATCATTTGTTCAACAAATATATCACATCTGTGCCCCCGGCCACAGATATTCACAACAGCTTGATTTTTGGATGATTAGAATGATATAAATGATGAACAGAAGAAATAGGATAACAATAAGTATCGGAAGTTTACTTTGTACAGATTCAAATAATGTCCAAATTGTCAACATGATGTGGAGTGAAATTTAAAAATGATATTCAAGATCCACAGTTCAGAATAACGGTTACAATTCAATAGAAAGGTTCACGTAAATAGGAAGGTTCAGTTGAAATAATGAAGTTCAACTATTATGGAACATATAATATTTTCAGGAATTATAGAAGCAATAGTTCCATAATAAATTTCGATTTAGGAGTATGAAAGAAAATAATATCCCTTACCGTAGCAGGTTTGATTAACAAAAGGTGAAGGAAATTAATACAAAGGGTTATTCACCAACAGGCGGCAAACCGCTCCGTAAGGTTATTCCCACAATTTAATAGAATTTGAGTACAAAGAGTTATTCACCAAACAGGCGGCAATCCGCTCCGTAAGGTTATTCTCAGAGATTAATAATGAATGAATACGAAAGGTTATTCACCAACAGGCGGCAATCCGCTCCGTAAGGTTATTCCCACAATTTAATATATGGAAATAAAAGGCACGTCTTATGAGTAAGGAAGAAACAATATTATTATCGAGAATCAAATAATGATAATCCCTTACCATAGTATGTTTGAATAATGGAAGATGAAAAAGATGGTATCCCTTACCTCAACACGTGACTGGATATTGATTTAAATGAGGTTGATTAACTTGAACAGTACACGTATACTTATAGATCTTCACAAATACTCAAGATGACTTAAGCACACTTAGAGAGAACTTTCACAAGAAGTATTTAGAGAGAGAAAGAAAGAACAAGTAAGGAAGTTTATGAAAAATCCTTAAGTTAAGGCTTCTATTTATAGCCAAAAATCTTATCATTCATTTAATCTAAACCATTCATTTAAAGATCATCTTTTAATCTACACCATCCATTTCAAATATTATATTATCTTTAATCTACACCATTCATTTCATATCACCTAATAATCACCTAACTTTATATTATAAACAAATCAATTTAATTATTCAACAATAATTCACACTTTAATCTACACCATTCATTTCATATCACCTAATAATCACCTAACTTTATATTATAAACAAATCAATTCAATTATTCAACAATAATTCACACTTTAATCTACACCATTCATTTCATATCACCTAATAATCACCTAACTTTATATTATAAACAAATAACTTTATCAATTCAATTATTATGACTAATTGTTATAAATACAGTATAGTTAGTTCTTAGATATCAAGTCAATAAATTAATGAAATACAACTGTTTAAATAACATCATAATAGAGATAACAATAATGTAAAATAAAGCATACGTTACTGTGTAATGACAATTATTGATTCAATAATGTGAATTACTGTGCATATGTTACTGTGACAATTATTAGGTTCAATAATTTTAAAAACAGTACAACAACAATTATTGACTCAATGATATAAAATACAGTGTAATGACAATTATTAAATCAATAATGCAAAATACTGTGTAACAACAATTATTGAATTAATAATATAAAATATTATGCAGTGACAATTATCGATGAAATGATGCGTAACAGTTACGGTGTCAATTATCAGACCAATAATATGAGACACTATGCAATACCGTGTGTTACTGTAGAGTACCGAGTGCTACAGAAAATACCAATAACTACCGTATGCTACTATTCTTTTATCACCGGTATTTTAACAGTTCCGTTGACTATTTTTATTTAAAAAGGTTATTTCTGTCGTTTTCTATATCCGACAAATATTCCGTTGTGGGGTCCACCAATAATTTGTTATTTCGGCGCCGTCGGACCAAACGAATATTCCCCGACCAAACGAATATTGTCCGACAAAATAAAATTTGCACATAACATCCTTAACTTTTAACTTTATCGATTTAACCACTTACTGTTTCAAAAAAATATATATATGAAGAAAAATTAAATTTTGTATTTCATAAAATTCGGGGTCTTACAACCTCCCCTCCTTATGAAATTTCGTCCCCGAAATTGACGTACCTGACATATCGAAGAGGTAAGGATACTTAGATTTCATCTCAGATTCTAGCTCCCAGGTCATTTCCTCAGTATCTTGGTTCCTCCATAAAACCTTAACTTGAGGTATAACCTTTGAGCGTAGGATCTGCTCCTTCTTATCCAGGATCTTAACAGGTACCTCCTCGTATGTTAAATCCTCTGCTATAACGTCTGGTTCTAACTCAATGACATGGTTTGGGTCCTTCACATATTTACGTAACATAGATATGTGAAAAACGTTATGGATGCGAGACATACTTGGTGGTAGGGCTAGTCTGTAGGCTACGGTTCCTATTCGATCGAGGATTTCAAATGGGCCAATAAATCGAGGGTTGAGCTTTCCTCTCTTTCCGAATCTCGTAACCCCTTTCCATGGAGAAACACGTAAGAATACATGATCTCCGACGTTGAAACTTTCGTCTCTCCGATAAAGATCAGCATAACTATTTTGTCGTTCTTGTGCGGTCTGTATTCGTTGTCGGATCATTTGGATCTTTTCAGTCGTCAAGCGTACCAACTCGGGTCCCAACAATTTTGCTTCTCCTACCTCATTCCAACATATTGGAGAGCGACACTTCCTTCCATACAATGCCTCGAATGGAGCCATGCCTATGCTTGCTTGGTAACTGTTGTTGTAAGAAAATTCCACCAACGGCAAGTACTTATCCCAACTTCCTTTGAAGTCTAATACACAAAGTCTCAAAAGATCTTCGAGGGTCTGGATCGTCCTTTCCGATTGTCCGTCCGTTTGAGGATGGTATGCAGAACTAAAACGTAGTTCAGTGCCCATAGCTTTTTGTAGACTGATCCAAAAGCGTGAAGTGAATCTAGGATCTCGATCAGAAACTATGGAAACTGGCATGCCATGCAATCTCACGATCTCATTTATGTACATACCGGCAAGACGTTCAAGTGAAAAGTTTTCTCGTATAGGCAAGAAATGAGCAGATTTGGTCAATCTATCTACGATCACCCAAATTGCATCTAAGCCTTGAGAAACTTTTGGAAGACCCGTCACGAAGTCCATATTGATGTGTTCCCACTTCCATTCGGGAACTTCAAGTGATTGTAATGGACCTTTAGGAACATGATGTTCTGCCTTGACACGTTGACAAGTTAGGCACCTTGAGATAAACTCCGCAATCTCTCTTTTCATATTGTTCCACCAAAATGTATGTCGAAGATCTCGATACATCTTGGTACCTCCTGGGTGGATTGCAAACGGCGTGTTGTGTGCCTCCATCATGATTTTATGTTTTAATTCAGGATCGTTAGGAACACAGAGTCGAGAGTTGACTCGAAGTATTCCTTTCTCGTCGATTCTTGCTTCGGGAATGGCACCTTCTTGTACTTTCTTTATCATATTTATCAGTTCCGGATCGGTAGCTTGAGCAGCTTTAATTTTATCGATTAAAGTTGGTTCTATTCGCACGTGAGCAATCTTCGAGCGGGTCCCTGGTGTCTTTAGCTCTATCTCCATCTTTTGCAAGTCGTACAAAATACACTTTTGTGTTGTCAGTAGTGCACTTGTACTTGTATAAGATTTTCTGCTCAAAGCGTCAGCTACAACGTTCGCCTTTCCCGGGTGATACTGGATTGTGTGGTCATAATCCTTTAACAGCTCAAGCCAATGTCGTTGTCGCATGTTGAGTTCCTTCTGGGTGAAGAAATACTTGAGACTTTTATGATCCGTATAGATATCCACTTTTTCTCCGTACAAGTAGTGTCTCCAGATCTTCAACGCGAAAACGACTGCTGCCAACTCTAGATCATGAGTAGGATAATTTTTCTCATAATCTTTGAGTTGTCGAGAGGCGTAGGCTATAACCTTTCCATGTTGCATAAGGACACAGCCTAGACCTTTGCCAGAAGTATCGCTGTAGATAACAAATTCTCCTGATCCTGATGGTATGGTCAGAACAGGAGCTGAAACCAGTCTCTTCTTGAGTTCTTGGAAACTTTTCTCGCATTCCTCGCTCCATATGAATTTTGTGCTTTTCCGAGTAAGCTGCGTTAATGGAGTGGCGATTCGAGAAAATCCTTCTACGAATCTCCGATAATAACCAGCTAGACCCAGAAAACTTCGGACTTCGGTTACTGTTTTGGGTTGTTCCCAATTTAGTACCGTTTCAATCTTCGCAGGATCGACTGATATTCCTCGACTAGAAATCACATGCCCAAGAAACGCAACCTCCTCAAGCCAGAACTCACATTTCTTCAACTTGGCATATAATTTGTTTTCACGGAGCTTTTGTAGTATCAATCTCAGGTGTTGTTCATGATCCTCGCGACTCTTGGAGTATATGAGGATGTCATCAATAAAGACAACCACAAAATGATCCAAATGTTCCTTGAATATCCGGTTCATCATGTCCATGAAAGCTGCAGGAGCATTAGTTAGTCCAAAAGGCATGACTAAGAACTCATAATGCCCATAACGGGTTCTGAAAGCAGTCTTTGGAATGTCCTCAGCTTTAACCTTTAACTGATGATATCCAGAACGGAGATCAATCTTTGAGAAATGTTGAACGCCTTGCAATTGATCAAACATGTCATACGGGTACCTGTTCTTGATGGTGACATGGTTCAATTCTCGGTAGTCAATGCACAATCTCATACTTCCGTCTTTCTTCTTCACAAATAGAACAGGAGCACCCCAAGGTGATGCACTCGGACGAATGAAACCGGTATCCAACAATTCCTGTAGTTGGACTTTTAACTCTTGAAGTTCAATGGGAGCCATTCGGTAGGGAGCTTTGGAAATGGGCTTGGTACCGGGTTCAAGATCAATATAAAAATCAATTTCACGGTTTGGGGGTAAGCCAGGAAGTTCTTCAGGAAAAACGTCAGGAAACTCATTAACAATGGGAATATCATTCAAGTTTGACGTATTTTTGTTCAAATCAGTGACATGAGCTAAAAAGGCTTGACATCCGTTTTTCAATAAACGAATGGCTTTATGGCTAGAAATAACAGTTATAGATTTCAATGGTTTAGTTGCTTGAATTTGCATGACAGGTTGATTAGGAATATGAAAACTAATAATCTTATGAAAACAATCAATTTTAGCATGATGGGTAGTCAACCAATCAATTCCTAAAATCACATCAAATTCATGCATCTCCAAAGAAATAAGGTCAACAGGTAATGTGAGGTTGTTGATTTGAACTAGGCAAGATTTATAGACAGTAGATGTAATGGTCATTTCTCCTAATGGGGTTTCAACTGATAAGTCAAAGTCCAAATTTTCAGGAGTTAAGTTTAAACGCTGAGCACATGCAGGTGAGATAAAAGAATGGGTAGAGCCAGTATCTAACAAAGCGTAGACTTCACGAGAATTTATGAATAGCTTACCGGTTATCACCTCGTTCGAGTTTCGTGCCATTTGGGATGTCACAACAAAAGCTCTCCCTTGAACTACAGATTTTCCTTTATCCGCGCTAGCTTTTGGTATCATCATTGCAGCTGGACTTGATTTTGTGGCAGGACAAAACCGCGCAAGATGACCCTCTTTCCCACAACTGTAGCACTTTTTGGACTGCAGTGTACAGTTTGGGCTGATGTGACCTTCCTGACCACACCTATAGCATCTCACTGGTGATCGATCTTCTCCCCTTGAAACTGGGGTCGGTGCTGGTGTTGGTACTGGTGCTAGTGCCCTTCCATAATTATTATGGAATCTCTTTCTTTTGAAATTGTTCCCACTAGATTCTCCTCTTCTGTTATTTGGTATGGAATTACCACCGAAGTGTTGGTTACCTCCTCGATGGTTCTCGTTCCTGTGGTTGTTGTCACTCCTTTCTCTATGCTGATCATTAACTCTTGGCTGCAATGTTTCATCTGTTTGCTCCACCCTTTGAGCCCTATCTACAACATCTGAATACAAACTGAATTTATGAGAACTAAGTTGTTGACGAATTTTGAGTCTCAAACCTCTCAGGAACATTCGACTCATTCGTGCTTCGTCATCTACTAGATGAGTCGCAAAACGAGACAGTTCAGCAAACTTAGCTTCATATTGAGAAACTGTCATGTTTCCCTGCTCCAGCTTAATGAATTCCACTTTCTTCATATGGCGGATGCTTTCTGGGAAGCACTTCTCGTTAAACAGTTCTTCGAATTCTGTCCAAGACATTTCGAGTGCTGAAGGTTGGATACGTTTTACCGCTTCCCACCAATGGTCCGCCTCACCTCGTAACATAAAAGTGGCAAATGGCACCTTCTGATCATCAGCGCATTGTAAGACATCAAGTATTTTTGTCGTCTGCTTCAGCCATGCCTCCGCTTTGAGTGGGTCAGGCTTCCCGTGGAATTCAGGTGGTCCTAATTCTTTAAATTGCTTAACAGTGACCATCCTCAAATTGCCAGCGTTTCTACCGTTATTATTGACTGGATTTCCTCTTCCTTGATTCTGTATGAACTGCATGAAATTCCTAAAGAATCCATCGTTCATCATGTTATCAGGAACATTATTTCCTGAGTTGGCAGGAGGATTGTTTGGGGCCTCTTGATTCTCGGCTACATTTGCTTCAGGTATTCCATAGTTAACCTCTTGATTTTCAGATGTCATACTTAACTATGGTCACAAAATAAATGTTAGTTCAAATAAACTGACTCATCACTTCATGTTCCTACATTCAAATCGACTCATTAGATAATAAAATCTATTTTAGGTAGGACACACTAGTGACTGATTCTATTCGTCTCTCCCCTCCTAGTTCTACCCCAGATCTCCATTAAAGACCATATCCCTAAGCTCTGATGCCAACTGTGACGCCCCCAAACCTGGGCCCACACAGCCCAAACTTGAGTCGTCAAAAGACTACAACAAAATTATTACAACAAAGCACAACGTACAACAATACAGTGTATAATAATACACAACTAAGTCTTCACTATTATTGCCACACTATTTTACAAAATGTGAAGACTATGATAACTATTCCTCGGACCCTCACTCCATTCCCCGGCTAGACCCTGTTATGTTTTCATCTCCTGTTGAAAAACAATGGAACAAAAGAAAGGGTGAGCTCAAATAGCCCAGTAAGAAATATCATGACTAAGATAATGACGAATAAATTATCATTAGCCTTCAACAGTTGAGTTCTTGATAGAATACAATAGACTACAAGGTTTATATCAAAAACTGTAGTTAAATTCTTAAACAATGTTCAGATCAATAATAGCAGCGGAATGAGCAATCTATTAGAAGAATAATGCAGACTATAATGTCCACTCGCTTCTCTTTTTCGTAAAAACGTCATCAACTTTTATCATCTGAAATACCATTAGTCATGATAATATAAATTCACAGTTCCTGATCATAATCATGCACATCAACAGTTCATCTTTGCACTACGGGCCAAAGATATTCAATATAGCACCAACGGTCATGATTATACCAGATTCAGCCTTTGGTCATAATCATACCAAACAACAGTTCATCTTTGCACTACGGGCCAAAGAGAACATTCACCACGTGCCATAAAAGACACCGAACAGATGTATCGCCTTTAACCTATTATATCGCCTTTAACTTATCATCTGTTCAACAAATATATCACATCTGTGCCCCCGGCCACAGATATTCACAACAGCTTGATTTTTGGATGATTAGAATGATATAAATGATGAACAGAAGAAATAAGATAACAATAAGTATCGGAAGTTTACTTTGTACAGATTCAAATAATGTCCAAATTGTCAACATGATGTGGAGTGAAATTTAAAAATGATATTCAAGATCCACAGTTCAGAATAACGGTTACAATTCAATAGAAAGGTTCACGTAAATAGGAAGGTTCAGTTGAAATAATGAAGTTCAACTATTATGGAACATATAATATTTTCAGGAATTATAGAAGCAATAGTTCCATAATAAATTTCGATTTAGGAGTATGAAAGAAAATAATATCCCTTACCGTAGCAGGTTTGATTAACAAAAGGTGAAGGAAATTAATACAAAGGGTTATTCACCAACAGGCGGCAAACCGCTCCGTAAGGTTATTCCCACAATTTAATAGAATTTGAGTACAAAGAGTTATTCACCAAACAGGCGGCAATCCGCTCCGTAAGGTTATTCTCAGAGATTAATAATGAATGAATACGAAAGGTTATTCACCAACAGGCGGCAATCCGCTCCGTAAGGTTATTCCCACAATTTAATATATGGAAATAAAAGGCACGTCTTATGAGTAAGGAAGAAACAATATTATTATCGAGAATCAAATAATGATAATCCCTTACCATAGTATGTTTGAATAATGGAAGATGAAAAAGATGGTATCCCTTACCTCAACACGTGACTGGATATTGATTTAAATGAGGTTGATTAACTTGAACAGTACACGTATACTTATAGATCTTCACAAATACTCAAGATGACTTAAGCACACTTAGAGAGAACTTTCACAAGAAGTATTTAGAGAGAGAAAGAAAGAACAAGTGAGGAAGTTTATGAAAAATCCTTAAGTTAAGGCTTCTATTTATAGCCAAAAATCTTATCATTCATTTAATCTAAACCATTCATTTAAAGATCATCTTTTAATCTACACCATCCATTTCAAATATTATATTATCTTTAATCTACACCATTCATTTTATATCACCTAATAATCACCTAACTTTATATTATAAACAAATCAATTTAATTATTCAACAATAATTCACACTTTAATCTACACCATTCATTTCATATCACCTAATAATCACCTAACTTTATATTATAAACAAATAACTTTATCAATTCAATTATTATGACTAATTGTTATAAATACAGTATAGTTAGTTCTTAGATATCAAGTCAATAAATTAATGAAATACAACTGTTTAAATAACATCATAATAGAGATAACAATAATGTAAAATAAAGCATACGTTACTGTGTAATGACAATTATTGATTCAATAATGTGAATTACTGTACATATGTTACTGTGACAATTATTAGGTTCAATAATTTTAAAAACAGTGCAACAACAATTATTGACTCAATGATATAAAATACAGTGTAATGACAATTATTAAATCAATAATGCAAAATACTGTGTAACAACAATTATTGAATTGATAATATAAAATATTATGCAGTGACAATTATCGATGAAATGATGCGTAACAGTTACGGTGTCAATTATCAGACCAATAATATGAGACACTATGCAATACCGTGTGTTACTGTAGAGTACCGAGTGCTACAGAAAATACCAATAACTACCGTATGCTACTATTCTTTTATCACCGGTATTTTAACAGTTCCGTTGACTATTTTTATTTAAAAAGGTTATTTCTGTCGTTTTCTATATCCGACAAATATTCCGTTGTGGGGTCCACCAATAATTTATTATTTCGGTGCCGTCGGACCAAACGAATATTCCCCGACCAAACGAATATTGTCCGACAAAATAAAATTTGCACATAACATCCTTAACTTTTAACTTTATCGATTTAACCACTTACTGTTTCAAAAAAATATATATATGAAGAAAAATTAAATTTTGTATTTCATAAAATTCGGGGTCTTACATCATTGCTCTTAAATGTCCCTAGTCGAGTATCATTGTTAATGGGACAACAATGATGCATTGAGACTAGTATGTGGATTGACTGATGGCCAAATCTCATTGGTCATAAATATATGAGATATTTGAGTCAATGCATAGGTACATGTTAGAGAACAATGTACTGGACTGACCCACCATGAGAATTCTACATGGATCATTATGCAAAGTGTCATAAGAAATTCTTATAGTGACAATGATGTAATGATCCTCCGACCTGAAGTCACTATATTATTACACGAGAATTTATGTACTTTGATATCATCAAATGTCACCTTTAATAGGGTGGACAATAAAGGTGATTATTGGGTACATCATGAATCGTGTGAGGAATATGAGTGATCTAGATGGAATTTAACCCCCCTATATATTAGGGGTGATATCCATAGGCCTCTTGATTGAGTAGGACTACGAAATGCATGGCCATGCTCAAATATTGATTTGTTTCATATAGTCTACTCATTGATCAAGAAAACTCAGAATAAATTATGAAGAGTATGACACATTACATGCCTCGAGTTTAATCTAGGATATAAGGTTAAAAGGATTAAATTACATTGAAACATTGGTCACGAAAAGGTTGTATCGAATCACCGATCTTATTATTATTTGGGTAGCAGTGATGCATTACTAGATGCCGCTCACTGTTTATAATTTTATAATATGATTTTAAAATTATTGCCAACATAATAATAACCTATAGGGTCACACACTTAGAACGTAATTAAAAGGGAATTAATTTAAATTGTAAGTATTTTAAATATGTCAATATGATTGATAGTATTTAAAAATTACGAATTTAAACTAATAGGATAATTTGTATATATGTATATTAATTAAGTAAGACTTAATTAAAATATAATATATATTAATTCGGATTTTATTTTTCTATTTATTTTAGGTTTTAGTTAATTCCTATTAACTACTATATATATGATATATCAGTAGTCTAAAAGTCACGTAAGGAAAAACTAAAACCCTAGCCGCTTTCAGAAAGAAGCTAGAGAGAAATATAGGTTAGAAATCCTGATCTTGGTGGCTAGTACCGCAGATCCCTTTTGCTGCAGATCGTGTGACGGTTCGCGGAGCGTTCGTGTGGATACTGTAGAGACGCAGTCGCTAGATTGCGTTGAAGATTCGAAGTCGTTTCAGAATTCCATCGTCTCCTGTCCATCTCGAATAATCGGTAAATAATCTAAACTTCTGAATTAATATGGTTTTGCATGGTTCCTGGTTTAGGGTTTCGGAAAAATTTTTAAATTCCGCTGCTTTCTCTGTGTCGAAACCCTAACACATAGGTATAATTCTCACTCATCAGCTAGAAGAAGATGAAAGAGAGGTGCATGTTGAAGACTCTCCTTTCCTAAATCTAACCTTTAAAGCTCTCGGAATCTGGGTCTTCAACCAACTCAATTGAAGACATCATTCCAGATGATCCTGACAAAAAGGGGTAGAAGAAATATGAAGAACAAGGACAAAGGTTGAGACTGAGAGGGAGAAAATAAAGTAAGACTAGAAATTATGTAATAGTTTCTGTTTGTTTAACATAGGAGAGGAAATAAAATGAATGTTTTTGTAAATTATTAAGTAAATAAAATGAAATTGTAACTTTGTTATATAACTGCTCACTGTATGAAAGTGCTGCTTATTAAATTTAGGAAATTATTTATATAAGTGTTTATTGCTTGGATGTTTATGTGTTGCAATTGTCGACGCCGGGATTTTCGTCGTTTCGTTTTTTAATAATTAAAAGGTCCATTTTCCAATTTTAGCCTTTGGATTGAGATGTGGTTTTGAAAAGGGGTCGGCTTGAATGTCGACGGGTTTTGAAAGATCGATTTTATGATGAGCCAATTTACCAGAGTCGCCAGTTGGTATATTTGAAATGGATGTACCAACTCATCCGAATTTTATTTTCGCAATCGCTGGCTCATACGTGACTCCGATTCAATTGGTCCGCAAACCGAGATTCATAGAGTTCGGGGGCTTGCTTAAGCGAGGGGAAGGTGTTAGGCACCCCCCGACTTCCGTGAAACACGGTTACCGCTATCTTGATGTTTTCCTATCCTTTTAAATCCTAAAAATATGTGTGTGTGTGTGTGTGTGTGTGTGTGTGTGTGTGTGTGTGTGTGTGTGTGCGGGTGTGCCTAAATGAATGTCGTTGAAATGCTTTACTTTGAAAGTGCTTCAGAATCTCGTTAACCCTATGCACGAAGGATTTGACTTAATCGAAAAGTTCATTTTTATTGCTTTTTTTGTTTCGATAATAAAACCGATGATATTTGTAAAACATGTTTTTCAAACCCTTCGTCAAATAGGAATAGAGCTCATCCGACACTTACAATTTTATTTAGCCTACGAATGATCTAATATCCTACTTTGCTTGATTTTATGAAAAGCTTTATCATTTATTCCAAAATCATTTTCTCGCGTTAAAAGGAAAATCAAGCATTTAAAATAGCGTTGAGGCTATTCACGGGCATGTGAGCCATCTAAATAACCCCAAACGCCCACAATCGCACATTTCACTATCACGGGGCCTTAAACCCGATGTTCGATCCGACATCGCTTTAAGGCCCAAAAATTTACATATTTACAATACAAATGCATCGCCATTGCTACATATGTAAAAGCTAGAAAATAAACTAAAAGGATATCATCGGGAGGTTAGGAGGAGATTCCATCCGCAATAAATCCTCCCTAACCGTCCCTAATCCACAGATCTACAACATATATTGACTACATTAGATCTAACTTCAAAATACACAAAATCAAACTTAATTAAATAGCAATGCACCAACTATTTTCGGATCCACAGTAGATCCACCCAACAAATGCAATAAAAACCGAAATGAAACTAGATCTAACTAGACGAAATCACAAATGCTATAAACTCGGATTTTTCACCTTTCAAATGATGAAATGCATGCTTTGACACTTGGAAATCACGTAGAATACAATATATGATGTTAAGATCTAACAAAAAATGGAAGAATCTAACATTTCTCTCTCTTTTCTCTCTTTTTTTTCTCTTCCCGTCGCCTTTCTCTCTCCCGTTTTTTCTTTCCGTCCGCGTCTGCGAAGAAATGAACCGGAAGTGGCGATTTAAATCTTCAGATCTTGGCCGCAGGTGCAACTGCGGCCAGCCGCAGGTGCAACTGCGGCTGTCCTCGGTGCTTCCTCGATTTCCGCGTCTGGTGTCGGTCTTTCGTTTTTTCGCTGGAAGGCTCGTATTTTGCAATCCGAAAATCCCTGGGAATCGTGCCCTATTGTTCTGGGAGGCTAGTTCGGAGGGCTGCGACTTGATATAGAATTTGCTAATTGTGCTTGGCTTCCAGGGGGCGCTACCCCCTTTCCACCCCCGCTAGCTCACCGGCGAGCTGGGCAGCCACTCGCTCACCGGGGAGCTAGACCCCCGAACATCGTAAGCGTAGTGGCCATTTGTCGTCTTTTGTGCTCAAATCAGGTTCTTCTGGATCAACCGTTTGTCTTGCCTCAAGTAACCTGATGCTCGTTGTTCGTTGTGGCGGCTTTGACCGTAAATCGTTGGGGTGACTTCGTTTTGGGGTCCACCTTCCTTTTCGCATTCCGGCTCAAGTGACGACTTTGCCCTCCTGCCAGGGTTAGTAGAGAAGTGCAAAATTTGGGTGTCTACAGCAATAATTAGGGTTTTGTCATCATCAAATAGGGGGAGAATGATGGTACAAATAATAATGATTTGATGATGATAATGATAATCGTATAGTTAAATGATAATCGTATAGTTAAGTAAGGAATTTGTGCAATCCTTACAAAAGAACGTATTGTACAAGGACTTAGAATTGAGATAAATGTTAATGTATATTTGTAAAATGTAACTTTTGTAAAGTTCTTATTTAATTCGTATTGTACAAGGACTTAGATTAGACACTTAAATCTGTTAAGTTAATCTGATTGATGCAAGAATTATAAAATTCAGTGTAATAGGACTCAAGGATCAAACTTGTTAGATTGATCCAGTCTTAGACTTGTAATAGCATAGGAAGCAGATCACTGAGCAAAGAGAACACAAATATTGCAAAACAAAGAAGACACAGAGATCGTAGGACAAATGATCAAAGCTGTAGAAATCGTAAAGTAAGCAAAACTCAACGATATGGTCTCCAATGCCAGAGTTACCAAGAAGAATAAAGAGCTTAATAAGCAAAGAAATCGTAGAATGAAATGATTGTGAAAGAAAGCTTGAAGACTGACGTAAGAGGCAGAGAAAAGATTACAGAATATGCACAAAGTTCATAAAAAATAGATAGATGAATCCACCATGCGATCGTAAGGACATAAGAAGGTTGCTGAATCTACTCATATATTATAGTTAGCAGCCTAAAAAGTATCAGCTCAAATGATCGTTAAGAAAAAAGAAGATCACAAAGCACAGCAACAAAAGAAAAACATCAAATAAGATGTTCAGCAAAGAAGACAAAGTCACTAAGGATAAAGATGAGCAAATCAATACAGGAGCTAAGAGATCCAATGTCAAGCAGAGAAAAAGATAAGAAAGGAAGATTAGTAAAACTACTTTCAAGGAAAAGGAAGAATCAAACAAAGTAAGAATCATTCCACAAAATCGCATAATTCGTAGAATTTTGTTTAGCAGGCTCATCACAGTACACAAAAAAAAAATGACTCTTGCTGAAGAAGTAGAAAGAAAGGCTCAGCTACTGAACAAGTTAAAGTACTCGAGATCATAGAACGAAGTTGAACAGAATACCCTTAGATCGTTGAGCTACCAATATTGTTGAGCAACTTCAAAATGTAGAGTTACTATATTAATGAGCTGACTCAGTACTACCTATCAAAGAACATAATGTCAAAGGCACTGAGAGATAGATTCACTATGATACAAAACTAGAGTGATCTTTTCAGAAAAACTTCTCACCAAAGAAGCAGAAAGAGCAGAGCACAAATTGTTTAAGCTGGAAATAAACATCCACAATAGGAATTGTTTGCCTATTTTTAACTTAGAATTTCACACGTAAGTATACGTGGTCGAATAGCACTATAATGGCAAGCAATGTATCGTTCCCACAGAGAATTAAAAATAATTATTATCAATTACTAATTTTATATAAAAATTTATTTTATTTAAACGAATAAACTATAAAATAAAATCTTATTAAAATTAACAACTAAATTAAACAAATGAAAATGATTAAAATCAGATTTAAAATACTTAAAGATCATAATTTTTCTCAATATTTCTTTTAAATCTCTTAACTCCCTTTTTAATTAATTAATTATATAAAATTATTAACCGGGAATTCTTTATAGTATTTATATGTATCTTTCAATGACATATATATATATCCCTATAAATCTAACACTAAGACAATAGAATTATAAATAATATCATAATTAAATAAATCACTATATCTCCATGTGAATTAAATTAAATAGGATACGTGAAGATCAGATTCTCTTTAAAGTTACATATGGCATATAAGTATATCTATATCCTATACATGAATCATGAATTCCATTAACGCAGAAAACACAAATATATGTTATCATATTCATATCTAAATTTATAATTCATCTCTCAATTTCATATAAATTATCCACAATTAATTAATACATTAACGTACAAAATAATTAATTAGGTCTAAACACTATAATCCATTCGTCAAATTCATATAGATTATCACATTAATTAATGCAAATAATTAAATACTTGAACACCCAAAATATGACAAACAATTCAATTATAATTAAATATAATAAAAAAAATTAATTTAAACTACACATTGGGTTCAATTGTAATCTAAAATAAAAATTAGCTCATAATTAAATAATAAATTATCCACAAATAATTCAACCTTTCAAAATTATAAAAATAAAAAGAAAAGAAAAGAAATCAAATCTGTTTTTTGATATCAGCCTGTCACTCGGATCATAATTTTCAATCCCTAAACTTTTGCCTTAAAATCTTGAATCATTCGCGTTGAATGTTTGCTTCGAATTCTACTCCTAACTATGTTAATTTGTTTATAATATATGCTAATATATGTTAATAATATGCTAATATGTGTTAATGTAATGAAAATAAGAGTCTCGTGGTGTATTTATAGGACTACAATAAAAATCCTAAGCAGAAAAGAAATTAAAATCTAATTTGAACATAAAAATTCACTAAAATCCGAAATCTGCCTAAAATAGCCTAGCCAAACACACCCTTGCCTCGTCAGATTCCATTAAGCCACGTGCTTTGACCTGGTCAACGCCCACTTAAACCAACCACGAGCATGGCGCCAAAATTCCTTCTACTGCTTATACAGAAACTACGTCATTTGCTTAAAATTATCGCCCCCCGTGCATTGTTCGGTCGACCCTTACTTCCTGTTGCATGCGTTTCTTTATGCGTCGTCGTTTTTTGCAAGTTGGCCTAATACCAAGCACGCATGGCATTGAAGCAATCCTTGGCCAATATTATGATTTTGCCACCGTGCTGCTTAATTACTATATTACCACTTGCAAAATATTACAAAATTTTCATTAGCTTTTAATTAATTCCTTTTTTCCTACAAAATAAAATTAAAAAATTAAAAATAATATAAAAATAATAAAAACACATATTCAATAATTAGGAATAAAATTCAATTATCAGGAATGATTCTAACAAAGATAAGATGGAAATCATAAACACGTTGACTTCTAGTACCCAACAGAGGGGGAGCTGATCAAGATGATAAAAAGATGAAGCCAATAGTCTTGAAGATAACAGATAATTAAGTGAAGGGAAGCTAATCAATTAGAAATTGAATGTGCTTGAGAACGATTAAAGATTAACGTAAGATTAACGTTTGGTTCTAGGAAGTGAACCAAGAATGTCTAGTAGGTAACTAGAAGATAAAGACTGAAGCATAACTATAAAGAAGAATACGAGAGATTCGTAGAGCATACAGAGTGAATGAACAAAAACAATCGTAAAGCAGATTGTAAATCTCCAAATTTGTAGAGTTAATCGCAGAGCAAGAAGATTATAAAGTCACAGAGTTTACTTTGAGGTCGTAGAGTCCAGGATATAATTCACAGAAGTAAACTACAGAATCATGCAAAACTAAAAGTCTGCAAATTACAGAGTTGATCAGATCGTAGAGCAAGCTGGAGAACCATAAATTGTAAAGTTATATACTGTAAAAATGAGTCAAAAATGAATGAGTTCTGTCTGACCGAAGGGCTACAGAAAAGCGAGAATATCAAGATAGATGGTTGACTGATAGATAACTCAAGCAGAAGGGAAGAGTAAATAAGTCTAACAACTACCTTAAAAAGCCACATGGTTACTACGGAAAAGAAAAGTCAGAAACACTTCATAAAGCTTGAAGAATCAGACGATCTGAAAAATCGTAGATCACGTCAAAGCTGACAATATATCTGATATGTGGACTGATATTGAGATACTCTAAAGAATTAGGAGATTAAAACAGATACTGGTAATGACAAGTTCAAATGGAAGAAAGATAAAGATGGTTTTAACGGCTACTTCACAAAAGCAACACTAGACATAAGGTTTCCATTTTTGGTAAATTGACTAGAAGATAGAGCCGAAAGCTATCTGGCACAATATCTTCATAACATCGTCCATAATCTTCAAAGATCTAAACATTAAATGAAGCAACAACTATTTTTCAATGAACAAATCTTTAACGTTCAAATCTCTAACGGGAAAAATGACAAATATCTCTTTATAAAAAGACTACAAAGAAAATATCAAATGAGATAGAGGAGACCAATTACAACGATGATATATGGTCTGAGAGAGAGATACCCAAAAGAAGATGAAAAGAAAAAAATCGATCTGTCGAACAGATATATCACGAACCCAAAGTCAAGATGAACTTTAGAGTATCGATTCAAAGAGTGATTTCTACAAAAGGAGAGCAGAAGAGATAAAGATATATCCAGAGGCTCTAAAGATCAATGTCAAGAAGAAATCACTCAGCTGCTAAGTTCTATTTGTGAAGATGAGCTTAATACTAACTTAGCAGTACCTCAAACACCTTCATCAACAGCAGCAAGACGAGACTTAGTGACTCGCCTGATTCTAAGTGAATCAAACCCTATGTGGGACGGACTCAGTGTCCATATAGAGAGGTTCTGAGTGAACCTGGTCTTAGTGACCTATGCAGAGACTTAGTGACTCGGAGGAATATTAGTGATCCAGTGTTGTAACAAATATTAGTGATCTAATTATAATGATTAAAAATATTCTTAGTGGAATCCCTATCAGAAGTACAGAAGAGTAGAGTAGGAGATCTTTATACTTCAAACCACTTAAATATCCTTGTGTCATTGTCTCTTATTTAATATATGATTGCATTACAAATGTCACAACTTTCATAACTGCTTAAATTGTTTTATATCTGACACTATAATATTTCAAAAACATAACTTGGGAATCAAACTGCAAACTTAATAATTCATATCAAGAAGGGGTATTTTATCAAATTAACAATTCTGCTGTAATTATTTATTGAAAATAATTTGATAACAAAACAAATAAATTTTCTAAAATGATTTATTCAACCCCCCCCCCCCCCCCTCTCTAAATCCCTTTTACGCCCTCTAGGAATAACAATATTAAATCTAGAAATGAGCAAAGTTTTAAACAAAAGTTGAAAATGGTTATAACTGTTGGACATTTAGGTTGTGTAATTCAACTTAAAATGTATTAAGATGTATTCACTAGCCTATATAGGATATAGAATACATCGAGCGTACCACAAATTAAGATTAAAAAATTAATCTAGATAAGATTTAAGTCTCAAATAAGATTATTGAATGTATTATAACCTTATTGTATATATATATATATATATATATAGGTTATACAGCAAATGTAAATGTATGGATTACATAAACTAAGAAATACAAGTTATGCAATGGGTGTATAATACATGAATAACGATAAACGCAAACACATACAGGTTCTTTCAGTCTTATATGAAACTTAATCTAAACTAATTGCTACTTGAGGAATGTGTTATAATTGTAGGTTTGTAAAAATATGGCATACATACAATCTAATTGTATAACACAGCGGAAATAAGCAATAAATCGAATTAATTTTTTTTCTACAAACCAAAATCAGGATCTTTCTTATTGGAATCTTATTAATTAAGGAAGGATAATGGGTTATACCTTTGTAGATTCAACTCATGAAACAGCTACGTGTTCACCTCCAAAATCCTTCGCACTTCGCTTCAATTCCACCAATTAGAATCTTCAGATCAACGTTAGCTACCCAAGTGTGTAACCTCTAAAAGTGATCTACCAAGAGTAATATGGATTGAAGAAGTAATTTAGATTCTATTAGATCTTGGGTGGCTGATAAGTGAATTTTATACCTATGTTTTAACTATCTTTTAGCTTAATATTTTGTAAGTTCTTAAGTATTTTATATTATTTTTAAGTATTTTATGTAACTTTTATGTGTTTTGACTTTGTTTTGTAGGAATTGGAGTAAAGGCTTAGTGGATCAAAGTTTGGAGTTGTTATTCTTGTCATTTACGTAGTAGTAACTTCAGGCCTGATTTTGGCCTTTATCCGGGTAGAATTTGTCAAATCCTAAAACATGAAAGTCGTAGATCTACTTCTTAGCTTTCTAGAACATTTTGAATCATCTCTATTGGAGTTCGTATGAGAAAATTATGTCTATTGAACCAAAGGACATCGGTGTAGAAAATGGGACAGCACTGGCGGTGCTGATAATAGTACTATTGCAACGCTAGCAACGTTGGTTGGTAGAGAGTTTAGTGCTGAGGGTGTTCTAAACAGCGTTGGTGGTCAGACCAAACTTGGTTTTTTAGCTTTTTTTGATATTTTTTTTTACTAGAAATTGGATTGAGTTGTCCATATATGTTAGGGATTTGATTTGTAACCTATAAATAGATGTCAAAACACATAAAACAACAGAAGTTAGGTTAGGTTAACATGGATTAGAATAAGATTATAGTAGATTCAATCAAGATTTTATTATAATTAAAGAAGGATTCAAGGAAGAATTGCAATAATTGAAGAAGAAGATTGGATATTACGTTTCAACTCAGATTTCTCTCTTTAGCTCTTCTCTTTAACTTTTGTATTCTTGGGATGATTTATATATATATATATATATATATATATATATATATATATATATATATATATATATATGATATTCTCTTCTTTAGTTATGAACTAATTGTTTAATTAAGATTGTTTATATTAATTCGCTTCTTTTTTTATTATATCTGATTATATATGAATTGTTTATCATATTTTAAACTTTTGGGTATTAATTATTCATAGTAATTAATATGATAATCTATATGAAGTTGTCGAATGGATTATAAATTGAGATTCAAATATTTTTGTGCTAAATATTTGTGGGCATTCATGTATAAATTATTTACGGGTAATTAATTGGGATAATCTATATGAAATTAAAAGATGGATTATAGGTTTCAATTTGAATATGTTATCATGTGACTAATTTGAATAGTTAGGTTGTGTATATGATGAAAGTACTTATATGTCATATGTAACCTTGTTGGGAATCTGTTCTTAATGACTTGTGCTTAATTTAATTCACATGAACCTGTAGTGATTTATTTAAGTAGGAGATACTTACTTATCATTAATAGAGGCTCGTAAATATTATAAAGAATTTCTAGTTAATAATTTTATATAATTAATTATTTAAAAAGAGAGTGAAGAGATTTAAATGAAGTATTTGAAAAAATTATGATCGTAAGTTTTTAAAATCTGATTTAGTCATTGTCATTAGATTTATTATTTGTTAATTTTAATTAGATTTAATTCTACAGTTTAAATTTGATTATTTAAATAAAATTAATTTGATTAAGAGTTAGTAATTTGTAGTAATTATTTTTTAATTTTTTGTGGGTTCGACACTCGACTTAATCACTTTATTACTTATTGGCCATGTATACTTACATGTAAATTCCTAATAAAAATTAAGCAAACAAATTTTTAACGTCGTTACCGGGGAATTAATTTAATATTTTTTGCCAATAATAATTTCAATCAAATTAGTTTTAATTTAAACATTTTTATTTAATGTTAATTTTAATTTTCTCTTCTTTTTCAAGTACGATGGCTACATTTAATTCTCAATGGTATTCTAAAAGGATGGATCAACCAAGTGCGACAGAAATATTTTACCAAATAACTGCACAGTTGGCGATGTTTAAAAGGAAAATTGACGCTCTTAGGAATCAATCCATTCAGAATGACTACAATCAGTAGCAATATAATTACACCCCAAACTTTTATCATTCGGGTTAGCATGATTATACATATCATTCATGGAGTAAATGTAACGCTATCGAAATCCATATATTCCTTAATTATATCCAATCATTTATGGATAACATAATCATTAATCTTAAACTCATATTATATATTCATAAAGCATCATAACGACGATTTCGTGCGTTAATACATAACCTTTAACCTTTAAAATTATTATTTAACCATAATGTGGTCTATAAATCTGTTTATTTATCTTACAATCATAACATATCTCAGGATCGTAACGTTCACTTACTATTCATTAGAACTTAGATCAAACATTTATTCATTGTTACCTAGTCTATTATAATTTCATAATCATATAATTTGAAATTCAACTTAACATCACCTGTGAATATATTCATCATATATCTCTGTCATATATAAAACTCTACTTACCTCATGCCTGCTCCGTATCTGATCCTGTTTACATACAATCATCCATCATATTTATATACATATATGTATCTGTTTATACATATCTGTACCATATATAGGAGTTTATTACATATAAAACTCGATTACCAATAATACCTTTATTTTATCTTATTACAACATTTCTCATAACAAATTACATTCACTGCTATCGTTATGGATTTACAAATGACACATTCATAATTCAAGGTTTAACATTTATTTGCTTTACAGGAACATTACACAGATACACTTAACAAATTTTCTTCATGATTCTCTATGCATTTAACACTCTTTACATTTAGCTTAACCGGAACTTCTGACCTTCTCGTACTTTACCTGAAAAGGTTAGTTCATAGCAAGAGTGAGCACAAAGGCACAGCAAGTCAATCAGATAACACATTTCATACTTACAATTTATATTTATGCATCATGCATTCCTTACTTTACCATGCTATGCTTAAATGTCACATATTTCACTTAGCAGTTAAATCACATAGTTGCATATAGGGCACATTCCACATCTTTTACTATTATATAGTTCACATAGAATAATCATTACAATTAAGTCTAAAAAACATGCCTGATACGCTTTATATATACATAACATTTACGTTTCTCGTTCGTTCTTTTTATCATTTCTCGCATCGGGTTGCTAGTCCGAACTTTATCTGTCAACACTGAACCTACATATCATTATAGGATCATAACATCTTTTATAACCTTTTTCAAACGTATCTCATAAATATTCAACCATTCGTCTCTAAACATTTTACATTTAATGTATTATACCTTACGTAGGTTAATAATACATCCTAGCTCGCTCCCAATCTTTTTCATAAACCTTAACATGCTTTGACTTAGCTTTAGGCATGTCATATCATGCCAATCATTATTACATTATACCTTAACACCCTTTACATTAACCACTATTATCAATTATAGGGTTTATATAACTTCTTTATATCATCCCATATCAAAATATAGTTTTTTGGAAGCTTAATTTTTTTCCAAATGCATAGCAATCTCGCCCCGGCGTCGTCAGACTTTGCTGGCCGCGAAATCTCCTCGGCCATGAACAGTATAATTGTAAGACCCCGAATTTTATGAAATACAAAATTTAACTTTTCTTCATATATATTTTTCTGAAATAGTAAGTGGTTAAATTGGCAAAGTTAAAAGTTAATGATGTTATGTGCAAATTTTATTATGTCAGATAATATTCGTTTGGTCGGGGAATATTCGGGTCGTACGACGACGCTGAAATAACTAATTATTGGTGTACCTCACAACGGAATATTTGTCGGATATAGAAAACAACAGAAGTAACCTTTTTAAATAAAAATAGTCAACGGTGTTATCACTTTTAACTGTTAAGATACCGGTGATAAAAGAATGGTAGGCTACGGTAATTTATGGTATTTTACTGTAGCACGCGGTATTCTACAGTAGCACAAGGTATTGTGCGGCGTTTATATTATTGAACTGATAAATTGGTTATTACATAGTATTTGCATTATTGATCTGATAATTGACACCGTAACTGTTGCACATCATTTAATCAATAATTGTCACTGCATAATATTTTATGTTATCAATTCAATAATTGTTGTTACACAGTATTTGCATTATTGATTCAATAATTGTCATTACACTGTATTTCATATCATGGAGTCAATAATTGTTGGTGCACTGTATTTTAAAATTATTGAACCAAATAATTGTCACACTAGCAAATACACAGTAATTTATATTATTAAATTAATAATAATCTGTAACGTGTTTATTACATTATTGTTGAATTATTGTTGTAGCATTATTTTATTTTATATGCAGGACCGATAGAAAAAAAAAATAAAAAAAAATAAAAATTAATTATTATTTTATGTGAATAATAACGTGAATAGTACGTGGACACACTGTGGGGCCCACATGAAATGTGAGAAATGTGTTTGCTGGGTTGGTGGAGGCTGCGCAGCACCCTCTACTGAAAATTTCAACTGGCGTGCTCACCTACCACTCTTTATAGTAACTTATTTTCTCCTATAAATAGCTTGCTCAGCTGAATAGAAAAATCACACCTGAAACATAAAATATTTCTATAAGTATTTTATGAGTTTTCTCTGAAAATAGTAAGGTAAGCTAAAAGGAGTGCATAAATTTTTAAAGTAAGTCTTTTATTAAAGAGTAGTAATTTCATAAATTTCTATTTTTCACGGTATTCACAAATCTTCCTTTAGAAAACTATTCTTTAAGAATATTCATTTTTTAAAGCTTTCTTTGGAAGATTTATTTTGGAATATTATTTTAAAAACTATTTTAAAGTTGTTATATTATACTACAAAAATTATGTTAAATATATATAATTTTAATAGTTCATATTATACGAGTTATCATACACTTTGAAATTTATATGTGGTAATTACTAATTATATTATAAATATATAGGTTGATTAACCTCATTTAAATCAATATCCAGTCACGTGTTAAGGTAAGGGATATCATTCTTTTCATCATCATAAATGGTATTATTTTCTTACTTGTAAGGGATGACATTTTCTTTCATACTCTTAAACTTACTACGATAAGGGATTATCATTCTTTGATTCTCGAAAATAATATCGTTTCTTTCTTATTCATAAGATGTGTCATTTATTTTTATGTATTAAATTGTGGGAATAACCTTATGACGCGGATTATCGACTGTTGATGAATAACCTTTCGTATTCATTCCTTATTAATATCTGAAAATAACCTTACGGTGCGGATTACCGTTTGTTTGGTGAATAACTCTTTGTATTCAAATTTTATTAAATTGTGGGAATAACCTTACTACGCGGACTACTGCCTATTTGGTGAATAACCCTTTGTATTTATTTCTTATTTGTCTCTTGTGGAAATAATTTGTCTACACGAATTATCCCATGACACTTTTATTCCATATTCGTTTGTAATATCATTTTCTTTCATATTCGTAAGTGATATTATTTTTCTTTATATTTATAAGGGATACCATCTTTTTCATCTTCCATTATTTAAAGTTACTATAGTAAGGGATACTATTTCTTTTATACTTTTAACTTACTATGGTAAGTACTATTTGGTAAAGTTTCCTGAAATGATTATATGTTCCTTAATAGTTTGTGCTTCATCTAATATCATTGCAACTGAACCTTCCTATTTTACATTTATATTGAACTGTAACCGTTATTCTGAACTGTGGATCTTGAACATCATTTTTGAATTTCACTTCACATCATGTTGACAATTTAGACATTATTTGAATCTGCACAAAGTAAACTTTCGATACTTATTGTTTATCTTGTTTCTTCTGTTCATCATTTGTATCACTGTTATTTGTACTAATCATCAAGAATCAAGCTGCTGTGAATATCTGTGGCTGGGGGCACAGATGTGATATAATTGTTGAACAGATGATAGGTTAAAGGCGATATAATAGGTTAAAGGCGATACATCTGTTCGATGTCATTTATGACACGTGGTGAAAGTTCTCTTTGGCCCATAGTGCAAGGATGAACTGTTATTTGGTATGATTATGACCAAAGGCTGAATACTAGTATAATCATGACCGTTGGTGTTATATTGAATATCTTTGGCCCGTAGTGCAAGGATGAACTGTTGTTTGGTATGATTATGACCAAAGGCTAAATACTGGTATAATCATTAATCATGACCCTTGGTGTTATATTGTATATCTTTGGCCCGTAGTGCAAAGATGAACTGTTGATTTGCATGATTATGACCAGGAATTGTGAATTTGTATTATCATGACTAATGTTATTTCAGATGACAAAAGTTGATGATGTTTTTCCTAAAAAGAGAAGTGAGTGGATATTATAGTCTGCATTCTTCTTCTAATTGCTCATTCCGCTGCTATTATTGATCTGAACGTTGTTCAAGAATTTAACTGCAGTTTTTGATATAAACCTTGTAGTCTATTGTATTCTATCAAGAACTCAACTGTTGAAGGCTAACAATAATTTATTCATTATTATCTTAGTCATGATATTCTTTATTGGGCTATTTGAGTTCATCCTTTCTTTTTGTTCTATTGTTTTTCAACAGGAGATGAGAACGTAGCTGGGTCTAGCCGGGGGATGGAGTGAGAGTCCGAGGGATAGCTATCGCAGTCTTCACGTGTTGTAAAATAGTGTGGCAATAATAGTGAAGACTTAGTTATGTATTATTATACACTGTATTGTTAAACGTTGTAATAATTTTGTTGTAGTCTTTTGACAACTCAAGTTTGGACTGTGTGGGCCCAGATTTGGGGGTGTCACAACACCTGGCCCCAACGCAATGTTTAGTACAAAACATTGCGCCTAGGCGCAATGTTCAGAAACAGGATTTTTGATTTTTTGCACTACCTTTGTTGATTTTTAACTGCTTCATCTTACATCCAATTAAGCTCAAATTTGGACCGTAACTAGATCTTACTACCTAGTATTTTATGAAAATATTACTTGGCTCATTTGACTTCTTAAAATTATTGAAGCAATAGCCCATAGGAGGGCGTTTCGAAACATTTCAACACTTGGAAAAATTTTCAACTTTAAAACTCAATTTTACCAACTTTATGATTTTTGGCCATTTATTTTAAAACTCCATTCTAACGCTTGAAAAATTTTATATATGTCATATAAGACTTGCCTAGGCCTTTAAAACAATTAAACTTCGCACAAGACGGGTTTTGTCCGTAAAAATTCATTTAGGGTCGAAACGATTAATTTCGATCGTTCGAAACGAATTTTCATTCTAACTTACATTCATTGATTACCAAATCAATGTAAACATATGTAATAACATAAAACTAAGTCATTTGACTTCATTTTACCTCTAATTTTTGAAATGGCCAAAAATCACCTTTTGGTTGAATTTTCATCAACTTTACCAAACTTTTCATTTCCATAACTTATGTTATTCTTGGCCCCTTTTGGCAAAACTTGATTCTAACACATCCTTTAGTACACATAACACATATTTAACTTGCATGTGCCTTCAGAACATTTAAAACTTTTCAAATGGACTTGTTTTTTCAAAAGGTTTGTTTTATGCGCCGGCGAACATTTTAAAACGTTTAAAATTCTCAATTATCGCCATAAGCACCAAATGACTTTCAATTCGATTCTAATACGTGCATTAATATCAAACTTAGTTATTTGGTCTCATTTGACCTTCAACTTCCCAAAATAGCCAAAAATCACATATTGGTGGCATTTTTACCAACTTAGCAAATTTCAACCTTAAACTTTCGAACTCCATGCACCACATAGGCTATCACATACACATTTAACAGTTTTGTGTATTCACATAACTTCTACATGCACCTTTCAATGCACTTTACAGATTATAATTTGGTTTACATAAAAAATATAGCCTAATATTGTATATTTCCATAACAAGTCATGTTTCTCTTCCATTTATGAATCTTTAAAGCCATTAATCATGAAATTTCTCATGCTTCAAACATGATCATCCTTTCTAACTAGGTTTTCTTCAAAACCACCAATATATAACACATGATTCTCCATAAATGATGATCTTTAGCTTTGAATTTATGCATAAATAGTGCACCACCTTTATAACACAACATATAAGCTTAGGGTTTCATAAATAACTACAAATATAACATATACCTCATGTAAACCTTACATCTAGCTATTAATTCAAGCATGGCTACCCTTATTCTTGAACTTAAGCACATAAAAGATGAGTTTTAAAGCTATAACTCATTTATACCTTCCTTGAGCCATCTTCCTTCTTGATATAAAGCTTGCTAGAGCTTGAATCTTCACTTTAATGGCTTGTTATGCTATCCTTAATCACTTTTGCACTTGAATCCTTCATGATTCTTTGAACCCTAGTTTATCTTCTTATTTCTCTCTTTATCTCTCACTTAGCCGACAACTTGGAAGTTAATGAAGAATGAATAACTAACTTGGTTTATACATAAATTGTATAAATCACTCCAACAACTAACCATGCATTAGTTAGTTTAACCATGCATGGTTAAGGCCACTTAGGACATTTCACTTGACCAAGCAAAGGCTTAACGGTCATTACACCAACATAGGATACCATGGTCATTCCATAAGTTGTCAAGGGAAATATAGTCCTTAGCCACAAAATCTAAATCATAACTTAATCATTTTTGCTCCAATTCACATCCTTTTTTAACCAAATTTATTTCTTTAGGATTGAATTTTATTCCACCATCAAATAATCTACAATTGGCTTGTCCCAAAACACTTGTCACTCTTTGAAATTTGAATTTCATTAATTATCTATAATAATTTACAATTATGCTTATTTGTATATCATTTCTGTTTGGAATAAGGATGTGAATGTTATTCTTCTTTGATAAGATTTGATTATGTGCTTAATTGAAAGATAAATGAATCAATATGCAAATATGTCTCCATTGATGAAAGTTGTAAAGTCCTTAGTAGATGTTAGACACATTATGTTCAAAGGACTTAAATTGAAAATGTCAAGATTGTTAGGTTGATCTAATATGAATGAGTAGCTTTATAAAGTCCTTCAAAAGATCACAGTGTACAAGGACTATGAATAGAAAGATCAAACTTGTTAGGTTGATCTTAAGTTGTAATAGATAGACCTAAACGATCAAAAAGAACAGCATCAAAGAATAAGAAATATGGCAAGAAAGTCAAAAAAAGGATCGTAGACTACACTCAGGATCGTAGTGTCTGCAAGTCATCAACATAGTCAGTCATGCACTTACATTTCTAAGGCAGAATCATAGAGCAGTCTACCTGAAGATTATCAGAATAAATTCCCTGAATGGTCTGCAAGCAAGCTGAAGATCCAAGCACCAACTTCATCAGCAAAACTGATCGAGGAAGAGAAGCGTCATTCAGAAAGAAGTTAAGCAAACACTCATAGGAAGATCGTTGAGTCCTCCAGGAAAGATCATAGAGTCTGCTAGGCAAACGCAGAATAAGGCTCGGCAGTTCGAAGAATTCTCTCGGAAGATCGTAGAGTTGTCTCGGCTTCGCAGAGCTAACTCTCAGGATTGTAGAGTCAATATAGTCAGTCACTATATGATTTCCATAAAGATAGTCTAAGAACCAAGCAGATTCAAAGAGCAACCTTTACATGAGCATTCAGAGTCAAGACAGCAATCCTCGTGAAGATTATCAAGAAGGCTGTCATAAAGCTGTCAAACAAAGTGAACAAAGATCTCTGAGTACATCTAAAGCATACAATCCTAACAGAGATCGCAAAGTAGTTCAAACCTTCACTCTACGATGGCACTACGACCTGCATCATAGGCAAGGTCGTAGAGTGGCAAAACAAGCGCAGAAGTACAACGTTCAAGCAATCGTAAAATTGAGCCGAAGATGTTTAAACGCTACCAGACTCAAACAACCTTTAATATGCAGCAGAGAATGCAACTGAAGTTCGTAGAGCAATCCTCTACGATAGAAGATCTAGCACCTGAAGATCGTAGAGCAGTCCACTATGATAGAAGATCTGACACCTGAAGTTCATAGAGCAATCCTCTACGGTAGAAGCACTAGCACCTGAAGATCATAGAGAAGTCCTCTATGAAATAGAAGCCAAGCAGAGCGAGCAAACCTGAAGTTCATAGAGCAATCCTCTATGATAAAGCACCTACAAAAGCTTAACCAGATCTTTAGCAACCAGCCTACGATCTCCAAAGCAGTCTAGATCGAAGAGTTAGTACAGTCAACCAGTCTACGATCTCCAAAGCAGTCCAAGTCAAGCAAGATCGTAAAGCTACATAACAGAGCCAGCAGATGACTCTACGATCAAAAGTAAAAGGCTACAACTGAATCGATCGTAGAGTATTTAAGTGTCATCAAGGATTGAAGATATCAAAGCACTTAAGCTAGTAATCCCAAAATAAGCGGCTGATTACTTCAGAAACATCTACATCAATACATCTAAAAGCCTCTGCTAAAGTAGAAGTCAGAAATGTCATATTACTGACTTAAGCGTGCTATGCAACAGAGAAAATACGTTCAAGGCAGTAAAGTCAAAAGATGTGTCCTATCAGCCATATTTCTATGGAAGACCTATCTTCTCTATAAAGGTTGGTAAGAACCCAAGACTGACATGTCCCTTCCTAGAGAAAAAGAAGGCAACTCAAGTCAGAGTCAGCAGAGCATTAAATACTCTGACTAAATAAATAAAATATTCATAAAGAAGTCTGCAACAAAACAAGTTCCAACGAACATATTTGCAACGGGAAGATTATTCAAAATCTACAAAAGAGCAAATTTGCAAAGAAAGAAGGTGTGGAGAAAGAGTAACAAACTCATACAACCTATCAAAAAAGTTTCACCAAAAACACAAGAAGTTATGCCGAAATGCTGGCATATGAGCTAAAAGTTGAACGACCAAAGAAGCCAAGAGATTAAGAGTGATAATGAGCTGAAGGCAAATCTAGAAGAACAACTCTGTGATCAACCAAGAACACTCTGAGCTGAAATGATAAAGAACATACTAAGAGTGTTCGAAGAGACAACTGAGCACAAAGCTTATTTAAAGAACTCAGCAGTACATCAAGGGTGATCATGGGTCGCTGTTGAATACCTGAAGGAGAAGAGCATCAACGACAAATATCAGCAACATTCAAAGAATGATCACAAGCAGCTGCTAAGTATCTGAAGATGAAGAAGATCAAAGTTTAACTTAGCAGCGCAAACAAAATAACTTGTCTGCTGGACTTGAGGAGGGTCAAAAGATCTATGCCTTAGTGGCTAAAAACGACTCATGTCTGCTGGACTTGAGGAGGGTTAAAGGATCCTTGCCAGAGAGGCTAAAAAACAACTAAAGTCTGTTGGACTTGTGGAGGGCAAAGTGTCATTGTCTTAGTGACTAAATTAGTGGATTTTCTACTTGTCGAAGTAGAAGAGTGGAGTAGGAGTTATTCAGTCTTCGAACCACTTAAAACTCTTGTGTCATTTACATTACATATTTTACATTATGCTCAATAACTACTATATCTGCTATTACCCATACTGTAGATTAAAACACTGAATTGAGATCATGCATACATCTTGAAGGGGTTCTTAAAGTATATTCTGTTGTGCTTGAATTGATTCTATTAAACCGTAACTAATATACTTTCGTAATGAAAAGAAAAAAGGCATTAAAAAAGAATATATTCAACCCCCCCCTTTAGATCATTGTTGTGTCCACGGGAACTAATAATTTCATTCTAAATTTTTTACGAACCTTTTTCGTTCCTCAATCAATCAATTTCACTTTCCGATATCTCAATAGTCAATTGCTCATTTTTTTTCATAAATCGCTTCCTCAAGAGGCAAACCTCGACCGGACTACCAAAATTCATTATCATTTATCCTTTTTACGCTCGTATAGTCATTTTACGATCTTTATGTCCTTTCATTTATTTACTTAGCACATAAATGCCAATTTGCACTATACTTGCATGCTACATTCTTTCTACGCATTTTCGGGGTATCATATGTATTTACACATCGTATAAACGATTATATTATCTCAATTAATAAATATCAATTTCTTAATAACTTCAAACGTTCAACAATCGTTAATCGTATCATTCCTTTAATCCTTAATAGACCGATTAGATCATACGGTTCCTTCTTTACTATACATACATACTTACCTCACCTTGTTATCCTAGTAACCTAGCCTCTCTAAGCCTACTCATTAAGCTAGTTATTAATATTTCTAACTAAAGCTTAATTTTATATATTCTTTACTCATTTCTATTATTCTCTAACTTTAAACTTTTATTTCTTTATCAGATAATATACATATACACATATTCTATCTACCACATAGATCATTTATAGCACATTGATTAAATAATAATTTATATTTAATCATTCTTACTACTTTCTATCGTTTAAAATTAGATTTTAACTGCTAACCTTTACTTAATTAGTCAAGATTCTTATTTAGCATTCATGTAAAAATCTGAGATGTCACAGTAAAAACTATTAAGATCAATTTTATGCTCCAAGATCACCATATCCATCAGAATTCTTATATCAACAATCATCATCACAGCAAAAAGATACATCTCATTTGGAGATTATTACCAATATAATAGAGCAAAATCAGATAAGAATGAAAAAAACAAAAGGAAAAGGCTTTGGAGGAGCGTTTTATTAAGTTCATAGAGGAAAACGAGATAAGGATGACCAGTTTAGAAGCATCAACGCAGAATCTTGAGTACTAAGTGAGACAACTTGCCAATGTTATCATAAATAACTCGCAAGACACTTTAGATAGCAATGTGGAGATTATTTATATGGAATAAGGTAAAGAGTTGTGCGAGACAGATGCACTAGAAAATGGCGAGGAATTTCAAAAAATTGTTGGAGGGAACTAAAAAAGGACGTATTTTGCTATGGATGACGATAGTGAAGCTGAAAAGATGAAAAATAAATATGGGGATTGTGAAAAGAAAGATGAAATCCAAGTTTTGAATTTTAATGACATTAAACAAGATGAAGAGCTGGAATTCAAGATTTTCAAGTCATTGGAAATCCCTAACAAATTTATAGAATGCTTCCAGGTTGATGTGGTAAAGGATAAAGCGGATGAAGATAGTTATTTTTTACCAATGGATGAAGATAAGCTTGGGAGTGGTCCGCAAATGCACATAAATGCCATAAAATTAAAGGAAAAGGCAACGAGACATGCCATGATAATTTTTACCATTAAGTCGGATTGAAAGAAATGGAGTAATCAGGCTGAAACTATAAAACAAGCGTTTACTAGGAGGCAATCCAAGTTTTAGTTTTAGTTTTAGTTTTAGTAAATTTTTCTTAGTAGTAAAGTTTTAATTCTTTAGTTATTTATTTATTTTTGTTTTGTTTTGTTTTAGGGTTTTTTCCCAATGCACTCAAGCTTAGCAGATGAGAAGAAAAATGCTACATCATTAGGGGAGTCCTTTCTTTTTCAATTCCTTTATTTTATACATTGAGGACAATGCATGTTTTAAATTTGGGGGTGTGGATAAATTTTTTAAAAAGAATAATTTTTTAAAGGTTTTATTTTAGTTTAAATTTTAAAATTTTGTGGGTATATTAACTGCAAACCCTCACGAGACGCAGCTCGTCTACTTGGGGTTTAAAGGCTTATTGCACGTGTTAAGTGTAACCATGATACCTACAAAAATAGGTAGTTTAGGTTGTGTTTACCTTTCGTGTTATTAGTTAGTACTTGAGCAATAAATCGTTTGAATTAGGATATGGTCAATGATAAGAATCTGATTATTTACTATTATCTAAGGAAAATTGATGAACATGCAGGGTTTATATAAGACCCCGACTTTAATGAAATACAATTTAAATTTTCTTCATATATATATTTTTTGAAATGCTAAATGGATAAATTGACAAAAGTTAAAGTTAAAAAAAATTATTTTGTGCAAATTTTATCTTGTCAGAGAATATTCGTTTTGTGAAAAAATATTTGATTCGTACGATGGCCCCAAAATAGCTAAACATTAATGGACCCCATAACTAAATATTGTCGGATATAGAAAACGACAGCAGTAACCTTTTTAAATAAAAATTGTCAACGGTACTATCACTTTTAACTGTTAAAATACCCGGTGGTAAAGGAACAATAACATATGGTATTGTACAGTAGCACATGGTATTGCACAGTGTTTCATATTATTAAACTGATAAAGTGGCTATTGTGCAATATTGACTTTATTGAACCAATAATTATCACATGCACAATAATTCATATTATTGAACTGATAATTGTCACAATAGTATATGTACAGTAATTTATATTATTGAATCAATAATTATCATTACATAATAATGTGCTCTTTCTTTTATTTATTTTTTGCATTATTATTATCATTATTATGATGTTGATTTAACTGTTGTATTTCATTATTAGTTGGTATTTATGCTTGTATTGTGAGTCTATAACTCAGAAAGGCAATTACACTGTATTTACAATAATTGGTTATAATAATGAGTAATTATGAATAATTGGTGAATTATTGCTGAATAATTAAAATTATAAAGTTATTTGTTTTATATAATTAATATGAAGTTAATTGTTTTATATATAAAGTTAATTATTTTATATATAAAGTTAATTAATTTATATGAAGTTAGTTATTTTATATATAAAGTTAATTGATTTATATAAAGTTAGTTGTTTTATTAAATGAACGATATATATTAAAAAAAATCTAAAATGAATAATATAGATTAAAGATAATGAAATAATTATAGAATTTGAAATGAACGATATAAATTAAAGATGATCTTTAAATGAATTGTTTAGATTAAAGATATCTTAAAAGATGAAATGTGTGGTATTGATTAAACATTATCTTGAAATATACGGTTTGGATTAAATTAGAAAATCTTAAATTATGATAAGATTTTTGCCTATAAATAGAGGGCTTAACTTAAGAATTTTTCATAAATTTCCTTATTTATTTTTTCTTTCACTCTTTAAATATTACTTTGTGTAAGTTCTCTCTAAGTGTGCTTAAGCTATCATGTGTATTTGTGAAGATCTGTAAGAGTACAAGTATTGTTCAAGTAAGTTTTTTTATAATAATTAGTCAAGTAACCACACATATTACACGGTGTTTATGAATCTTCCTTTAGAATAATCTTCCTTTAGAAGCATCATTTTGAAAAAATTTCTGTTGAAGATTATTTTGAAATATTATTTTCAAAAACTATTTTGAAGTTATTATACTTTATTTTGTACACTACACAAATTTTTACTATCAAATCAATTTTGATAATTTCATATTAGTTGGTATACACCATAAAATTTATGTATGGTAGTTACTAATTTAATTAAATATATATATATATATATATATATAGGTTGATCAACCTCATTTTTATCAATATCCAGTCACGTGTTAAGGTAAGAGATATCATTTTATTTCATACTATTAAATTTACCATGTTAAATATTATTCGGTAAAACTTCCTGAAATGATTATATGTTCCTTAATAGTTTGCGTTTTATTTAATATCATTTTATGTGAACCTTCCTATTTACTTGAACATTTCTATTGAACTTCATGTTGATAATGTGGGCATTATTTAACTCTGAACAAAGTAAAATTATAAATTTTCGATAGCTATTGTTTATCCTGTTATTCTATTTCTTCAGTTCATCATTTATATATCTGTTTTTATTCTAACCATCAAAAATTAGATTGTTGTGAATATATGTGGCATGGGGTATAGATGATAGGATAAAGGCGATATAATAGTAATGTGTCTTTTAGAGCACATGGTGAATATTCTCTTTGGCCTGGGACAAAGAAGAACTGTTATTGGTATGATCATGACTAGTGGTGTTTTAGATGATAAAAGTTGATGATATTTTTCTAAAAAAGAAAAGCTAGTGGACTTCATAGTTTACATGATTCTTCTATTAGATTGCTCATTTCGCTACTATTATTGATCTAAAACTTGTTGTTTATTATATTCAATCAAGAACTCAACTGTTAAAGGCTAATGATAATTTACTCATTGTTATCTTAGTCATAATATTTCTTTACTAGACTATTTGAGCTCACCCTTTCCTTTGTTTCATTGTTCTTTAGAAAATAAGAGAGTAGTTGGGTTTAGCCGAGAGATAGAGTGAAGGTCCGAGGATAGTTGTAGTAGTCTTCACATGTTATAAAATAGTGTGGTAATAATAGTGAAAACTTAGTTGTACATTATTAAGTTTCATATTTTTGTACTATGTACTATTTTGTAATAGTTATCATGTATTTTGACGCCTCAAATTGGGCTGTGTAGGCCCAGATTTGGGGGCGTCACAGTTTATATTTTGACATCTGAGTTAGTTTTGCGATATTCTCGATTCTTTTGCATTCATGAGTACATACCCTGCTGTTTGACTAGTTAATATTTAAAAAACTTATTAGGTTAAATGTTTATGAGGATTACTATTAAAAAATTTAAAATTTTATTTGAACATTATTTCGTGCTAAGTTTAGGCTTTCATATAAGTTTTGGGGGAATGTTAGATAATATTTAAATTTGAGAAAAATAAAAATAAAAATATATAATATTAAATAACTTGACATAGTCAAAAAATTTTGGCCTTTATTAATTGAATAAGTAAGCCCTTAGGGATGTCTCTACATCTAGTACCCCAAAGCTAACTGGTTTGAGAGTCATTTGTCGAAAGTTCGTTACATGAGTAGCATTGAAAAGCTTAATAAAATTAAACATTGCACAAGTCAAGAATAAAATTATAAGGGTAAAATGGAGTGTAAAATGCATTCATCCATATACACGCATACAAAGTGAGACGAAATAATAATAATAATAATAATAATAATAATAATAATATGCACTCGCTTAAGAAAAATAATAGTACTTACATGTTAAATCCATGTGATCCTGTTCTTATATGATTATCTTGCTTAGTTGTGATTAATGTGGAAAATAAGGTTTTAAATTTGAAAAGAAGTCTTTCTTCAAATGTTTAATTTTTTGAATTTATCTAAATTATAACTAATTGAAATAGTGAGGGCACACACACACACGCTAAAGAATCTTGTGTATTTGTTGAATTAGTGATTATGTTGGGATTTTAAATTCTGTGATGTTTTGAGGTTTTTCTTGAGTCATGCTACATAATCTTTGAGGCCGTTAATCTAATTCATGTTAGTATATTGCTTGAGTATTTAGTTTGTAATTTTAATTTTGTTCTTTTAGTATTTTGCTTGAGGGAAAGTAAAGTGTTAAGTTTGGGGACATGTGATAAGTAGGGTTTATACCTATATTTTGACTATCTTTTAGCTTAATGTTTTGTGAGTTCTTAAGTATTTTATATTAATTTTAAGTATTTTATATTACTTTTATGTGTTTTGACTTTGTTTTATAGGAATTTGAGTAAAGACTTGGTGGATCAAAGTTTGGAGTTGTTATGATTGTCATTTATGCAGTAGTAACTTCAGGCCTAATTTTGACCTTTATTCAAAAAGAATTTGTCAAATCTTAAAACATAAAAGTTGTAGATCTACTTCTTAGTTTTCCAGAACATCTTGAATCATCTCTATCGAAGTTCATATGAGGAAGTTATGTTTATTGAACCAAAGAATGTTAGTGTAGAAAATGGGTCAGCACCGGCTGTGCTGATAACAGTACTATTCCAGTGCTGGCAGCGCTGGTTGGTAAAGAGTTCAGCACTGAAGGTGTTCCAAACAACGCTGGTGGTCAGGCCAGACTTGGTTTTTTCGTGCTTTTTGATGTTTTTGACTCCAAATTGGATTGTCTATATATGTTGCGCATTAAATTGCATTTGATGTGTAACCTATAAATAGATGTCAAAACACATAAACCAATAGAAGTCGGGGTAGATTAACATAGATTATAATAGGATTATAGTAGATTCAATCATGGTTTTATTAGATCTAAAGAAGGATTCAAGGAAGAATTGCAATGATTGAAGAAGAAGATTGGAGATTACGCTTCAACTCATATTTCTCTCTCTAACTTTTCTCTTTTATATATATATATATATATATATATATATATATCTTTGCTTCTCTAGTTATGAACTAATTGTTTAATTAAGATTGTAATGGAACCCAATGTGTTGTTTATATTAATTCACTTCCTTTTTATTATATCTAATTATATATGAATTGTTTATCATATTTTGTGTTTTTGGGTATTAATTATTCGTAGTAATTAATCTAATAATATATATGAAGTTGTCTAATGAATTATAGATTAAGATTCAAATATTTTGTGCTAAATATTTGTGGGCATTCACGTATGAATTATTTACGGGTAATTAATTAAGATAATCTATATGAAATCAAAAGATGAATTATAGGTTTAGATTTGAAGATGATATCATATGATTAATTTATTCTTTTTCGGATTGAATAGTTGGGTTGTGTATAGGATGAAAATACCTATATGCCATATGTAACCTTGTTGGAAATCTATTCTTAATGACTTATGCTTAATTTAATTCATATTAACCTATAGTGATTTATTTAAGTAGGAGATACTTACTTGTCATTGATAGAGACTCGTAAATACTATAAAGAATTTCTGGTTAATAATTTTATATAATTAATTAATTAAAAAGGGGTTGAAAAGATTTAAATGAAGCATTGAAAAAAATTATGATCTTAAGTCTTTAAAATCTGATTTAATCCTTGTCATTAGATTTATTATTTGTTAATTTTAATTATATTTAATTCTACAGTTTAAATTGGATTGTTTAAATAGAATTAATTTGATTAAGAGTTAGTAATTGGTAGTAATTATATTTTAATTCCATGTGAGTTCGACACTCAACTTAATTATTTTATTACTTGTTGGTCACGTATACTTGCATGTAAATTCCTAATTAAAATTAGGCAAACAGTGGTCAGCCCTAATTCTCTCTCTCTAACTCTTTAATGTAGAAAATTATTAGAAGTATTCTCTAATACTTGAAAAGTGTGAGTAACTCCAAACCATTTAGGAACTTAATTATTTATAATGAGAGTACTTCTTATTTATAAATTACTAAATTATTTAGGAACTAAATAATAATAATAATAATAATAATAATAATAATAATAATAATTATTATTATTATTATTATTATTATTATTATTATTATTATTATTAGACTCCTCTTATTAATTTATAATTAATATTTTTAAAATATATAATTATAAATATTAAGCTATGTAATTTATTCTATCAATATAGTATAAATTAAATATACTTAATTTATTATTACTATTATGTCACTTACTTCTAAAATAAATAATACTCTTTTGCAGTATGACCCTTTAGAATCAATATTAAACCGATTGTAAAATAAATAAATTAGAACCATTCTAATATTATTTATAATAATAAATTAAACTCCTTTAATTTATTTATAAATAAATGCTTATTTATTCCATAATAAGGGTAAGCCCCCTTAGCAGCTCATGACTTTTCGGATAATATAAATATTAATATTTGATCACAAAGAATCTATTCTGCAAATAGCTACTGCACAATTCAATCCTTCTACCACACAATGTCTCAATCAAATATAAGACATGAAATTACTGTTAAGTCTTATTTAATTTGATTCTATGCATTTCGATTCTAAAATGCACAACTCTAATCACTATAAATTAAAAACTCATTTCTAATTTTTATTCTGCCTTGGGCAAGAATTATTGAGTTATCATTTATATAATCACATATGACATTCTCTTTCTTTACTAGAAGTGATAGATCATTTGTTGATCATTCACCTATCTTTATGTACAACTAATTATATCCAAACATATCCTTCGTTAGATCCAAATAGTCTTAAGGAATATGACAAAGTATAAATCATCATGCACAAGATACTATGGCGATCTCAAATCCAATGATCACTTGTACTATTATTGCATTAGGAACACCTATTGACAGACATGTAAAACTTCATTAGGTGTTCCTTGAGCGAGTTACGTTCAGTGAACTTATTCTCTAATAAGCACCTATATACTTGCTTTAATGTCTCCACACAAGTGATTATGAGATCAATCATCATCTTCATAAGAGCAAGCATAGTATGTATTAATCTCTATTTTAGTGATACCACAATTAGAAACATTTTAGTTTTGAACTATCTAGAATTTAGATCTCATTAGCATAATCAACATTATGATTCTAAAAGTATTGCTCTAAAACTTCGGGGTTATCCATTTAATTAATTCAACCAATCAATCATAAATAAATAAATGCCTTTAAATAAATAATTCTTTTATTAATAAACGAATAAGATTACAAAGTAAATATTTTATCACATCAAATGTGATTGGCTTGAGGGCATACTACTTTCAATAATGTGTTATTGAACTGTTGATATATAGTAGATAAGGAATTGTTGATCAATGAGAACTCAATGAATATGATACATGATAAACATGTATTAAATGTTACGTTATTAAATGCGATGTATAGAGGTGTTCAAAAAATTTGATTTTTTTGATTTTTTACCGAACCGATCGGTATTGATTTTTTCGGTGTTGGTTTTTTTCGGTACCGATTTTTTCGATTTTTTTATACTTTTCGGTACTAGTAGCGATATGGACATTTTTGAATTTCGGTAAAAATCGGTATACCGAAATAAATAATATAATATTAAATTTATATTAATTATTATAATATATATAATAATTATATATATTATTATATATATATAATTATAAATATTATTATAATTTATAAATAAATTAATATATAATTATTATTTATAAATTATAATTATATATATTACCAATTGGTATAAACCGTAAATCGAACCGAATTTGTACCAAACCGGTACCAAAACTGATAATTCGGTACCGGTTCGATTTTTTCAGTATCGGTTCGATTTTTTACCGATGGACACCCCTAGCGATGTTTGTAAAATTGAGAAGTATGTATTAATTACACAACATGAAGCGTGTGATGCATATGCATAAAAGATGCATTACATGAACAATATGTTGCATTATGAAAGGCACATCATGAAATGTATGATGCATGAACGAAATGCAAAACACGTATAATATGTGAAGTATGAAATGTGTTAACTATTAGACTTGCTGAACCGTCGCGTCCATTCTTACAAATATTTTATTTACAGAGTAAATGATGAATTATCAAATGATCATGTCAAGAAAGATTTGAAGCATTTAGAAAACGAACGTTACTTGTTTTCTTTAATTGACTATGTATTAAGTCATAAAGACTTATCGTGATGGAATTAAACTAAGTTGTATTGAACTTTGAAATATCAAATAAAAGATATTCATTTTGATATTAAGTTGTGTACTTTATATTACGTTTGTAAAGTAGAATAATATGATTGAGTAAAATAGAAAAGTCAATGTATAGTATGCTTATAGAGAATAATGTATGCTATTTTGAAAATCCAGATTGTTATATAATACATGGATTATAGCAAAGGATGTAAAAATGAAACACGTATTGAAAGTTGAGTCTGTGTACACTCATAAGTGTTGTATTATATTAAAGTAAATCATAATGCATATGATTTTTAGAATAAGATGTCTCGTAAAGATTGTGATTCAGGTAATTAAAGAATGTGTAAAAAGTTTTTAAAATTTACAAATTTTGTCAGTTATATTATTGATTCAATGACGTGGAGTTAGATTAAGGTTGCATCGTGAGTACTGAACCAGAAGTTCAAGGGACCCGAATTTTAGGGACGTCACAAGTAAATTGACTTTAGTAAATTAAAACAATTTTTTTGTGTAACGTAAAGAGTAAAGTTTAACTTAATATATTTAACTATCTAGTGTCTAATGCAAATATTTGTATTTAGGAAAAAGTCAAAAAGGATAAAGCAAAATTAAATGAAAGATTATGAATATATTTAAATACATTAAAATGAATTTATTGAATAATAAAAAACTATTTGATAATTTAATTTTAAAATATATGAGTAAATATATTTTATATTTTAACCTTCTGAGTTATTTTGAACAAGTTTTGATTATCGTCTTATTTGCAAATTTTTTCTTAAGAATATTTTAAAATAATTAATCTTATTTTAAAATGATTTTCCTTCCAAAAACATTTGTAAGAAAAAAATTATATTATAATCACTTATTAGTAATTATTCAATCAGATCATTAGAGTGTTTTGAAATGTGCAATGAATTTTATTAAACCACATTAGCAAAAAGCATGAAAATACTCTAAATTGTTGAACCTTTAAAATTTTGTTAGGGCATTAATAATGTCAAAATAATAATTATATTATCAAAATAAATATATATTTAATAATATTTTTATATTTATTTTAATAATATTTTATATTTTTAACGATATTTATTATTCCATAGGTTTAGAGCCTTTTGTCTTCTTGTTTTCTCTTTTATCTTCTATCTGGCGCCAAAGAAGACGGTAGTTCCTCTAAAATCCCCAAATTTCGATCCTCAAAAACCCTAGAATTTTCCCAATCGAATTCACCGGGAAAATGTCGGTGCCATCATCGTCCGCTTCTTCATCTTCACAATTCACGTACTCGAACGATGGATCCTATTTTCCCATGCCATTTCACCTCCAACAACAACCACAAGCTCAGCCGCAACCCTACCCAACGATGCAATATACCCCGTCCCCGCAGGCCGTGAAGGTCGTTGTTCCTCCTCCTGTATATCCTGCTCCGGCCGCTGTCCCTGGCGTTTACACTTTGCCGCAGTACCAGCAGGTAATTACATTGATTTCTTATCTCTATTCAGTTTCACTTTGTACAACAATCATGTATATACATACTGTGTGGTGTAGCAGCTGGTGAGTCTACGTTTTTATTCAGTTTGATTTTCTTTATCAATTGCATAACATTTCTGCTAATCACAAATATAAAATATTTAATATTTATTGGAATGTACGTATATGCATTTATTTCGAAAATATAGGATCATGTTTGAACTCTTAAATCCGACTTGAGATATTTTCAAATTAAAAAATGAGGTGATTCATTTAACTTTTGAAAACAATAAATCTTGTAATTAGTAGTACTATTTAGATAGTTTGCGATGTTTATAGTTGTATTTTCTAAAACTAAATTGATTCATATCAATTTTGAATTCAACATTATCCCAAATTGACTTCAACAAGTCAATGTTGCTCCTATATTTTGGAACGGAGGAAGTACACTATTAGATCTTCACGTGTGAATTTCATTTGTAAGCATATTATATATATATATATATATATATATATATATATATATATATAATATTCATAACTATGTGAATTGGTATGTATAATCTGATGTCAATATGTATGCCTCATTGTTTTACACATCAAGTACACTAGTTTTTCAGCTTATCTGAGTATATTGGACTCCATCTTAGCATAGAAGGAGAAGCTAGGATTGATATACGTATATTCTTTTTTAGTTTTGTACTGCATATTTTCACTTGAGTTTTTGTTTATAAATTTTAAAATCACTTGATGGAATTTATGTACACTCAATTCCAGACATTGTTTCCATCTATGCACGAGTGCAAGTTGTGTTAGGTGTTTCAGGTATGTTTCTTTTCGTGGTTTTAATGGGTTCTATTTGTTTAAAAATTAAAACTACACTTGCTAAAAGGTGTACTCTTGGCTTGTCCTGAGTGTACTCGTATATGTAGGTACATATTTATGTGTAGCAGTTTAATTCTTTATTCTCCCTTTCTGAAGATTTTTATAAGGGAACATAAACTTACACAGGGCCAATGATATACTAGTAGTGAATAGTGAACATAAACTTCTTGAAAAATGTATATTTTTGGTGTGGGTGTATATGAATATCATGTTTATTCACTATTAATTCATATCTTTTATGAGCAGGCTCAGCAGCTATTTCAAAGGGATGCTCAGACAATCACTCCTGAAGCTCTGGAAAGTGTCAAAGCTGCACTTGCAAGCAGTGAAATCGAGCATAAAGCAGAGACTAAAAAGAAAGCTATACCTCGTAAAGCAGCTGGTCAAGCTTGGGAAGATCCGACTCTTGCAGAATGGCCAGAAAGTATGTTACATTTACCTGTATCCTGTTTTTGCTTGATCATGTTAATCTTGTAGATTGTCTTAAACCCGGTCTTGTTCTATATAATGTTTTAAACAATCAAATCTTGCAATTTAAGGAGAGTTTCTCGCATAAGGTAGCAGGTGGCTGTAGTTGTTACCTTATTAATTTATTTAGAAACACAACCATAAATTAGCACACAAATTAATGATGTCCTCATTTACTCAATATCCTAAATTGTGTAGCAATAATAGGGGAATGAGACACTATAGGTATCAACTCATAAGTTATAAATTAACTGTTCAGCATGAGAGCATCCATGTAATTATATAGTGCACCGAAGATTGGTTTTCATATTTTTTTGTGGCGATTCTTCACTGATCTAGGTCAAAATGCAGTGTCTCATTCATCGTAGTTCCTGCAATGTTTTCTTCTTTAGGACGGTTAGACCAATGCTTGCCCTTATCTTTTCAATATTCCTTTCTTTTTATTTGGGCTTATGGGTCCTTGTTTTGGTCTGTTTGTTTGTAGAGAGGAAATTGGCGGGGAGGGATGATAAGTAGGAGGAATGAAGTTGTGGGAGAATATGGGTGACCTACTACTTCATTTTCCTGTGGTGATGGAGCTCTCATCTGTTATTACTTATTTTGTCTCGATGGGGTTTTTGGGTTATTGCATACCATTTGAGGCTATATTAGCCAGTTTGTGCGGCACTAGGGTGGGTAGTGGAGTAAGGAAGTGGTGATATGCAGCTCGCCTTATGCATCATAATAAAATATGGTCTTTATTGAGGGGGTTTATCGAGAGAACTGAGTTGGAGATCCCCAACTGTGTTTTCAATGCTGAACATTTTGGTTCCATGAGCCTTCTCTGGGCTCTATTATACCTCTCTGGGTGTGTATAACTTTTTGGGTCTTTGAGTGCAGCTTTTGTGCAGAAATTTATTATCTTTGAGACAAGGGTATAGAATTAATTTTTTGGAGATCTAGTTTACCATATCTGGGGGAATAACTGATTTAGTTCATTAGAGAAGTCTGGTTTTCTCTTTTTTACGTGTCTCAGCTACTTTAATGGTTTTCTGTTTAGGCTTTCCCTTCTGGTGAGTTTTCAATACATTTTTACTTTAAGAAAGAAATAAAAGATTAAGCAGAAGGTAGTGGGTGGTAGCACGTCTGATTCATATGAGAAGGTTCTATCTTGATTAACTTAAGGTTCAATACCCATCAGATTTTTGTTGAGTTTCCAATTTTGTCATAAGAAAAGAACAAGAGTTGGTACGCTTTTTTCTTTACTATCAGTCCAGTTAGAAACATTCTTGTCTTCTCTCCTCCATTGCATGTCTGCAAATGCTGAACAATCCGGATTATAAAACAGTCCCACCGAAACCAAACCTAAAACTAACCAAAATCCCAAGCTCCATGAACCTAGTGAGATCTTGATAGAACCCCATGACAAACCAACACCAGAACCATATGAATCAAATGATGATTCCAAGCACCCTGAGCCACATTTGTGTTACATGCCATCAATTTATGACGTGTCAACTTCAATTGATCCAAATTGGGATAGATCAAGAATATGATAAAAATATGAAAGAGCGATCACCGTAGTGGAAAAAAGTGCAAGAGTTCATGGTAGTAATTTGTTTTTATTCCCTTTTGGTGTTATTTTGGTGCTTTTTCTTATAGATTCCTCATATTAAGTCTTATGTTTGCGGCAATTTTCTTTGCAGATGATTTTCGTCTATTTTGCGGCGATCTAGGAAATGAGGTGAATGATGATGTCCTTTCAAAAGCATTCTCACGATTTCCCTCGTTTAACATGGCAAGGGTAAGTTCCCATGTAATCATTTACATTATAATTTTGAACTGATTAAGATATGTGTTGCTTGGTGTATATGAGCTGTCTGCATGTCATCTTCAGATGTTTTTTTGAAGCTTGTGTTTAGCTCTTTCATTTTGTCTATATGTTAAGATAGAGGTCTCTTTTAAGTCTACTTAGTGGTATGACAATTGATAAATGCTTATAGTTTGTATGTAAGAGCCAAGATACTTTTGAATAAACACCTTAGTAAATGCAATACATTATAGAGAGTTTGGTAGCCTACCGTGCATGACTATTGGGAGATTATGTATGTGGAAGAGGTTATAGAAGGCTAGTTGGCCGTTGAATAAATTTCATGGTTATTTAGTTTGTAGAAGCAGTGGTGTGGAGTGTTACTGGTGAAGCCTAGTCTAACTTTAATTTGGAGGTAATTGTAAAATTGTCCAAAAGGCAATTGGGTTGATATAATAAAATATAATTACTATCCGTTGAATTATAATAGTAATTGATATATTATCTTGATCCGCATCCCCTCCTTCGAGAATAATGTGATCTCAAAATTTCAAATTTTATTGGACCTATGTGCAAATAAACATTTTGAAATCTATTAACTTTGAGTTATGGGTTGCATGCTCTGACTTGAGCTTCAAGTTAGGTAGTTGGATATTGGATAACCCTAGTCCAGTGGTTTCAGTTGTTTGGTTTGCATGTATGTATTTGTTTACTTCAAGTTGCATGAGGGAGAGTGAGGCAAGTTCATTCTATATTTATATGTGAATCCCTCAGAACTAGAATTTGTTGCAGTTTCCTTAATCCATTGTGCGTAATCTTGAATTTGATGCTCTAACATCGATCACTACTATAAAAAGTAGTTGGGAACATACTGTCAAAAGGCATTTAGGAAGTTTATATTATGAAGGAAGATTAACAATCATAAGACAGGAGGGAGGGAAGTAGCCTTAAGTTGATTGAAAATGTAAATGGAAACAACTAGAAAGAAGAGATAAATTGCTAACTTCTAGAATTAGGTGTGAAGAAAACTCTTATTCTCTTTTGGGTGAATCTCTCTTTCTGTATTAAGAGCATGCCTCGACTATCTGTTGTGATGTTTGAATTGTACTTTTAGGCTTAAGGAACCTGATATCTAAGAACCTGGGGGAAAATGGTTGTGGCGCTTTTTTTTGGACCCAACTCTCTTTGGCATAAGTGATCATAAAAAGCTTGTAGTCCAATAGAATGGGTGGTGCAAATCTATTTGTCTTTTTTGTTACTCATTCAAGTTTTTGGAAGTCCATTATCCAAGGGGGAAACTTCTTTCATTTTTTTATTTGACTTTATTGGGTAATTGAATGCACATGAATTTTTTGCGAAGACATGAGTTGGGGATAGGGCTGCAAACGATTCGATCCGATCTGAATTTTGTTGAACTCGAACCGAACTCGAACACTATTAATCAAATTTGAACATGTTCGGTTCGTTTGCAGGCCTACTTGGGGATGTTCTAGTCTCTTTATCTTTCCCTTGTTCTTCACCTCTTGTTTGAGGATAATTCTCCCATTCTAACAATCTAACTAATATATTTTCACTTCCTTTGCAATGTAAATATGCCAGGGAGGTGGAGGAATACCCTTTATTATTCAGCTTCTTAATTTAGTCTATATTTTTCAATCCATGGAAAGATGTATGTGGATTTCTCAAGAACCTTCTCTTGTCGGTATTCTTCACCTTACTCGAGTTTTGTCAGTTCATCATTTTTCTCCAACTTTTTATATTAGGAAGTCAAAGGTTCCTCAGAAAGTGCAAGTGTTTTGCGTGGTCTTTTTTTACCATTAGTCGGCTTAATAGTTACGACATGCATTAGAGCATATGCGTTATAGATCTTTATCTCTTGATGTGTGTTATGTTTTATTCAAGAAAGCAAGACAACTTCTCATTTTTTCACTATCCATTGGTTTGGCGTTTGTGGTGTTTTAATTAGATGTGTTGAGTGAGTGTTGGATTGTGGAAGATGTTCTAGGGTTTTGGTGGAAGGAAGAATCGGACAATTTGTTGGAGTTGTTTGTTTTGCCATTTTGGGATTTGGACTAAGAGGAATGCTAGGATATTTTATGGCGAGGTATGAACATGATTTATTTTGGGATACTATGTCTGTATTTTACATCTCTATGGGCGCAAGCAATTGAAACTTTTCGAGAAGTTCCTTTGTCAAATCTAATATGAAATTTAACAGTAAGTGCACAGTATCTATTGATGGATTCTGGCTGGTATAGGTCGATCCCAAAAACCCTTGTATATATTTTTTAATATCCTTTGTTTTTAATTCAGGCAAATTTGAAGTAAAGGTTGCTAAGTTGATTAACTTGACTAAAGAAACATAGAAGAAGAATCAAAACATGGAAATTAATTACAAGAAAATAATATAGCAACCCAAATCCAGCAAGCAACAATCACAAGAAGTAGGCTTGGCAAAAAATAGGTTTGGGTTGGTTTTGGGGTACATAAAATGGTTATGGGTCAATTAAGAATTAAAACCATATAACCTATATTTAATATGGGTTATATGGTTTGGGTCCAAATGGTTATGGGTCCAATTTAGGTCGACCTATATTTCAAATTATAATTTTGTCACATGTACTATTTTATTAACCCAACAAACTGACAAAGGCGGAATTAATAACATTACAGGATACACCCTATTATGCCGAGATCAATAACACTACATGGCCTTAAGATGATATTGCCTTCCAAGTGCTAAGTGGCTTAAGATGATATTGCGGAATTAATCACGTTACAGTCTCCTCATAATCAACTTGATAAAATATTGGAGGAAACAAAATATTTAACAATGATGTGACTAAATTAAGTATTAAAAAATTAATTTTTTATTAGAAGCACTTTCGAAATAATTTACATTAATAATTTTTATATTAATTAAAATGAAACGAGATTATTGTTATTTAACAAAATCATTTTGTAAATAGACTCTTTTTATGGAACGAAAGAATTTTCATGTTCATATTTGAATGACGTGAAATTATAAAAAGAAACTTACAAAAATATTACTTATTGTTATACTAAAAGAGTCTTATTTTTATTTTGTAAACCCAAGTTTGAAACTAAAAATTTAAATTGATGTGACTAATTTAAGTATTAAAAACATTAATTTTGTGATTAGAAGCACTTTCAAAAATATTAATTAAAATGAATGAAATTGTTGAGAATTTTAGCAAATTAATTATTTAAATTTAAACTACATATATTTTACTTTAATTGTTTTTTGCAATGCGGGAATATTTCCTTAAAAAGTTAAAATAGAGCAATATATATCTTGTGAAGTGCATAAAGAATGTAGAAGCAGTTGCATTAATTTATCTATCCTAAGGTTTTTTTTTTTTGTTCAACCCATAAGTTTTTATTTTTAACCGAGCCGAGCTCTGTTCCAATTATACTAACAAGAGGGCACGTGGCAAGATTCTAAAGGATTGGGCAGCAGATGGTATATGTATTGGGACAGCTGATTTGGAGTCCTAACTGAAAATTAAACAAATTGGGATGTGTCGACTAATATGGATCAAAACTAGTTAAACTAGTTTCAACCCATATTTCTAATTCATAATATCCGTCCAAAACTAAACCAACCCATAACATAAAAAGTGGTTAACCAACCTAATTAGACCCAAGTAGTTTTGGTTAACTAAAGAGTTCTCAATCTAAATTGCCAGGTCTAATAACAAGTAATCTCTCCTTTTTTAATCCAAACAATGCCACTGGCTAGATGTACAACGTTAGAAAACAAATCTATTTAAGCTTTAATAAATTTTCTTCGAATTTGTGCTCCATTCTCTTTTATATAATGATTTCTATATTTAACTAGCCTGTGCATAAACTATGAAAAATTCAAAGATTAACAATAATCTATTTTACATGGATTGGCGGTTGATGTTTCACCATTGCCAGGATGATGTTTCCACTTGCTTTCTTTGTTTTCTTTAATATGGGAGGACTTCTTGTCCTTCACTTGCATTGTTATTCATTTCTCTCATCTTTAATAAAAATACTTTTCTTCTATGTAAAAAATAATCCGTGTATTTAACGGTCACAGTTTTATTTACTTGTGTGAATGTGCATGCTTGTGCTGCTATGTCTATTATGTTTATATTTGGAATTGGTTGCTCTGTCTTCATTATTTGTTGTTCTGTTGTTTCCTTGTTATATCCTTGTAGGTCATTAATTGATAATGTTTCATGCTCTTTTGGTCTCAGGTTGTTAGAGATAAGCGTACTGGCAAAACCAAGGGCTATGGATTTGTTAGTTTTGCCAACCCTTCAGATCTTGCTGGCGCCCTTAAAGAAATGAATGGTAATTAAAATTATTACTTATAGGCTCTCTTGCAAGATCCTTGTACTTGCACACTTTTGGTACACCATGCACAATTTGTATGTAACACAATATATGCCTGTTTAACAGAAAAGATGACTTACACTTGGGTAATAAGTTTTCTCGTTCAGTTCTGTAACCTATAGACATAGTTCGGGACTAATAACTTGTTTTGTTGTAATGTTGTTTGTCTTTCTTAAATGGTCATTATCTGGATTGACACAAAAATAAAAGTTTGTCAAATGAATTTTGTATTTTAAACTATTGTGCCACATAGGCTAGTTTCTATAAGTACCACATACATTTTAATTGAATGACGGTTTATTCCTCTAGTGATATACTCCAAATTTAGATGTGTCCCCATTTGGATTTCACACACTTTTAAAGATGTTGACTCCCAAGAATGACTTTGACCCATATTTTCATTTTCTTGAAACCCCTATTAAATGGTAAATATTAAGTATAACTTAGAAACTAAGGAGACAAAGTTTTGGGACATCAAAAACAGGAAGAAGGGATGTCTATGTCAAAAGACAGGAGTAATATTTGAAATAGTGGGAAAGCTAGTTTCTGTTCTTGTGTGACAAAAAAGAAGGTTTATCAGAAAACAATTGGAAATTTTCCTTTGAAACTTGGTTTCAGGTAAATATGTTGGAAATCGACCAATCAAACTACGTAAGAGCAATTGGAGAGAAAGAACTGATACTGAAGCCTTGGAAAGACAAAAGGTGCATTTTATTTCTGCACTACGTGTCTTTTAAATTTAATTATTGGCCATGTGTATATCCACTGACTATGGTGTTGGTTCTTGGTCCTTTTGGCAGAATCACAATCACAGAAAATCGAAGCTTTCAAAGAAGAGCGTGTTGCACAAATGAGTATCAAAGCTAAATGATTGAACCCCTGGTAAGTGGATATTGATAGATCCTTGAGAGCTTTCACATTGTTATTTTTGTTATTTTTCTGCGTGTTTCTAATTCCTTCCTGCAGAAAGCAGGCAAAATTCTATTTGAAGTTTAACATGGAACCATAAGAGTTAGTTAGCTCAATAAATGCCTACAAGAAAAAATCTGGAAGTCGCTAGTTTGAGTCATATTGAAGCCAGACCTCAAGTATTTACTCTTGAATCCTCTATACCGGCATGGAAAGTCTTGTCTTTGACTAGACTGTTTAGTGAGGACAAAGTCCCATAATAGAAAAAAAGAAAAAGAAATTTAATATGGTGGAACATATTACACAAATTTTGAAGTTTGATATTATATTGAAAACTTTGAGCTTTAATTAGAGAAAATAAATAGAATGGTGAACACATCAAGAACTCAAGCATAGAACTAAATGTTTAGGCAAATAACATGAAACAAGGGGATCATAAGAAATATGACTAGAAGAGTCAAAGTCTTTACAATGTTAAGGCCTAATTTAATAATGTAGGATCTTGAGAAAAATAAATGACTGTGCCACTAAGGGACCAATAGCCCCTGTACCATAAATGTGCTTCACCACATATGACCACCCCATGATATTCTTGGTTTCACAGTTTCTTCCTTGGATTTATTTCTTAAACTAACACTCCTGCACCTATTCTCAAAAATTGATGACAAAACCCATTGGCCTATGGGCAGAAAGATGAGATATCTTTTTTTTTTTACTAACGCATCGACTCCCAAAAAGCAAGCCCAATAATCTGTTAATATTTCAAAGAGAATAATATGAGCTGGTAACAATCTCAGTTTGCCACAAAGAGACGATAAAGTTGTCTGTTGGGTTTATTATGCGGTGAGTCGGTGACGGTTTGCTGGTTGAGACAGTGGTTGGTGGCGAGGGGAAGAGCCGATGACAATACAGCCAACAGAGCATTGGTAGTAGTTGGATGGAGGTGGGGAAAACTGTTCGAGGTGGCGACAATGACGTCGTCGTTCATGACATCAATGGTAATTCAATCAAGGTGCTGAGTAAGTAATAGTAGTGGTCATAGCAAAAGGGATAGCACTATTAATAAAGCGGCTCCATGAGTTGCTGATGTCAGCTTTGGTGTAGTTGGGTGGCGATTTATTTCTCCTTTTACCCCTGCAAGTTTAGTTATGTTATTATTTTGTCCTTTTAAATTCTGTGACCATGTTGTTCATCATATTTTTTAGTTTCTTATGATAATGTTCTGTTCTACCTAATTTGCTGAACATTTTTGCAAATCTTTTTCTGCAGGTTCTGACTTTAATTTTTCGAACCTTATTGGTTGATATACACCATTGGAAGGCAATAGAATTTAGCGTCTAAATTCTGCTTTGATTAACGTCCCTTTCAGATAATTTTCAAACTTTTTAGAACTCCGTGTTCCGTGTGTGTTTTATATACAGTATTGTGTGAATTAGTTGACTAGTATAAATTTGGAAGAAGTTGAAGATTAAATGAAACTTTTCTCACATTCATTCCCTCTCCTCAAGATACTCAAATCAATGTAGTCAAAAACTTGATGTATGCTTTAATTGGTGTCACTATATTCGCAATCTCCGGTAGTTGCGTTTATAAGGGTCCAGGACTAATGCTTAAATAAGAACTGAGTATGTATATTGTTTCTTATGACTATATTATAAACATTTGATGTTGGAATCTTAAGGCATTCTTTCCTTCCGAAAATGAATCTGCATATTCACATCCTTATTTTCATTGCGATCCGTTAATAAACCTGGTTTGATGAACATACGTTACATTTGTTTGCATGGGTTAGATGAGACTAATCCGTTATTAATCTATGGTCTATTTGTCATCATTTTTAAGATTATTTGATATCTCAAAAGAGAGATTATATAATATGATATTAGAATTATAATCTATCGTCAAGTGGTTTTTGAAATGAATAAAAATAAATTTTATAATATTAGATAATGAATTAATTATGAGATAAAATAACCTGTATTGATAATAAATTAATACAAATATTCATATCTAATTTATCGGTTTTCGAACAATCGTTGCCTTAGAAGTTTTATGAAATGAAAATCTTCCATGAATGGTGTCCTTTTTTTTGTTTTGTTATAACTTTTACGGGTGTGGAAGAGGAGTTTTGTTTCTAAATATTCAATGTGTTTTTACGTTTAATGTTTTTAAATATCGACTTAAATATAAATTATTATTATAAATTATTCACATTTTTTATCTTGGTGATCGAATTTTTAATTTTTTTAATTAAATAATTAAATTCTTAATTTTTTTTAATTCAGTTTAATTAAAATGTTACATTATAATTTGATGATGTGAACTGCATATATAATATTTTAACGTTTATGTATTAAAGTTAAATTATTTTTTATTTTTATTTATCGCATTAAACAAAACAATTAACAAAACAAAAAAAAATAATTAAACATAATCAAACCAGCCCTCCCTCTCTCCTAATCTTCCTTACCCACCCCTGAACACTTTCCCCGCTCCTTTCGCCGTCATCCACCGCGGCATAACCCCCAACCTCCAAAACAAGCGTCGCGGCACCGCCTCCACCCTCACCCGCAGAAGAAAATCGGCCGGCAGTGGAATCCTCGGCAACGGCCACGTCCCCGATCTCTCCACTTCCAGGCCCATCACTGAATTCGCCTCCTCCGACACCTCCGACGGCGTCTACAACCTCACTTGGTCGGAATCCCAGGATTACCTCCTCCTTTCTGCCATCGCCTTAGTCTTCGTCTTGGCACCTCGAAACTCGTGAGCGACAGTGTCACGCGCCGCTGCCATTCATCACCAATTTGTCGTCAGTTAAATTGCAGCAAGAAGGGGGTGGGTTTTAAAATGGAGATAAGAGTGGTTTCAATTGTGATTTATGTGTGTGTGTCAGGACAGGAGAGCAGGGGAGCCGGCATAGCAAAATAGCCGTCAGAGGAAGGAGTTAGTTTTAAACATAAACGCAGCGTTCAGCTGTTTTAGCATTTGAGTCATTAGTATAACGACGTAGTTTCAAGTAACAAGTCTCAGTTATACAGCGACATCGTTTATTAAGTAGTAGCAGTCTTGTGCGACGCCGTTTCACAACGGCATGGTTATTGTTGTTGATTGTTGCCAAGACACGCGTAATTTCCTGTTAGGAGAAGGTTGTTTGAGGAGAGAGAATTCTGTTAATCCAAAATAGATATAGCTATATAAGCTGCAGCAGCATTGTAAGGAGGGCATGAAAGAATTTATGTGAAATTTCTATTTATGCGTTGTTCATTTCTGCATTTCTTTCTGTTTGTTATTTTTTCCTGTTTAATTCATGACATAAGTGGTATCAGAGCATCTCCTGGGCCACCGATGGCCGACACCACTGTTAAGCCTAGTCTACAGAAACACGAGAAGGATTTGAAGACCATGGAAGAGAGGATGGACCTGATGACGGCGAACTACGAGCAAACATCGGCAAGGATTGAGGTTATGGGGGATCAGATCTCTCAACTTGGGGCCAAGCTGCAGGCTACCAGTGATGCTTTAGCTCAGAAAATCATGGGAGCACTCAATGCATTCCAACGATCAACGAAGGAGATTACGACAGCCATGGAGGTATCTACAACCACTATTACTGGTTCATTACCCCTTACAGTACCTCTGGAATCACCAGTACAACCACAATCCCCAATTTCCAATTCCCTTTCACACCTACAGTTCGGAACGACAACCAATGTTTACTCGGCCACCAGTGTTCCCGTCTCAGCTGATTATGCAAATTCTAACCCCCTGATAATACAGCATCACCAAAACAGCAACCCACATACCATATCCACACCAATACCACCTATAATTTCCATCCCTGATCCAGCTATTCGACCCTTAACTTTGATCACAACTTCCGCGACTAATCCCACTATGACTAGAGCTTCACCTCAGATATCCTATATGGGTTTATGGCCTCCATACACAAATTCTGTCAGCCTTGGGGGGTATAACACTTTGAACCCAACCTCTAATATACCATCCAACACAGGAATAATTCCCCCAAATTATTCAATCAATAGCAATTCCTACAATAGCTTAAACCAGCCTGTAGTTTGTCATACCACTGCTCAAGGGTCTTTAAACTACCCCAATCCATGCAATTCAGTGCACAATTTTAGTACTGGAATACCACACTCTTTTTCAGGACCTTCCTATAATTTCAACAGTAACTCACAAAACTTCCACCACGTTAGTTCTGCAATTCCTCCAAGTAATCACCCCAGTTTCACCCCACCGTACCAGAGTCCTTATACTTGGCACCAGGCTACAGAAGGTCACCACAGAGGACCTAACCCTTCCTTCTTACCCTTTCCTATGCCTAAGATGGATTTTCCCTATTTTGAAGGCAAGGATCCAAGGGGTTGGTTAAAGAAATGTGAAAAGTACTTCCAGCTCAATCCTATGATAGATTCCAGATCGAAGGTACTTTATGCTGCATTATACTTGGAAGGGGAAGCTGATGTATGGTATCAGTCTTTGCAAGATGAAAAACCCTTATTGTTATGGGATGAGTTTGCATACCATGTTTGCCATAGATTTGAAAAAAGGGGGTATGAGAATCTAACAGGGCAGTTTAACAAACTTACTCAGAAGGGTAAAGTGGAGGATTATATCAGGAATTTTGAAGAACTAAAGACTTACATGCTTTCCCAAAACAGAGGATGTACAGAAGAATATTTTATTGAAAGTTTCCTTAGTGGATTGAGAGAGGAAGTTGCTAATGCTTTATACATAATTAGACCTCAAACATTAAGAGAGGCCATAAACCAAGCCAGGAGGCAAGAGATCTACCTGGACTCATTAGATAAAAGGAACCAGGGTGCTGGAAAGACTTGTGGGGAAGGCCAAACACAAAGAATTAAACCAACACTGATTACAACCAGGGACAACCAGCAGTACAAGGGAAACCACCAACCAACAAGGACAACAGGAGGAAAAAAATCGTTTCCGGTCAAAAGGATTTCTCCTGCAGAAATGGCATTAAGAAGAGAAAAAGGGTTGTGTTACAATTGTGATGAAGTGTATACACAGGGACACATATGTAAACAGAAACATCTTTACCTGCTGCTAACAGAAGAGGAAGAGAACATGAACCCAGCTGAGGCTGATCAAGAATTGGCCCTAATCCTGCAAGGAGAAGAAGGGGAAATTGTAACTACAGAAGATGATTGTGAAGTGTCATTACATGCTATAACAGGAACACATGGAATTCACACAATTAAATTGCATGGGCAGGTCAAAAATCACTCAGTTACTATGTTGCTTGATAGTGGTTCTACTCACAACTTTATATCACAGTCCCTAGTTAAAAAACTGCAGCTGCCTATTATACCCTGTAATTCCATTAAAGTGACAGTGGCAAATGGGGCAAGCATTCAATGTGATAAAATGATTGATCATTTTAAATGGAAGTTGGAACAAGGGGAGTTTCAGACATCAGTGTATGTAATTCCTTTAGGAGGATATGATGCAGTCCTGGGGGTTCAATGGATGAAATCTATAAGCCCTATCAGCCTTGACTTTGAGAATAGAGCAGTGACAATTCATTGGAAGGGCAAGAAGGTGACCCTAGGAGACCAGGGAGATCCAAAACAATCTTATTCTGTACAAGTAACAGATAAGTTTCAATGGAATCCTAAAGAAGAGACTTATTTTCTGGTGCAGCTCATTGCTACAGAAAAGTCTGCAGAAACACCTAACAGAGTACCCAAAGTGATAGACCAGCTGGTGGAACAATATGCAGACATATTCAGGGAACCTCAGGGTTTACCTCCCAAGAGACTGCAGGATCATCATATACCAATAGTGCCTGGGTGCAAACCTGTGAACTCTAATCCCTACAGATACCCCTACTTGCAGAAGACTGAGATAGAAAAGATGGTGAAAGAGATGTTGGAGAGTGGGATAATCAAGCACAGTACATCTCCTTTTGCTTCACCTGTATTGTTGGTTAGAAAGAAAGACAACACTTGGAGATTTTGTGTCGATTACAGAGCTTTAAACAATATTACCATCAAGAACAAGTTTCCCATTCCTATCATAGAAGAGTTACTGGATGAGTTAAAAGGGAGCAGATTCTATACTAAGTTGGACCTATGGAGTGGTTATCACCAAATCAGAGTTAAACAGGAAGACACTTATAAAACAACCTTCAAGACCCATCAAGGACACTATGAATTCTTGGTTATGCCATTTGGTTCGACCAACGCTCCTGCCACTTTTCAGTGTATCATGAATGAGGTATTTTCCCCGTACCTAAGAAAGTTTGTATTAGTTTTTTTTGATGACATCCTAGTTTATAGTCCAACACTGGAAAGTCATGAAAAGCACTTACAACAAGTTTTTGAGGTATTGAGAAAAAATAAGTTTGCTGTAAAAAAGACCAAATGTACATTTTCCCAAACTCAAGTAGAGTACTTGGGTCATATCATAAATGAAAAAGGAGTGGCTGCTGATGAGAAGAAGGTGCAAGCAATGAAGCAATGGCCCAAGCCTACATCCTTAAAATCCCTGAGAGGATTTCTTGGTCTTACCGGATATTATAGAAGATTTGTCCAAAAGTATGGGGTTATCAGTAAACCTTTGACCAATTTGCTCAAAAAGGGGGCTTTCAAGTGGAATGAAGAAGCCGAGGAGGCATTTAACAAACTTAAAACAACATTAGCTACTACTCCAGTCTTAGCTCTTCCTGATTTCTCGAAAACCTTTGTGGTTGAATCTGATGCATGCTATAATGGTATAGGTGCTGTTTTAATGCAAGAGGGAAGGCCACTAGCCTATCTAAGCAAGGCTTTATCTGCTAAACATCTCGGATTATCAACCTATGAAAAGGAATTGTTGGCAATCATCATGGCAGTGCAAAAACGGAGAACATATCTCCTTGGACAGCCTTTCACTATCAAAACAGATCATGAAGCACTCAAATATTTCCTTGAACAGAAACTAACAACTTTAGTGCAACAAAAATGGGTTTCAAAGATGTTGGGGTTTGACTACACTATATAGTACAAGAAGGGGAAAGAGAACCTACTGGCAGATGCCTTGTCTAGAAATCATGAGCAAGAGTGTTTCAGCACAGTAGTACAAAGGGTTATTCCCAGCTGGAGAATTGAGGTATGTGATAGCCTCATCCATGATTCAGAAGCACAAGAGGTGATGACCCAACTTCTATTAGATCCTAATAGTTGTCCTGATTATACTCTACAAGAGGGACTTCTCAAAAAGGAAGGCGGGATTTACTTAGGCAGCAATGGAGATTTAAGGAAGAGGATCCTAGATCAAATCCATAATAGCCCTGAAGGAGGACATTCAGGAATCGCATCCTCTATCAAAAGGGCTGAGATGATATTCTACTGGCCTACCCTCAGAAGGGACTTGTCTGAACTGATAAAACAGTGTGAGATTTGTCAAAGGAACAAAGGGGAGCATGTACCTAGACCTGGGTTATTGCAGCCTATACCTATTCCCAGTTAAGCTTGGGAAGTTATAACCATGGATTTTGTGGAAGGGCTACCTAGATCAGAGGGGAAGGACATTATTCTGGTAGTTGTTGACAAATTGACTAAGGGTTGTCATCTTATGGCACTCACTCATCCTTTTTCAGCCACTCAGGTAGCACAGGTTGTGTTGGATTCAGTAATCAAATTGCATGGACTTCCCCATACAATTATATCAGACAGGGACAGAATCTTTGTTAGCACATTTTGGAAGGAACTCTTCAAGTCTATGGGTACACAAGTTAGGTTAAGTTCAGCCTATCACCCATAAACAGACGGGCAGACAGAAAGGGTTAATCAATGTATAGAAATGTATTTGAGATGTATGACAGGTCATAAGCCAAATCAATGGAACAGATGGTTACCCTTGGCGGAGTGGTGGTACAATACATCCTTCCATACAGCCACATGGATGTCCCCTTACAAAGCTCTCTATGGTATTAACCCACCAGTCATCAGTTATCACCAGGTTGAGGCAAACAGTAATCCTTTGGTGGCAGAATTTATAAGAGAAAGAAAAGCAGTACAACAGCTGTTAAAAGAGAACTTGTCTAAGTCCAGGAAAGAATAAAGCTATATTCTGATAAAAAAAGAACCGAAAGGGAATTCAAAGTGGGAGATGAAGTGTACCTCAAATTGCAACTCTACAGGCAAATGATAGTAGCTCAACGAAGGAATTTTAAATTGTCTGCAAGATATTATGGGCCATATTCAGTAATTCAGAAAATTGGAAGGGTTGCCTATAGATTGCAACTTCCCTCAACTGCTAAGATCCATAATGTTTTCCATGTTTCACAGCTCAAGAAGAGGATTGGGAAAACTAAAGTGATACAGACAGATTTACCTCAAAGCAATAAGGACGGAGAATTGAAACCCATACCTGTAGCTATTCTGGATAGAAGATTTATTAAGAAGGGCCATAGACTTGCAACGATGGTGCTGGTACAGTGGTCACATAACATACCAGAAGATGCTACCTGGGAGGAGTGGAGCAAGCTGAGTAACCAATACCCAGAATTCAATCCTTGGGGACAAGGATCCTCTCAAGAGGTAGGGAATTGTCAGGACAGGAGAGCAGGGGAGCCGACATAGCAAAATAGCCGTCAGAGGAAGGAGTTAGTTTTAAACATAAACGCAGCGTTCAACTGTTTTAGCATTTGAGTCATTAGTATAACGACGTAGTTTCAAATAACAAGCCTCAGTTATACAGCGACATCGTTTATTAAGTACTAGCAATCTTGTGCGACGCCGTTTCACAACGGCATGGTTATTGTTGTTGATTGTTGCCAAGACACGCGTAATTTCCTGTTAGGAGAAGGTTGTTTGAGGAGAGAGAATTCTGTTAAGCCAAAATAGATATAGTTATATAAGCTGCAGCAGCATTGTAAGGAGGGCATGAAAGAATTTATGTGAAATTTCTATTTATGCGTTGTTCATTTCTGCATTTCTTTCTGTTTGTTATTTTTTCCTGTTTAATTCGTGACAGCGTGTTGGTGATTTGAACAACAAGATGGTAAAAATTAATGAAAATGGGGATTCCATCACAGGATATTTTTTGATGGGTTTCACTAATTGTTGATTGATTTTTTTCTCCTTCAAACAAACCCAAATCAGATCTTTTTCCAACCAAATTCGTAAAGTATAAAAATATGCTCATATTTATATATTAATGAATTGCTGTGCTGAGTTGAAGATGAGATCTGAGGTGGGGTCGGAGAAGAAGAAGTGATTTTCAGAAGAGGAGGGGATTTTCGGGTGGGAACGGTGGAGGGGAGAGGAAATATTAAAAATACCAATAAAAGCTCAATTGATTTGGGTTTCTTAGTTTTTTTGATTTTTTTTTTTTTGAAGTATTTACTTAATTATAAAATATAATTTACTTTTTTTTAAATACTCCTTCTTTAAGTTTTAATATATAATTAGTATCAGTTTAATGTAGTTTAGTCTTCATAATATTCAATTTTACTGTTAATTATATTAACTAAATTATTAATGTTAGTTTAATTGTTTTTACTAAGTAAAAGTATTTAATGTAAAAGTATTTTTTTAAACTATAAATTTGCATTTACATTTTTGACCCCTATTTACTCAAAAATATTTAAAAAAATCATTTAGGATTATTTTTTCATTACACCTATGTAATAATTGACCACATTTGCATGCCACATCATCAAATTATGATGTGGTATTTTAATTGAATTGAATTAAAAAGAATTGAGATTGTAATTATCTAATTAAAAAAATTAAAAACTCAATCACCAAAGTGAAAAATATGAATAGTTTAATATAATAATTCATATTTAAGCCTTAAATATTCAATGTGTTTGCACGTGTGTTTTTGAATGGTTGATGTACCACTGTAAATGAGTATTTTTTTTTATGTGAATACAAATATATCCATATTGAAAATAAAATTTGATATCTATATTCATATTTGTATCCTATTAATATGCAACATGAAATATCTATATTCGTATTTGATGAATAACATTTGAATATAGATATTATCCGTATTTATTTTGTAGAATATAATATAAATAATTATATCAAATATTTGCATGTATTCACATTCGTTCAAAATAAAATTATAAAAATTTCAAATTTTTTTAGTTCTTGCACAATGTGAATTAATAAGCAAAAAAAATTACTTAATCAAATAAAAATTAGAAATGATGTACAATCAACCAAATAAAATTATAAATTAGCAACAAAAAATAATAATAATAAAACTATATATAATATTCATACGTAATTTATCTTATATCATATATTATAAAAATTGTGGTAAAAGATATATAATCAATTGATATTAATATTTTGTTATATTGTCTATCAATATTAAATAAGAGATATATACATGGGGGTAGGGGTGCACAAATGGCCTGCGGCCTGCGGCCCGGCCTTGATCCAGCCTGGGTTTGGCCTGGTCAAAGCCCGGCCTGGTTCGGCCTGGCCCGAAGGCCACGAACAGGCCACATTTTTTTGGCTCAGATCCGGCCAGGCTTGGCCTGATAATAAGTCCGGCCTGGCCTGGCCTGGGGCCTGGCCTGGCCTGGGGCCTGGCCTGGCATTGGGTCTAGCCTGGCCTGGTTCACCAAAAGCTTGGTCCGGTCTGCAGATTTTCTTTATTCGTTACTTCAATTCTCCCACTACAGACAAAAACTTCATCTTTGTAACAACTCATTCAATAAACAAAATAAAATTAACGTATTTTAATACGTTCATTCATGCATGTTTTGTTTATATACAAATAAAGAAATCCATGAAAACACATTGACTAATGTAATATATAAGAATTTTTCTTACATAGCTAGCAACCTACACTTCTTACAGATCTTTCATTGCATCTTTATTTTAATAGATACTTAGCGTAACAACTAGAAAGTCATTTGCAAAATAATAATAATAATAAAAAAGATAATTTTCATTATTGTAATTTAAAAGCTGTAACTTGTAATACATTACTTTTAATTAATACATCAATTAATTTTAAAATTTAATTGGTGTTTTAATAATATTTAAAATTACTAAAAAAATTGTTTGAATGGATCGAATCTGACTGGTCTGGCTTGGCTTGACCCAAGGCCTGACCTGACCCAAGGCCTGGCCTGGCCTGGCCTGCAGGCCTCAACAGGCCCCCTTTTTTAGCGCCAAGCCCGGCTTGGCCTGGCCTGCAGGCCAAAAGTCAAAGGCCCGGCCTGGCCTGGTCAACGACCAAGGCCTGACAGGCCCAGGCCGGGCTAAGCCAGGCCGGCCTGTTGTGCATGCCTACATGGGGGGATGATCCACAACCAACTGTGGCTGTGGGTCCTTTGTCAATTATTTCTAATAAAAAAGACCCAGATTAATGAGGTTAATTAAGTATTCACAAGTTTTTCTTGCGGATACTAATTAGTATTTGCAATAATTTTTTACGGATAGTTTGTTGCGTTAAAAAATTCAGAAAGGTCAGAGCACTCATTTGCTCTCCTAGTTCAATTTTTTTTTCTTTCATTAGTCAAATCTTAAAATTCGATATTTTTTTTTATTATAGATTCAAAATTATGAATCTATATATTATTGAAAAACTCTCGTTAAAATCTTCAAAATAAGATCAATTGTTATATTTGTTTATAGTTAAAATGATCAAAATTGAGGTTAAAGTTTTATATTTTCAAATACACCATTATAGGCTTTGGGTGTAACTTTTCACATTTTAATTACATCAAAATATATCAACAATGAATCTTGTTTGAAGATCTTTTCAAAACCTTTTTAATGATACATAGATTGAGAATTTTGGATTTGTAACGAAAAATAGTGTTCTGACACTTCAAGGATTTTTTTAACGTAAAAAGCTATCTACATGATAGTTTGTTGCATTAAAAACTCAGAAAGGTCAGAGCACTCATTTGCTCTCATTATTCAATTTTTTTTCTCTTTCTTTAGTCAAATTTTAAAATTCGATAACTTTTTTTGTTATAAATTCGAAATTATCAATCTATATATTATTGAAAAACTCTCGTTAAAATCTTCAAAATAAGATTTATTGTTATATTTGTTTATAGTTAAAATGACCAAAATTGAGGTTAAAGTTTTGTATTTTCAAATACATCACTATAGGCTTTGGTTATAACTTTTCACATTTTAATTACATCAAAATATATCAACAATGAATCTTCTTTTTAATAATATATAGATTGAGAATTTTGGATTTGTAACAAAAAATAGTGTTCTGACACTTCAATGATTTTTTTAACATAAAAAGCTATCTACAAGAATTAATTGCAAATACATTATTCATAAGAAAAACTTGTGGATACTTATTCAACCTTTATAACCTGGCTTGTTCCTATTTGAAATAAACAATAGGAGATCAGTCAGGCGACAAATGATCCACAGCGGGCGATGACTGTGAATCATCTTCACACACACACACACACACACACACACACACACACACACACACATATATATATATATATATATATATATATATATATATATATATATATATATATATATATATATATATGTCAATGTTACGGATACGAATATTTACGCATACGAATATGCGTATATTTATATTCATAGTTGCAATTGACGGGTACGAACTTGGATAATATTCACTTTAACATAGATATGGATAATATCCGTTTTGACACGAATATAAATGCAATTTTTTGACGTAAATATAAGATATTTCAGACTCCATTTATATATATGCACCAAGTGTTTTCAAACCTCAAATTATATATTTCCTAAAAATATTCATATGTACTCAAAGTTAGCTTGTGGAATGACCAAGTAACTTGCCTTCTTTCTTTCAAGGACTAGAAAAATGGACTCAAAGTTAGCTTGTGGGATGACCAAGTAACTTGTCTTCTTTCTTTCAAGGACTAGAAAAATGGTTGGCTGCAAAATGGACTACTTCCTACTTCTATAAAGCCCTCCGTATTATAATTGTAATATACTCTTTATTTTGATAAATAGAGTGCAGAATAAAATTAGTATCAAAGAACTAGTAATGGATTTAGTTTGATAATCGAGACCACAGTTAAAATTTAGACTTATGTTCTATTCAAAACAGAAGACAAGATAGTGATGTGAGCAATGTAGAAATAGTTACCATGTCATTTACCAATCCCATTGTTTTGCCAGAGCATAAACTAATTGGGATGTTGTTGTCTTGATAATTACTTAGTGATATAATTTTACTAGTGCAAAGGGAAATGACAATGTGTTGTGAATATTTTTTAATAAATTTACAAAAATATACTCCATTGGTTTCAAAAATATAAGATCATTATTATTTTTTTTGGAATCAAGTTAATATATTTTTAATTTTAGGATTGACATCTATTCTTTTAATTTTAAGGTTTGTCTGATAGCCTCTTTATGTCTCTTTCTGATCTAACCTTTTTTTCGCTCAAAGGCTAAGTTGTTTGATAAAAATTTGTGTAACCTCTTTTTATTTTTAAAAAAAATATTCACTTTTGGGATTGTCTTCTCAATTTTTTCAATTAGAGAATTAAACTTTTAATTTCTTTCACTATGGAGATTGTCTTCTCAATTTTTGCAATTAAGGAATTTAAATTTAAATTTAGTACAATTCATTTAAGTTTTAATAAGCAATAAATCTCATAATTCGAAATAATCTTCAGATAGTTTAAAAAATTAGATCATATTGATAAAAATTAAATAAATTTATATTTATTTAAATTTAAGAATATTATTAATTAACTTTTAAAAAAATTATACGAATTTTACATCTAATAAACTTAAAAATCCATATTTCTTTGACAATGTTTTAATTATATAGAAAGGAAAATTTGTATCATTTAACAATATTTCTTTGACAATATTTTAAATCAATTCCAAAATTTCACTTTTTATAAAATAATATTAGTTTTATTATAAATACAAAAGAAATAGACTTATTTTTATACAGATATAAAAGTAATAAACTACACACACCTAGGCCCTACCTAGAAAAACTCCTAGGCCCCGTTTACAAGGCCTAGGTGCTCGAAGCTCACTCTATCACCTAGGTCCACCTAGCACTTTCTATAACACTATTTGCAAATAAATAAATAAATCAAGGGCTACAACTGGCAACTTTGCCTAATTTAAGGAAAAGACATGAACCTAGGCATTACTCGTAAGCAGCTTCTGGCTCCTTCAACATTTGTGCAAGTATGAAGATTTCAGAAGTTAGCACCATCCATGAATAATTAGAGGTTTACTCGTAAGTAGATTCTGGCTCCATCAACATTTGTCAGGTAAATCCCAATGGATCCAATTACAGAGGCATATGTCATAGACTATGGGTAAATAAAAAATTTTACTTGGCAAGTGAAGCCATTCGTATTTACTTATTGCTGGGATATAATTAAATGGAGTATGGGTTGAATTATTTTTACACACTATATTGGGCCCAGTGTTGGGCAAACTCATTCAAGTGTCATTTTGGGCGACTTGGTAAATTAGGAGGGTTAAAGTTCATGCTGACTTAGGATTCCAAGATGGATTATGATTTCGGATCTTGGGGGTAATAAGGATTGACCGGTTAAATCATATTCACAATTGAATTCTAATTATGGATTCCCAATCCTAATTGGTCACGGGTACATGATAACATGCATATGAGAAACGTATAAATACAGCCATAAGCATGGAACTATGGTACACAATCTCTCATACACAACTCTTTTACATTAAATATCAATTTATTTCAACAGTTTAGGTTTTTCATTGTTTACGTCTTTTGACATATACTTATTCTCATGCCGGAGCATCCCCGGACGACTCAAGCCTTTACAGTTTTTTGGGATTGTTTACGATTATTCCCTATGCAGGTTGATCGTGGTTTAATGATTTCTACAACGTACAAAATCCGACGTTAACATTGGCGCCAGAAGGAGGGCATGTTAATATTAAATTCAAATTACCAGTTTGTTTCGAAGGTTACAGTATAGCTAATAGGGGAAATACAAGTAAATATAATGAGGGATCTCCTATAGAACCAATACATTTCATGTCTTACTTCCTTTAAGTATATCAAGAAAAAATGTTCATTACCAGTACCGAATCAAGTACTGACTCTTGGTTGTATGATCATTATGAAGTGATTTGGATAATTGATTCTTTGTCCTTATGCCTTCTATAAGAATGTTTGTTTACACTTTCTTCTTTGTATTCCTTAGAATGGGGTTCTATCAATAGCTTGCTGACACGTAGTGTGTTTGGATTTGAGAAGTTGACTCTATGACTTTTAACTTGGTTCTACGATTACAAAGTTTAGATCTTCAATGTTTGCTTACTTTCCATATCATCACTTCACTTTACGATTATTTAAGATATTAACCGTAGAGTTGGTCAATTTTTACTTGAGATTAGAGAATTAAGAATTGTGATATCATCTTATTCTACCTTTATCATGTGCAGTAGATTTTTTTGTTCTAAGATTGTCAGCTTAAGTGATTATGTGATGTCAACTGTTGACAATCTTAAACCCATTAAGTTTTATAATTAACTGATCATGCCTTATTTCATCCTTATTTGAAATAGTCAATTAATTCTTATTGTTTGATGAGGATTTAAATATGTACAGTTAAAGATGAGCAGACATTTGAGACCTGATTTCTTTTCCTTTCCAAAGATTGTAGGATGCCATCGTTGAAAGTAGAGTGACTGAGAAGCCTTTTCTGAGTAGAGCAGGTAGCATTGACAGATTTAACATTGATGACATTCTGACATCCTGGTGGTCAAAAGTGTCCTTCCTATTTTAAGAGATGTTTTGTTCTCTTTTGCAATAATATGTTAGAAGGGTTCTTAGTGCAGAGAGATTTGTTTTAAGTTCATTTCAATACTCAGAACTTGATGTTCATAGAAGAGTTGAACTCATTCTCATGATCACTTTTATCATCTTTGGCTCTTCAGGAAAAATATATTTGAAATGTCTTTCCACATAGGTGACTAATGAGCAGAAAATTGAACATTGGTCCTTCAACAAGAGCTACTTTTAGGTGATGATATCATTTATATTTAATATTCCAAGCACATCATCTTCATGGTCAATAGCTGGATTCTCTTTTCTCTGAAAGAGCTTGACCCCAAAGTGAAATGTAGTGACAAAAAGAAAACTTAAATTAACCAACAAAGATTTGAAAATTTGTTTTCCATTTTTGAAGGTTAAAGTTGCATAATTACAGAATTTTGAAAGATGTATGATTGTCAGTGTGTGACTAGGAGTTTGCTTATTTGAAAAGCAGTTTTAGATTACCTAACCTTACTTTTGTCATACTAAAGTAAGGTTTTAGAATTTACAGTGTATAGTTCAATCTTACAATGTTTATCAAGTTGATTCATAGAGTTTGTTTCTAACTAACTCTACGATCTTTCGAGATTTCGATCTTAGGATTCACTTTACTCTATTCTTACCAAACCAGAGGTTAGTATGATTAGCAAAAGTGCTTTATACAATTAAGTTTTTTCAAGGGTGAAGTCTCCCAGTGAACACTATTTCAAAATTAGTCTTAGAATGTTATTTTCAGCCTTAGATTGAGATAAAAAGAAAGTAAGTTCCTGAAATGCTTCCAACTCAATTAGTGTTTTTCTTATTTTAATTTGAGGTTGATAATGGTTGTTTAAGATATTCTGAATAATGTATTGTGTATGCAAGTTATCACATATAACACACAGAGCAATTAAGATTTATGCACACATATATTAAAAGAGATATTAAATTATACCTCACTAACATCAATTTCTTGATTATCAGTGGTGATGTCCCTGTAACCTTTTCTTCCTCCTGTCTATTGGCTTTAAGCTACACTTCAGTTCCTTCCTTATTTGAGCTCCTAGTCTTCATTGCACTCCTCCCTCATTTCTCCTTTTTCTCTCTAGGTTATGCATCCATTTTCGTTTTAGCATACCGTTTCTCTTACTCTTAGGTAACATCAAACATTGCCTCATCCAATTCCAACAACAAATAATGGTTTAGCTTTAATTATTACCAGAGTTCATCAAATATCTTCTCTGATGGAGGAACTTGCTACAATTAGCAAATATTGAAATCTGATAGTACAAATCTTTGGATATGAATGTTCAGATTGCCGTTGTAGATGGAGATTGATGAAGTAGTTCTTGTCTTCTTTGAGATTTTCAGAGCAAGTAGAACAATATCTTTATCTCCGGGAGAATGTTAAAAGACCCATCTACAACTTTACCTATTAAACACTAGCTCATTAGTAAGTTGTTCTTTTAAACAGTTGCTACAGAATTTCCTTGGGTAAACCCTTAGAAGGTTGAGGTCTTAGAGGTCCGTATGCTAGATGGGACTTCACATGAGTTAGATGTAGACATTTTTCTTTGAGCTTGTCTAGTTAAAGGCTTTTGAGAATTTTAGAAAAATGTCTTTTTGAGTATAGTTTCTTTATGCATTCAGATAAGACTCCCCAACTTTTCTTAGTGATTTATCATTTAAGCATGTCTTAAGCAGTTGTCTTTTAGAGCTATGAATAAAACACTATTTGTATCTCTAAAGTGACAACCGGCTTCTGTGTTTGGCCATTTTAAACTTGATTTGACAACCCTTACTTATGAATCTTCAATAGATGCGACCATCTTTGAATAGTCTCGATCATATGGCCTTGCTCAAACTTGCTTCTTAGAATCTTTCAATGTGGATGCCTGTATTTGAGCTTTCCAAATAGTAATAAAAACATTGACGCTTATAGGTAAATTTTTTCACCTATTATAGAACTGGTTTTAGTACAATGAGATCTACTTATTGCGGTTCAGCAAGTTTTGTGATAACTTGCTCTGATACCAATTGTTATTTCTCAAAGGTACATGAATATGATCTAGAAGGGGGATTGAATAGATCATTATACAATTAGTGTCTAACTTTTGCTTTTATAAATATCTTTACCAAATAATTAAGCAATTATATGCGCAACGGAATTAGGTTATCTGGTAAAGCCCTTTTTTGATCATTGCAACAACAATACACAGTTCTGTATATAAATTTATTGATGAAAAACTATTTTCGTAATAATTACAACATACATGGCATAAACATGAAAGATAAAGAAGGGATAAAGAGATATTGAGAACACAATGATTTTTAAGATGTTTAGAGCCTGAACTACTCATACTCATCTCTACCATTTCGATGAGCAGGGATATTCCACTAAGGATAAATTGAACACTAAGTCCTCTCACTAAGGATTTGATTCACTAAGAATCAGGCTGGTCACTAAATCCCGTCTTATCTCCACATAAGACACTAAGTTCTCTTCCCTCAATAGGGGCTGATTCACTAAGAATCAAACATGCCTCACCCGATTTCCTTTATATGACACTAATCTTCCCATCTATATGAAACTAAGTCATCTTCCCATCTTGGGGCAGATTCTTCTAAATCTGACGGGTCACTATGTCCCGACTTTGTTGTTGGTGTTAGAGTTATTAGGGGGGGGGGCTGTCAAGCTATCGGTAAGCTCATTTATAAAAAGCTTAGCAACGAAGGAATGACTTCTAAAGCCTTCTGATGTTTTGATCGGCTTTTGCTCTGAAATCATTCTTGATCGATCCTCCAAAGCATAGAGTAACTTTGGGTTGATGATTTATCGCCCTTTAGTCTATTGTAGATGATTTATCCTCTTTTAGTCTATTGTAGATTTATCACTTTCTCCTTATACTCCTTTAGTGTATAGATCAGTCTTCTTTATTCAGCTTTGACCGATTTAACTTTACGCTTTCTCTCAATGGGTGGATTTGTTCTTCTGTATTCAACTTCTTCTTTGTACCACCACCAATTTTTCTTTTCGATTTGATGTTTGCATTGGTCGAATTTTCTCTCATATGACTCTATTTCTTCTCCATCTCTCTCTTATAGACCTGATGTCTTCATTGGTCTCTTTTTTCAGCATTACATGATGCTCTTTATATAGAGAGATCTCTGCCATTTTTCCTGTTAGAAATTTGCTCGTTGAGAGTTTGTCCATTGGAGCTTTGTTCATTGAAAGATAATTGTTGCTTCTTTTAATGCTTTGATACTAAAGATCTCTGATGTTGAGAAATGTCAACATGTTTTCAACTCTGGCATGTCAGTTTGCTTTATGCTCCAATATGTCACATCAGTCTTCGGTAGCAACATTCACGTGGATGACGTCATCTTTATCAAATAGTTGTTGGGCACTTCTTTAATGATGTTTAGATTGAGCTTTAGATGTGCAACAATATCCTTAAGATCTTCCATTATGTTAATCTTCCAAAGGTCAATCTATGGTTGCATCTGATTGATCTGTCCTTATCTCCTTATCATAGCTCTTCATGAGTATCTCTACGATTTATCTTGCAAACCTTATGACTCTTCCACTCTGTGATCTTCACTACAAACTTGGAGGTTTTTGGTCTGCTTTACAATCTGTAAACTTTACTATCAGCTTGTCTTTTGACTTTGCAAGCCCTACAATTCTCTTGTATTCTTCTTCTTTTTAGTGTCTGTAATTATACTTCAATCTTCACTTTTCTATTTCAGGGTCTGCTAAACAGTCTTGGTTCACTTCTTGAGAATTATGACTTAGTTTTCAATTCTTCTCCAGTTCGTTCCATTTCTTCTTGATCAGCTTTTCTTTACTTGAGCATTTGTTGTCTTCAAGATTGTTGACTATGATTTTTCCCTATCTTGATCGAGTAGCTCACCCTTACTTGAGCACTTGCTATTTGCAAGATTGTGATCTCCAGTTGATTTTTGTCCAGTGCACTCCTATTGTAGTGGGAATCATATGTCTTCTTCTTCTTCTTCTGATAATTTAGTTGATTCAAGATCCTACTTAATTCCTTGTCTCCTTCAACTAAATTTTCTTAAACTACTTCTTTACTTAAGAGCTCTTTGGTAAGATCATCCTAATCTTGTGTTGTAGTGAATCTGTCTTTCAGTGCCTTTGGCATTATGTTATCTGATAGGTATAGTACTGAGTCAGCTTCATCAATGTTGTAACTCTGCATTCTTGAAGTAACTCAACGATAATGATTGACTCAACGATCTAATGATATTCAATTCAGCTCTAATTTGCGATCTTGATTACTTTGACTTGTTCAACACTTATGAGCTTCTATATCTACTTCTTCTGCAAGAGTCTTTTGTCTTTGTTGTGTTGTGATGAGTCTTCTTGACATAATTTTATGAATTCTTTCTTTGTGTTGATCTTACGAAATGGCTTGCTCTATCTAAGTATGTCTGATTTATCCAATTTTTTGCTTAAGCATTATTTTTCTGTCTTCTTTATGATTAGCACGAGATCTTAACTTCTTCTTTTGATTTGTTCAGTTTTATCCTAGTGGCTTTGTCTTCTTTATTGATGATTCTTCTTGGTTTTGATCCGCAATCTTGAAGTCTACTCTGAACTTTACGAACATGTCCTTACTTGATATTCTAAGAGTTTGTTAATCACAGAGTTAAGCTTCGGGTTCCTCTGTTCATTATTCTGGCTTACTCTACTAATTTCCTGATTCTGCGAACAAATACTCTTCAGAATGCTATCAACAATCCTTGAGTAAACTCTACGAATTCCTTTTGACTTTATAATCTTTATGCTGACTTTACGAAATGTGACTTCTTTGATTTGTTCTACGAGCGTGTTGTTAGAGTTTATGCCCTAGAGGCTAATTATTTGACGTAATTGCTTAACATTTTTGATATTATATTTGATTGAATAAATAGATTATTTTATTATGATTTCATTTACTGCGTTATATAAATGTTAACATAATAAAAGCCCTTAGAATAATGATACGAATTATATAGCTTTAAGTATGTGACTTGAACATGAGATTATATAATTATAATTAGTATCATTGCTCTTAAATGTCCCTAGTCGAGTATCATTGTTAATGGGGCAACAATGATGCATTGAGACTAGTATGTGGATTGACTAATGGCCAAATCTCATTGGTCATAAATATATGAGATATTTGAGTCAATGCATAGGTACATGTTAGAGAACAATGTACTGGACTGACCCACCATGAGAATTCTACATGGAGCATTATGCAAAGTGTCATAAGAAATTCTTATAGTGACAATGATGTAATGATCCTTCGACCTGAAGTCACTATATTATTACACGAGAATTTGTGTACTTTGATATCATCAAATGTCACCTTTAATAGGGTGGACAATAAAGGTGATTATTGGGTACATCATGAATCGTGTGAGGAATATGAGTGATCTAGATGGAATTTAACCCTCCTATATATTAGGGGTGATATCCATAGGCCTCTTGATTGAGTAGGACTATGAAATGCATGGCCATGCTCAAATGTTGATTTGTTTCATATAGTCTACTCATTGATCAAGAAAAACTCAGATTAAATTATGAAGAGAATGACACATTCCATGCCTCGAGTTTAATCTAGGATATAAGGTTAAAATGATTAAATTACATTGAAACATTGGTCACGAAAAGGTTGTATCGAATCACCGATCTTATTATTATTTGGGTAGCAGTGATGCATTACTAGATGTCGCTCACTGTTTATAATTTTATAATATGATTTTAAAATTATTGCCAACATAATAATAACCTATAGGGTCACACACTTAGAACGTAATTAAAAGGGAATTAATTTAAATTGTAAGTATTTTAAATATGTCAATATGATTGATAGTATTTAAAAAATTACGAATTTAAATTAATAGGATAATTTGTATATATGTATATTAATTAAGTAAGACTTAATTAAAATATAATATATATAAATTCGGATTTTATTTTTCTATTGATTTTAGGTTTTAGTTAATTCCTATTAACTACTATATATATGATATATCAGTAGTCTAAAAGTCACGTAAGGAAAAACTAAAACCCTAGCCGCTTTCAGAAAGAGGCTAGAGAGAAAAATAGGTTAGAAATCCTGATCTTGGTGGCTAGTACCGCGGTTCCTTTTGCTGCAGATCGTGGGACGATTCGCGGAGCGTTCGTGTGGATACCGTAGAGACGTAGTCACTAGATTGCGTTGAAGATTCGAAGCCGTTCCAGAATTCCATCGTCTTCTCAACATCTCAGATAATCGGTAAAATAATCTAAACCTCTGATTAATCTGTTTTCGCATGGATCCTGTCTTAGGGTTTCGAAAAAAAAATTAAATTCCGCTGCTTTCACTGTGTCGAAACCCTAACAGTGGTATCAGAGCTACTTGCGAAACGATTAATTCAGATTACGTGATTTAATTGTACTCGATATATATGATATATGATGATGCATGTTTACCGATCTGAGTTTAAATATATGATATTTTACATGTATGCGTATTCTGGAAATCTGAAATATATGCATGTATATGGTTTCTGTTAATCGTATTCTATAAGGTGGAAGAACAATACAACTTCTGTTCTAATTGGATTAGAAGTATGAAGATTCGGTTTAATATGATTAAACGAAACTGGACATATATGATATGTTCTGGGTGTATTGTTCTGGGTATATTGTTTAATATGACAGATTGTATATGATTCTGGAATTGTTTCAGAGATTCATATACAATTTGCATGGCAGATTATATATGATTTTGGAATTGGTTTCGAGATTCGTATACAATCTGCAGTTCAGGAATTCTACAATTCAGATTGTAGTTTGGAAAAAATTTCCAGGGGCGCTGCCCCCGACCCCGCTCGCGAGACCACCGCCAGGGGGGGAGTCCCCCCCTTGGACCCCCCCGCCGTAGCGCACGATGGTCGTGACCCCAAAATATTTTGTATAATATTCTTTAAACGATATAAATTATGTTATGTGCTTATTGTGATATGCATGGTGCACAGTTATGGCTCTTTTGACCCATAGGATTAGTGGTTTTTGGTTTTTTGAAATACGGCTTGCATGTCGTGCCTTTCTATATTCTGATGTAATATTCTCTTCTCATCTAAATCCCCTCGAATGTAACTCGAGGTTTCTTTATAACATGTAATGTACAAGTGTAATCAAGAAGACAAGATGACGATGGAGAGGAGACACACGTGAACGAGGAAGGTCCAACGAAGCTACTATTTTGAAGACCTTTTACCATCATAGACTGACCTTCAATCTTTTCATTAGCTTGAAAGGATTGACATAGGGTTGGGCCATAACTGTGACACGTTTAATTTTTGCACTTTATTTATGCTTGTATACGATATGCTATGATAAATAACGTGCATGCTTAATAAGATTAAAATTGGTGAGATCTAAATTAATTAATAAAATCCCTCATAAAATTATTAAGTCTAAATCAGATGCCTTCCAATGAATGACACTCATCAAGACCTTGATCAATGAATGTAGGTTTGCCAAAGCAAAGTACCCCATTTATCTTGGTAAGATGCGATAGGATAATTGTGATATCCAAAATGTTAAAAGCATTGGGCCCGACTTAACTAAGTTATCTCAATAGGATTGTGGACTTAGAGGCATAGAGTTTGGCAGGTACCATTAGATGGACTAGAACAAATGTTGTTCACCAAACTATCTAAGAGTTATATATGATATAATTGACAAATGGTTGTCTACCTAAATAATTATGTTTTAAGAGATTAGCCAAAGCTAACTTAAGGCGTAATGAAATATGGATCTTAGCTCACTAGAAAGATTTAATAAAAAATGCTTTCCGAATTAATGGTGAGGGCTATTAATTTGATTAAAATAGTGGGAGGTATATTTGGAATGTACTATTATCAATTACATAATATCAAAACTCTGCAATTTGACTTATTATTTTTGCACTTATAAATTGTAGATATCAATGGCAACCAACAACACAAATAGTCTTTCACTACGATCAGTCCTTGAGAAGGAAAAGCCGAGTGGAATTAATTTCCTAGACTGGCATAGGAACTTGAGGATTGTCCTCAAACAAGAGCGCAAGCTCTATGTCCTTGATGGGCCCATTCCTGCAGCACCAGCTAACACTGCACCACGTGCAGAGCATAATGCTTACAAGAAGCATCAAGATGATGCTCTAGACGTGAGTTGTCTCATGCTAGCAACTATGAACTCTGAGCTTCAGAAGCAACATGAGTTAATGGATGCTTATGAGATGATCGAGCATCTCAAGAAATTGTTCGCAGGGCATGCTCGACAGGAGAGGTATGATACAAGCAAGGCGTTGTATCACTGCAAGATGGGTGAACGTGATCCAGTTGGTCCACATGTTCTGAAAATGATTGGGTATATTGAGTACCTTGCTAGGTTGGGTTTTCCGATTACTGCGGAAGCCCAAACTGATCTAGTTTTGCAATCTTTAAACAGCAGCTACTCGCAATTTGTCATGAATTATCTCATGAATGAAATTACGAAACCACTTACTGAGTTGTTGAGCATGTTAAGAACTGCCGAGAACAACATGAAAAAGGCAGGACCCGATCCCATAATGATGGTGCAAAAGGGGAATGCTAAGGGAAAAGGGAAAGGCAAGAAGAAGATAGGATCTAAATCTGGTGCCAAATCCAATTTCAAAAACAAACAGGCTTTAAAACCTGAAGGTGGGGTAGCTAAAGAAGGTGATTGTCACTTCTGTGGAAAACCTGGACACTGGAAGAGGAACTGTCATGCATATCTGGAAGAACTTAAGAAAAAGAAAGGAAGTACGACTTCTGATTCAGGTATATATGTTATAGAAGTCAATTTGTCTACTTCTACATCATGGGTATTAGATACTGGATGTGGTTCTCACATTTGTGTTAATGTGCAGGAACTCCGAAGGAGTAGGACTTTGGCGAAAGGAGAGGTTGACCTACGAGTTGGGAATGGAGAAAAAGTTGTTGCACTAGCCGTAGGAACTTATCATTTATCTTTGCCCACTGGGCTAGTATTAGAATTAGAGGATTGTTATTTTGTGCCTGCTATGAGCAAAAACATTATTTCTGTTTCTTGTTTGGACAAGAAAGGTTTTTCGTTTTTAATAAAGAACAACAGTTGTTCGTTTTACTTAAATGAAATATGTTATGGTGTTGCACAATTATTTAATGGTCTTTATATTCTTGCTTTAGAGATGCCTATCTATAACATAAATACAAAACGATTTAAATCAAATGATTCAAATCCGACATATCTCTGGCACTGTCGTTTAGGCCATATAAATGAGAAACGCATATCCAAACTCCATAAAGATGGGTTTTTGGATTCATTTGATTTTGAATCATATGAGAAATGCGAATCTTGTTTATTAGGTAAGATGACTAAAGCCCCTTTCACTGGTCACAGTGAACGGGCTAGTGATATATTGGGACTTATACATAGTGATGTATGTGGACCCATGAGTTCATTAGCAAGAGGTAGGTTCTATTACTTCATTACATTTACTGATGACTTTAGTAGATATGGATATGTGTATCTTATGAGACACAAATCCGAATCCTTAGAAAAGTTCAAGGAATTCAAGAATGAAGTTCAAAACCAATTTGGCAAAAGCATAAAAGCCCTTCGATCCGATCGAGGTGGTGAATACTTAAGCCAAGATTTTGATGACCTTCTAAAGGAGTGTGGTATTATATCACAACTCACTCCACCTGGAACACCACAATGGAATGGTGTGTCTGAGAGGAGAAATCGCACCTTGTTGGACATGGTACGATCAATGATGAGTCATGTATATCTTCCAATAAGCTTCTGGGGTCATGTCCTAGAGACAGCTGCATTCACACTTAACTGTGTTCCTACAAAGACGGTTCAAAAGACACCATATGAGATGTGGACTGGGAAACGTCCTAGTATGTCGTTCATGAAGATTTGGGGTTGCGAGGCGTTTGTAAAACGTCTGGCTTCTGACAAGCTCGGACCCAAATCTGACAAATGTAATTTTGTGGGATACCCTAAGGAAACAAAAGGGTATTATTTCTACAAACCTTCTGAGAACAAAGTGGTTGTTGCTCGAACTGGTATTTTTCTAGAAAGGGAATTTGTCTCTAAAGGAAACAGTGGGAGGAAAGTAGAACTCGAAGAAATTCGTGAACCACAAAATATCATTGAACCTGAGTTGGAACATGAGCAGGAACCACAAGATATTGTGGAAAGTGAACCTGCTCAAATTACACAAGCCATTCGTAGATCTAGTAGGACACGCCAAGAGCCTGAGAGATATTATGGATCTCTTGTGACTCAAAACGGCGATGTGATGCTCATAGATCAGGATGAGCCTGCTTTCTACCAAGAAGCTATGAATGGACCAGATTCTGAGAGATGGCTTGAAGCCATGAAATCTGAGATGGACTCCATGTATACTAACCAAGTATGGACTTTGGTTGATCCACCCGAAGGGGTAAAACCAATCGGGTGCAAATGGGTTTTCAAGAAGAAAACCGACATGGATGGTAATGTACAAACCTATAAAGGCCGACTGGTAGCAAAAGGTTTCAAACAAGTTCAAGGTGTTGACTATGATGAAACCTTCTCTCCAGTGGCAATGGTTAAATCCATCAGGATCTTACTTGCTATTGCAGCCTTTTATGATTACGAAATCTGGCAGATGGATGTCAAAACTGCTTTCCTTAATGGAAATCTCCTTGAGGATGTGTACATGACACAACCTGAGGGTTTTGTCACTCCAAAGGATGCTAGAAAGGTATGTAAGTTGCAGCGATCCATTTATGGATTGAAGCAAGCCTCTCGGAGTTGGAATCTTCGATTTGATGAAGCAGTCAAAGAGTTTGGCTTTATAAAAAATGAAGATGAACCTTGTGTATATAAGAAGGTTAGTGGGAATCAGATTGTATTCCTGGTATTATATGTAGACGACATATTAATTATTGGGAATGACATTCCTTCCTTACAGGCTGTAAAAACATGGTTAGGAAAATGTTTCTCCATGAAAGATTTGGGTGATGCAACCTACATTTTAGGTATCAAGATCTATCGAGATAGATCGAGAAAAATGCTCGGCCTAAGTCAAAGTACATATATTGATAAAGTGTTGAAACGGTTCAGCATGCAAGAGGCAAAAAGAGGACACTTACCCATGACTCATGGTGTAAAGATCTCTAAGGCCCAATGTCCTAAATCACAAGATGATGAGGAGCGTATGAGAAAGATCCCTTATGCTTCGGCAATTGGATCTATCATGTACGCAATGATATGTACTCGTCCGGATGTTTTGTATGCTTTGAGCATGACGAGCAGATACCAGTCGAATCCAGGTGAAGGTCACTGGACAGCAGTCAAGAATATCCTCAAGTACCTGAAAAGGACTAAGGATTCATTCTTGGTATATGGAGGTGAAGAAAAACTGGCAGTAAAGGGTTACACAGATGCTAGTTTCCAGACTGACAGTGATGACTATAAGTCTCAGTCAGGTTTTGTGTTTTGCGTTAATGGTGGTGCTGTTAGCTGGAAAAGTTCGAAGCAAGAGACAGTAGCCGATTCTACAACAGAGGCTGAGTATATTGCTGCTTCTAGTGCAGCCAAGGAGGCTGTATGGATTAAAAAGTTCATCACTGAACTTGGTGTTGTTCCAACCATTGTTGATCCAGTTGAGTTATACTGTGATAATGATGGAGCCATTGCACAGGCTAAGGAACCCAGATCTCACCAACGATCCAAGCATATACTTAGGCGGTACCATCTCATCCGTGAAATCATTAATAGAGGAGATGTACATATATGCAGAGTGCCAACAGATAATAATGTTGCAGATCCACTGACCAAGGTTTTGTCGCAGCAGAAGCACGAAGGTCACACTAGTTCCATGGGTATTAGATACATGAGTGATTGGCTCTAGTGCAAGTGGGAGATTGTTAGAGTTTATGCCCTAGAGGCTAATTATTTGATGTAATTGCTTAACATTTTTGATATTATATTTGATTGAATAAATAGATTATTTTATTATGATTTCATTTACTGCGTTATATAAATGTTAACATAATAAAAGCCCTTAGAATAATGATACGAATTATATAGCTTTAAGTATGTGACTTGAACATAAGATTATATAATTATAATTAGTATCATTGCTCTTAAATGTCCCTAGTCGAGTATCATTGTTAATGGGACAACAATGATGCATTGAGACTAGTATGTGGATTGACTGATGGCCAAATCTCATTGGTCATAAATATATGAGATATTTGAGTCAATGCATAGGTACATGTTAGAGAACAATGTACTGGACTGACCCACCATGAGAATTCTACATGGAGCATTATGCAAAGTGTCATAAGAAATTCTTATAGTGACAATGATGTAATGATCCTTCGACCTGAAGTCACTATATTATTACACGAGAATTTGTGTACTTTGATATCATCAAATGTCACCTTTAATAGGGTGGACAATAAAGGTGATTATTGGGTACATCATGAATCGTGTGAGGAATATGAGTGATCTAGATGGAATTTAACCCTCCTATATATTAGGGGTGATATCCATAGGCCTCTTGATTGAGTAGGACTATGAAATGCATGGCCATACTCAAATGTTGATTTGTTTCATATAGTCTACTCATTGATCAAGAAAAACTCAGATTAAATTATGAAGAGAATGACACATTCCATGCCTCGAGTTTAATCTAGGATATAAGGTTAAAAGGATTAAATTACATTGAAACATTGGTCACGAAAAGGTTGTATCGAATCACCGATCTTATTATTATTTGGGTAGCAGTGATGCATTACTAGATGCTGCTCACTGTTTATAATTTTATAATATGATTTTAAAATTATTGCCAACATAATAATAACCTATAGGGTCACACACTTAGAACGTAATTAAAAGGGAATTAATTTAAATTGTAAGTATTTTAAATATGTCAATATGATTGATAGTATTTAAAAAATTACGAATTTAAATTAATAGGATAATTTGTATATATGTATATTAATTAAGTAAGACTTAATTAAAATATAATATATATAAATTCGGATTTTATTTTTCTATTGATTTTAGGTTTTAGTTAATTCCTATTAACTACTATATATATGATATATCAGTAGTCTAAAAGTCACGTAAGGAAAAACTAAAACCCTAGCCGCTTTCAGAAAGAGGCTAGAGAGAAAAATAGGTTAGAAATCCTGATCTTGGTGGCTAGTACCGCGGTTCCTTTTGCTGCAGATCGTGGGACGATTCGCGGAGCGTTCGTGTAGATACCGTAGAGACGTAGTCACTAGATTGCGTTGAAGATTCGAAGCCGTTCCAGAATTCCATCGTCTTCTCAACATCTCAGATAATCGGTAAAATAATCTAAACCTCTGATTAATCTGTTTTCGCATGGATCCTGTCTTAGGGTTTCGAAAAAAATTTTAAATTCCGCTGCTTTCACTGTGTCGAAACCCTAGCACGTGTATGGCCTTACAATCTTTTAACATACTCTGCAATCTTCATTTTGTTTCCACAAGCTCCAAGTTTAGTCTTCAAGCTTGTTTATTTTACGATCTGACTTTGTCGTAGGGTGCATCCTTCAAGCTTACTTGATTAATGGCCCTAATTGCTCTGCTCTTCTTCTTCTGAACTTTTCATATCATAGTGTGTGCTTCCTTTACGGTTTCTGCAGTTTTGTTTCTTAGCTTTGCGATCTCTGAGTTCTCCTATTCTACTTCCTTTTCTTAGTTGTCCGAGTCTTCAACCTATTCTATTACACTTTGATGAAAATACTCTGTATTTGGATTCAACGTAACAAATTTAATCCCTAATGTCCTTTAACAACAATATTCTTTTAAGGACGATACAGATTTTATCTTTTGGATCAACCTAACAAATTTGATCCCTAACCTAGTCTATCTTTTTAATTTCATATCAACCTAACATTCTTGATATCTAAGTTCTTTTACAATAATTGTTCTTTTTAAGAACTATACAAGGTTGTAACAAATGTTTATAAATTCACATTTGTTTGATTTCTCTTTTTCTTTCTTTTCTTATTTATTGTTCTTTTAAGCACAAGCAGTAATAATTTCAAATATGACTTTATGAAAAGTATGACATCACATTAAGTCATATATTACTCACATAACACATATTTAAAATAAATATTACTTTATTGTTTTATCATCATTAAATCTAAATGGGCATATACATAAATTTGGTAACAATTAAAATTAGTACAAGTATTTCAAATTCTGTGTTAATACTGTTTAGTTGAAATTTTAATTTGATCCATTGCATACTGTTGCAAAATAACTGATTATTACATGCTTTATTTAAATTGATATAACATCAGAATCTCCATACTTGCATTATCAATCTGCTATATATTACTTTATTATTATTGTGTATGTGCCTTCAGTATTAAACTTAGTTGACTTCGATTTGTGTCTTATCAATACTAATATATAAAAGCAGCAAAGGCGATCCTCTTAATTTGAAAACTAGGTGAATTAAGTCCTAATTAATTAGGCGTTAACTCGGTTGGTCCAATTTTGGCTTATAAGCATATTAAGTTGTGTCAGTTGTGACTAAATCGACGATTGCTTTTCCTCTTCATTGAAACATCCGTTCTATTTACCGAAGAGCAAATTCAAGTTTGTTGCGTCTTCAGCGATCCTTGATCTCTTGATTTCAATTGTCAATCGTTCGGCTCTTCCTCTTCCGTTTTCCTTCTCGCTTTCCGTTTTTCTTCTCGCTTAAATTCAATCTCTTCATCTCTTTATCTTCTTCGCAGTTTACAAACTCAAAATCGACTCACCCAACGGGAAATTGAAAACAAACAGAGGCACCGAGAAGAAGTTCGATTATGCAGTTCAGCAGCCACGATTCGCACAGAAAAACATCGAAGATGATGTTTGGTGTTTGATGATCTCCATGTAAGCTTTCTCGCTCTGTACATGTGTCTGAGGTTCTTTTTAATTTCATCAAAAATATTATTGAGGATCTTGGTCTCAGTAAGTCAAGGGAACAGAGAGGGTTTCGGCCTCTTAAGATATCAATTACTGAGAAGTTGAAGCTTACCAAGCAAAAGGTGAGGTTTTATTTGATGTTTGAGTTTTATTTTGTTAATTACTTAAATGGTTACACTGGATTCAGAATGAAATTATTCCAATATTTGTAGAACTTGGTTTTGTGTCGGTTAATGTAGAACTGCTTGCTTGAATATTTTTTTTGGATAAATATGGAGTATTACAGAGTAGCATTGGTAAGATTATGTTTCAAAATGAATGTTTGTGTTAGAGTTATATGTAGTCATACAACCAAATGGTCAATTGTTCGGATTAGGAAAGCCTCAGATTGCAAAATATTTTTAATTATTATAGATTGACTTCTTATGTTAGTTCTTAGGAAAATTGCAGAAAGAAGCATGAACCTTTTGGATGTTATATATGTAGAGATGACATGGAACACTGAGATGTTTGTTAAAATGCCCCAAAAGAAGATATATTTGTAAATGTAGTTATTTTTTCCCTCTTCACAACCCCTAATTCTCTTTAGTCTATGTTGGAAAGTCGCATTTCGTTTTATTGACTATCAATTAGGCTATTACATTTTACTTATTAAATCGAATTGTAATCCAGTTTGCTATTGATGAAACTTTTCACTCATTATGTTTTGCTAATATTCCTTGAATACTTTTTTATGAGTGATTTGTGAATGCTAATTTTATATTTCTTAACATGCTCATTTATACTATAGAAACCTTGCAACCTAACATACATAATCGATTAGAAAAATAATCCACCATTTGAGGTAGTCCACGAGCAGAAGAAACAATATCTGCAAAACCTTCCATACCTAGAATAACCTGGATGAAACAACCATATATACATATCAAGTAACATATCGCTATAGTTGTAATATAATAACCAAGAATTCAAAGAAAGAAAAAAGACCAAATCAATCCTATAGATTATGTGATAGCTTAAATTAGAATGACAAGTATGACTGCATGAATATAATCAAAAAGAAAGAGCAATCTCTTTTCATACATCAATATCCAAGGAAATCATTTTTAGTTTAATATGTAAAAATCTATTATGGAATTGTTATATTTTTTAACAATTGCTTTTTCAAACATCGAATCGATGCTTGGTCATTATATGTGAAATGCATTTTGTTTTTCAGTTGGGGACTTGCAGTGGACAAGTATGATAGTCACCTATTCAGTATTGTCTTTATACGGTTTGTTATTGATGCGCAGGGAGTATTGTTTGTACCCCATATAAGCTATTATTAGATTTAACAGTACATGTTTTTTGATAAAATAGGCTTACCAATTTATTCTTATTATGTTTGTACCCCAAAGGATTGTTACAGCCATTAAATTAGCCTATGGCTCTTGGGTATATTTTCCATTACTTCAGTTCATAACAGAGATCAATTAGCCCCATCCTCCGGTTAGTTATATCGTACTTCGAAGTTCGTCACGGGTAAATTCACAGCTTTTTCTATTTTGTATTACTGCTTTGAGGATTCATAATTTGAGTGAAATCTTAAAATTTTCTAGAATTATTCATATAGCATTGTTACTTAATATGGTTGGTTAGTGCATTTCAACTGTTTGATGAAATAAGACTAAGAGAATGTTCTTATGCTTTAATGAATGTATTTTTTGTTAGATTTATTCAAGTTTAGGTTAGTCAAACTATTATTCAAACTAGCTCGTGCATTGCACGGGCTATCAACTAGTACTTAAATAATAATAAATACTTAATATATTTATTTTTATTGTAAGCAGAAAGCCAATTATTTTCAACAGATCCAATAATTATTCCTACCTCTTGTGTATCAAAAGAATAAAAGTTTAAATCTGTACAATAACAAAGTAATGTGTGTCTTATATTAACAAAAAAAAAAAAAAAAGTACCTCTAAAATTTTAAAATTTGATAGAAGCTTAATAAGATAAAGTACGAGATGTGAGCGTGTTTCTTTAAAAATTCAGACAAGTGGAACAAAAGATTCATAGGAACGTGGCAAATCAATTGAATATTAATTAAAATCTTGAAGAATTCAATTCAATTCAATTTTACCGTGTTACTCGGGCATAGCGTGTAATCCACGCTATAATTTTATATGATTTCTTGTTGGAATATTGATTAATTAGTAAGCCATCCACACTATGTTGATCCATTGATTTGCAATCTTTGATCCATTGAATCAAAATTACCAATGATTCAAATCCTATATCATATTTAATTTGCCCCACCTATTCAATAGACCTATTTTTTTTTTTCCTTTCATCATTTTCTTTCTCTATTTTTTTTTGTCACACTTTCTCTCTCTAAAATTTTTCTCATCACTTTATTTATCTAAAATTTCTTATTCAATTTTTTCCTCTCTTCTTTGTATCTGGCTAATTTTTTTTAACGTTCTCTCCCACTATATTCACTTCCTCTTTATAAAACCATATATTATCATCTCATATATGTAAAAAAATATAGGTATATATAAAATTATATGCTCGAGTATTGGGTCTATTTATGAGATATAAAAATAGGTATATATCAATAGAAAAAGCATAAGTGCATAACTTTCGATGACAAAATATATCTCAACTATTAAAAAATAGGGCCTCACACGAAAATCAGTATCAAATCCTACTTTTTAATGATTAAGATAAATGTAATGTTTGATTTTGTTATCGAATATTATATATGTAGTATTGTCCATATCAATATTATAAAACAACCATTGGCCGCTTGATGTAAATGCGTTATACTATTTTTTTTTCTTTTTTGCCCCTATAAAATTAATTAAGTTAGAACTTTTGAATACGTGAGTTCCAGGTAAGTACTTTTATATGGACACCGTTTATAATTTGGATACGCGGTTTCATCAACACAACACATATATAACGTTGAAAATAATTTATTTATATTTCACAGTATACAAAAAAATTATACATTATATCAAAAAAATATGGAAAATCTTGAATGAATGACTTAATATTGACTGGGTATTAACTCACGGCTAATCAAAATAATTTCATAAAATTATTAAATAAAATCTCTTAATGCATTGTTATATATATAGTTATTAATAAAATTACTTGTATACCAAACACAATCTACAAGTATAACCGACTCAAATGACTAGAAATATGAAATTATCATTGTACCAAAACCAATCAAAATGATTTTCCACTAGATGTTGGGGCAAAGAGGGCCCACTTGGAGACTTGGAATCGTATCTTCCGGTTTTAATTATTTCGTTGCATATTTTCCACAGGGGTCAAAATAATGTGAAAAGTGAGTCTAGATTATCCATTTTTAATTTTCCACAGGTGAAGATTTTCCAAAGCGGGTAGATTTTCCACTAGCTGCAAAAATATATAACGGTGCAAAACGCTTTTACATTGGTTATAAAAGCACCGTCTGCCGCCTAGACTCGCTCATTCCTTTGTCAAACCATTTGCTACCTCCACTAGTTTAAAGAAATGAAGAAAGTCTGGACACTCCAGCCTTAATATACACGAAGCAGCCGCTGTTTTGAGATAGAAAGCCAGCCTTGACAACCGACCAGCCTTGACAACCGAAGCCAATCGTTGTTAAGCCTAATTTTAATTAAAATAAATGAATCATGATCACGAGTGAGTTTTTAAAGGGTGTTTATGTATTAAAAATATTTTTTTCAATTAGAGGGGTAAAACAGAAAACATAATAATAAAATATTACTCCTTCTTATAGTGAATAAAATATTTTCTTTCTCTATTCCTTATCTATTTTTTTGAGAAGCAATTGGGTTATAATTGAATGAACAACCCATATTTTGTCTGATCCATGTCAAAATTAATTCGACTGAAGTTTTTAAACATTGTATACACAAAGCTACCGATATTAGTTTCATATTTTACTCCTTAAATGTACTTAAAAATAAATACTTAAACTAAGATAATGAATATTTTGTCATTTAAAAACTCACATTTTTAGTACGTAAATGGACTATTTTACTCTTTAAAAACTCACATATTGTGCACATGATTCATTTATTTTGACTAAAATTGGTCAAATTGGACGGTTTTATAAAAAATTGAAACGTTAACTATGAGATTGTAAAAATTAGAATATTAGCATTCATGTTGCATTTGAGTGTAAATACGAGGGGATAGTTTTGAAATTGAATTGTTCCACTTGTCTGAATTCTTATATAAATACTCCTGATTCATGCCACATAAACTCACTCATTCCTTCATCAAACCATTATTCCTTCATAAATTACTTGAAGCAACATCAGCAGCTATGAAACACCAAAATTGTGACCTGTTTTTTTCTTTTTTATATTTAATGCTGTTCATGGTCATGGTAATACACATTTCTCCTGCTCTCGGTGATGCTTTGGCTACTTCAAGAGAAGTACAACTAGAAGATGAAGCAGCCACTCTTTTGAGATGGAAAGCCAGCCTTGACAACAGAAGCCAATCGTTGTTGTCATGGACCGGAAACAGCCCTTGCAATAATTGGACTGGGATTGTTTGCAACAAAGCAGTAAGTCATGTATCCCATATAAACCTCACAAATTACGGCTTAAAAGGTACGTTTCACGATCTCAATCTCTCATCTTTCCCCCATCTCCACGCCCTTGACCTTGCTGACAATGCACTCCATGGGCATATCCCCTCCCAAGTTGGTAGCCTTTCCATGCTCACCTACCTGGACATTTCTGGCAATCGCCTTTCTGGAGAGATCCCATTAGAAATAGGGTTGCTCAAAAACCTTGAAATTTGTTACATTAATCAAAATCAAATCAGTGGCACCATTCCACAAGAGATAGGGATGCTCACCTCTCTTAGAGAATTGTCTCTCGATACTAACAGCCTGACCGGTTCGATTCCCGCTAGTATAGGAAACTTGCTCAAGCTAACCATCTTATACCTCTTCAAAAATCAACTTTCAGGATCCATCCCACAAGAGATAGGAATGTTGAGGTCTCTCGTCGATCTCCAACTTCCAGCAAACCATCTCACGGGATCAATCCCGACTGCTATAGGCAACCTGGTTAATCTTAGAAGGCTCTTTGTCTTTATGAATAATCTCACTGGACCAATTCCTCGAGAAATTGGCATGCTCAGCTCACTTGTAAGACTTGATTTGTCGACAAACCAGCTCACGGGATCAATCCCGGCTACTATAGGGAACCTGAGTAAACTAACCTACCTCAGCCTCTTTGAACTTAAATTCATAGGAGGACCCATCCCTTTGGAACTGAATAATCTTGCACATTTGAAATATTTGTTTTTATCTGACAACAATCTCACCGGTACTTTACCTGATAATATATGCCTTGGTAGATCACTTAAACAACTTGGTGCAGCCCGCAATTATTTCACTGGCCCACTCCCCAAAAGCTTGAAAAATTGTTCTAGTTTAGAAGACGTTACACTTCAAGAAAATCAAATTTTAGGGAATATATCAGAAGATTTTGGCATTTATCCCAACTTGTACTATCTTGATTTGAGCCATAACAAGTTCTACGGTGAGTTGTCCCCAAACTGGGGGCTCTACCATAATTTGGCAAGCTTAAAAATTTCCAACAATAATCTGACTGGCAGGCTACCATCTGAGCTAAGCAAGGCAATTCAGCTACAAAGACTTGATCTTTCATCAAATCATATCGCCAGTGAAATTCCTAAAAGTTTAGGAGATTTAAGCTTGTTGTTTAACTTATTTCTCCAAGATAATAAGCTTTCTGGCTTTGTTCCACCTGAAATTGGAAAGTTGTCCAGTTTGCAAAAACTTAACTTAACAAATAATAATCTTAGTGGTCAGATTCCAGAACAATTAGGTGACTGCGTGAAGTTACAGAGTATGAGTTTGAGCATGAACAGATTTACCCAAAATATTCCATTTCAAATTGGTAATTTACGGTATCTTCAATATCTTGATTTTAGTCAAAACTTACTCGTGGGAGTGCTACCTCAACAACTTACAAAGCTAAAGAGTTTAGAGATGCTTAACCTTTCTCACAATAAGCTCTCTGGTTTCATTGAATCAATCTTTGACGGAATGGTGAGTCTGACTTCTGTTGATATATCCTATAACCAATTTGAAGGCCCTCTCCCCAACATCAAAAATTTTCAAGGTGATCTGGAAGCGGCATTCAAAAACAACAAAGGTTTGTGTGGGAATCTAACTGGTTTGATCCCTTGTTCACGTGGAATCATTCGCGGGAAGAGCAAAAGCATTTTGGTGATCTTGATCACACTTCCACTTTTGGGCTTTTTGTTCCTTTTATTTTCCATTATTGGGATAATTTTTTATTGTCATAGAAGAGTAAAAAGTAATGTAAAGGACGACAAAAGCCAAGTTAGAAGTCAAAATTTGTTTGCCATATGGAGTTATGATGGAAAAATGGTGTATGAAAGCATCATTGAAGCTACGGAGAACTTTAACTCCACCTACTGCATTGGGGAGGGAGGATATGGGATGGTGTATAAAGCTGAGTTGGCAAGTGGTCAAGTTGTTGCTGTGAAGAAGTTTCATCCGTCACAAGATGGAGAGCTTAGGAATGTAAAAAGTTTTACTAGTGAGATTCGTGTTTTAACAGAAATACGTCATCGTAATATTGTCAAGCTTTTTGGTTTTTGTTCGCATTCACTGCACTCCTTGTTGGTATATGAATTTTTGGAAGGGGGAAGCTTGGCAAAAATATTGGGTAACAATGATGAAGCAATGCAGTTAGATTGGAGAAAGAGGCTAAATATTGTTACAGGTGTGGCAAATGCTTTGTCATATATGCACCACGATTGCTCTCCTCAGATAGTTCATCGAGATATTTCAAGCAAAAATATATTGTTGAATTCAGAATTCGAGGCCCACGTCTCTGATTTTGGTATTGCGAAGTTTTGTAAGCCAGACTCATCTAACTGGACCTCATTTGCTGGAACTTTTGGATATGCAGCTCCAGGTAAGTACTTTTCTATAGCTTTAAGCTTTAATTCATATTTATAGTTATATTTAATTAATGCATTCATATATATATATATATATATATATATATATATATATATAGACACATAAATTTAGGAAATCAAATAGATATAAGAGAGGTTTACCTCTTTTCACTTCAATGTTTTTTTCCCTTCTGTTTCTTTTTGTTTATATACTTGTATTGCAGAACTTGCTTACACAATGGAAGTAAATGAGAAGTGCGACGTTTATAGTTTTGGGGTGCTTTTATTGGAAGCGATTATGGGGAGGCATCCAAGTGATCTCATCTTATCTCTCTCATCGCCAACAACATCGACAGTTGCATATGGTGTACTATTAAAGGACTTGTTGGACCAACGCCTGTCACCTCCGTTGGATCAAGTGGCTAAAGAAGTGGTCATTGTTATGAAGCTTGCTTTTTCTTGTCTACATCTAAATCCACAATCCAGACCTAGCATGAAACAAGTTTCCGTTAGATTAACAAAGCAAATGCCTCCACTTGAAAGTTCACTAAACGTTATTACAGTTGGTCAACTATTTGATCATTAGTGTCTGACGACATCTTGAAGATGTTTGGTGCCCCGCTTTATGTTCTGTTGATGTCATATTATAAAGTCAAGTTCATAATTTTTATGATGATGTACAAAATATTTCTATTAGTTTCAAAAATAAAAATTATGGTGGATACTATCTTGCCCTGCAGAAATATATGAGAAACAAAAAGTACATACTTCTCTATTTTGGTAGAACTAAAAAGCCTTGGTAACAAGTATATGAGCTAACAAGTCCTCCACAAACCTTCAACATATACCAACTTGGATACTAAGAAATGGATTATCGACAAGCAAGTTTTGCTCGCTTCCCAGTGTAAAATTAGAAGTGTTCCTGATTACGATACCACAGTTAGCTTCCTTCCAACTTCCATCAACTTGGATACTAAGAAAAATGATCACAGAATATGTTGGAATGTTTTTATGGTTCAAATATGTACTTCCTCATTTTTATTTTTATTTTTTATTTTTTTTATTTTGGACCATTAATATTGAAGCTACATTTAAATTGAAGAAGCTGATTTTGTTTTGCCATGTTGCATTTTTTAAATCATATACTTCCTTCCTTCCTAAGATTATTATCGACTTTTAAAAGTCAATTTAAAATATTTTTAAACTTAGATAACTTGTTAGAAATTATGAAATAATAAATTTAACAATGAATGATACTATTAGCTAATTTACAATATTCAAAATTATATTGACTAAAATTAAGAAAATAGATAAAAATGTTCAAGTTGACTTCAAAATTCAGAATCTTATACTTTGAAACGGAAGAATCATATTTTTATAAATTTATAATATATATAAAAATAAAAATAAAGATTCTCATCACATTGTCATTTCCCTTTGCACTTGTAAAATTCTCTACACTCGGTAATTATCAAGACAACAACATCCCAATTAGTTTATACTTGCCAAAACAATGGGATAGATAATGATATGGTAACTAATTCTACATTGATCACATCATCTTTTCTTCAGTTTAGAATATAACAAAAAGTCTAAACTTTAACTGTGGTTCTCGGTTATCAAACTAAGTCCATTACTTTTCCTCTGCTACTAATTTTATGCTAAATTCTATTTATCATGACAAGGAAGAGTATGTTACAATCATAATATGGAGGGATTTTTAGAATTAGGAAGTAGTTTTTTGCCTCATCCATTTTGTAGCCGACCACTTTTCTCCGGCCAGTACCTCGCATCCTCCATGTATGCTATTTGGATCCGATTGTCCATCTAGTCCCTGAAAGAAAGAAGACAAGTTACTTGGTCACTCAACAAGCCAACTCGAAAATTCTGATTTTTTTTAGGAAATACAGAATTAGAGGTTTGGAAACTGTCTGAGTGGGCACAGATATATATTTTGATAAAAAAAACACACAATCAAGATTTTATGCAAAGCTCCATAAGCCAATGGGCATTTTCATAGTTCTACTAAACCTTTCCCAAAACAAAAGGCATTATTTGATACTAATATAGGGTTTCCGTACCCACAAACACTTGCCAGAAATAGCTTATCATTATTAAAATAAAAAATCTTGAACATATCCTGACTTCTTGATGGTCTACGAAGAAGCCATAAACCATTTATTTTGACGTGGTACTTCAGTAATTTTTATAAATATAAAAATATTGACTTCATTTTAGTCTTTCTTTTTTCAAAAATTTTATCCCTTATTCTGAATAAAGCAAACCATAATCTTTTCACCCTGAAAAGCTATACGGGAGTGGCAATAATAGCCAGAAAGTATGGAAATGCTAAGCAAATTAAGCTCCGAAGTGCCATTATATTATGGTTTCTGAGAATTTTTGAAATTTTAACTTTTGTAGATGCTGCCAACAGACAATCAATAAAATAACTTGACCACTCAGCCACATTTTTGTCAACTAATATAAACTCAGAGAGCTACTTCATACGTTAAATTACTAATAATATGTTCATTCAGTTAATTAAATAGCATGTGAAGGAAACAGACCATGCTCCAGAAAAGCACTGCATCTCCTTTAATAGGTTTCACACACATCCCTTTAACCATTTTCCCTCCGCAGCTGCACTCTCCTGAACCAGCCTGACATCATCAATAGATTGCATAAGAAAAAGTCCAAATATACCAAACAATCAAGAAAATGATGTATGAATAATATGTAGAAAATATTTTTAGCCATAAAGGTTCAAAACATTGATGTTTAATGTATAATCCACGTAAATATAGATTAAAGAACCATATGAATAAATCCAGCTTTAAGATCTATGTGAGAATCTCATATGATCAAGTCAACCCAACTTATGCCTTTACTCCCAAACTAGTTTGTGGTAGGCTATATATCTCATTCTGTCAAATACAGTTTTAAATTTTATGGGTCAACAAAAAGATCTTCTAATCAATCATGTGATTTAAAGGGCATCAAAGCCTAATGGCCAGACCATCCCATGTCCCTTGTAGCCTAAGCACAAGGGGCAGGCATGTAATTTATGCATAATGTATGAAATACAATAAATTATTATAAGTTCGAGTTATAAAAGTGTCCCTTCCAAGTTGCTACCCAGTTTCAATTTGGCCCTTTAATTAAGTGGCAAAAATCTCAATTGAATCATTTAACCGATCAATTTGATTCAATCAAGTCCTTCGTGGCAAAGATCTCGGGTTAAATCACTTTTTTGTCATTAAACTGAACAATGACTGAACCCTAATTTATATTTGCATGACTGAATTGATTTTTTTTTCAATCAACTCATTGAACCGCAATTTTTTTACAAATCGTTACAAAATCCATTAAGTTGTTTGACTTCTAACAGAATGAGTAGCATGTGAGAAGTAGAGTGTGTCCACATCACATACATACCAACGTGTCATGATATGGTGGAAATGAAAATTAAAATAAAAATTACTTAAAAAAAATTGGAATTAACAAACTTTTGGGCAATAAGCAGAATTCAATAATAACCCATAAATAGTTGGTCTATAATCAAAAATCAAAGACTTTTCTGTACCAAAATAAGTGCCCATCATCTTCAGCCTTAAAATATGATACATAATTAATAGTTAAATATATTAAAATAAATTACTAAAGCTGGTACATTATACATATAGATGGGTAAAACTTTGAATTAAAAGTTAAAATATATTAAGGAGAAAATCAATTAAAACTTCAAACTATTGCCACCCTTAAAGAACCAAATCTGGGAATCAATCTCCACCACATCCCTACCTGCCGACCAACCACCATCACGGTAACAGCCGTCAAACTTCTTTCTTCTTCACAGTTTTCTTCTTCTTCATTGGACTGTTGAAGACCCCAATACAATTCTTTCTTCCTTCTTATTTCAGCAATAGCTCAACTTTTCGTTTATCCTCTCTATCTCTCTCTATCTCTCCTCTCTAGATCTCTCTCTATATATGTAACCAGTCGCATCTAAATCCATAGATCTTAAGAGATTTAGTCTCTTTATTTCTTTCTTTCCACATGTTGGGTTTTCCTTATTTGAAGCCAGGAAAATAGTTTTGATATGGTCTTTGTTTAATTAATTCGGTACCTCCATGAAATAAGATGGGCTAGGTGAATCAACTGAGATTATTGATGCAGATCTAATTACCAATTATGATTATTGCGGCATATCTAGACTAGGAGGTTGGGATTTGAATTTTGATCAAATTTGAGCAGTAGTGGAGTTTAGATTGCATATAGTTGATATGGTTTAAAAGTTTTGGCCGATGGTGGTGGTTGGTGATTCTGGCAAATGGTTATTCAGATAGTGGTAGTGGTAGGCTAATGACAGGTTTTAGGTGGAGTTCTTCATGTGATGAAGAGGAAAGCCTTTATTTTTTCTTTTTTTCTTTCTTTTTTTTTTTTTTGAAAAAAGGAAGATAAAGGCCTAAATGTATAAATTCATTAATAAGAAACTTTTTCCTATTTTTTAATTTACATCATCACTGCCACATCATGTGTTACTATGCTGGATAATCTGCCACGTAGACATGCCATTAACTTTTAAGAGTTTTAAACGGTTTTTTCTATTTTTGTTAAAAAATTGAAGTTCAATGAGTTGACTTGGAAAAAAAATTAGTTCAGTAATGTAAATTGAGATTCAGTTCAGCGACAAAAAAATAATTTAACCCCAAAGATCTCAATTGAGTCAAAGTCGTAGTGAGAAGTCAATTAAATCAAATAGGCCACTTGAAGGTCTCAATTGAGATTTTTGCCATATAAAGGGCCAATTTAAAATTGGGTGACAACATGGAGGGATATTTTGGCTATTCCGCCTTATTATAACTTGAGACATTAAACACATTTAGGTATCAAAACTAACAAGCAACAATTTCTTTACCCATATATACTACATCAACTACTATCATGCTCAAACAATTTATAAGGAACTCATCAAATAAAAGCATATATAAACTAAAAACACAAGTCCAGAAAACATCCTTTAATGAACCAAAAGTAAGAGAAAGTAAGAGCAATTAGAGCATAAATAAATTCTAGATTCAATTCAAAAACTTGTCACTCCAAAATGTCGAAGAAGAAGACTTTTTGTCATGATCACGGAGGTAGACGAAAACTCAAATGACATAGGTCAAGCCCACCGTGAGACTTGGTTAGAACAATATAAAAGGATTTGGAAGCCCATAAATTAGAAGTATTTTAATTAGTTTTTGTTAATTTGTAGTTGTCTTATTTAATTTATAGTTATCTTAATAGAGTTCACTTTAGATTAGGAGAAGTACTATAAATAATGATGTACTTTATTATTTTGAGTTATTGAATTATAAGAATTAATTGAGTTTTGTATGAGAATTATTTGTACGATATTTTTCCTTATTCCCAAATACCCAGTCCCCCGTCATTTTTTATGTAGTACAGGCCCGCCGTGAAACCTGGTTATTTGGAAGCCCATAAATTAGAAGTTGTATTTTAATTAGTTTTTGTTAATTTGTAGTTATCTTATTTAATTTATAGTTATCTTAATAGAGTCCATTTTAGGTTAGGAAAGTTATCTAGGAGTATTATAAATAGTGATGCATTTAATTATTTTGAGATTTTGAATTATAAGAATTAATTGAGTTTTGTGTGAGAATTATCTATGTAATATTTTTCTTTGTTCCCAAATACCTCGACCCCCATCATTTTTTGTATCAGAGCCCAACCCCAAACCACCTTCTATTGCCCCTGCCTCTATCCCAAAATCATTATCGTCGTCACCTATCCACCACAGCCTACTGTCAAACAAACACAAACCATCACTCTCGCTAATCACAACAACAATCATTAACCTATCACAACCACCATCAATAACCTATCAACGATGCATATCCATCTAGCCAAACGCAGCCTTAATCAGTCTCAACCCTAAAGCTCCCTTATTCATCATCTCAGTTTGTCGCCATACAATAAACACTTGAACCAAAATCCTAGCCGCGCCATCTCCACCCACAATCTACACTATAAATCATCTCACATCATCCTAAAATCAGCCTCTGTTTGCCCAATTACCAACACCAAGTCGTGCTGCAAATTGCAATATCAACCCACATAGGTAGATCAAAAAAAATAGAGAAAGAAAAGTAAGAAGTGATCGCCGCTGCATCACCTTGCTACTACCGCCGCCTCTTACTACTAACCATCTTTTCCATCAATCAAGATTTTCTCTTCCCTCCATGTCTTCCTGTCCTTTAGCAAATTTGTTTTGGGATGCAAATAAAAGAAGATTACAAAATTGATATCTGAAAATATCTTCTGGAAAATTACAATTAGGTATCCCAAAGTTTTAAAGTTATTTTATATTAGTTCCTCAAGTTTATCAAAAGTTTTAAAATATCCCCCAAACTTTAAACCTTTACATATCAGTCCCTGTACTTTCATCTTCTTCCATTTCAGCGCCTAAAGTTTCATTAGTTTCAAGTCAGTCCCTATTTCCTTATACTTTCTGCACCTAAGCCTCCAAAGCAAAAAAAAAAGTATATTTTTATTTACAGGAACCATGGTAACTGCTGGAGAAATCAACGCCAAGTTTGATGCGTATATGTTACAACAAGATGAGCGTCTTAAAAGAATTGGATATTCAATCACAACACTTATTGTAAATGCGGCAAATGTTCAGACATCTATTACAGCACTTGTAGTAAAAGTTGATGTGCTCACGGAACATAGATACAGGAAAAGAAAATGCTCGCCAGAATTTTGAAGATCCACTTCCATATCCTAATCAGATGAGACTCTTCACAACAGTATGGACCTAATCCACGTGATAATCTACATTTTTCAAGACTCTAAATTGAATGCAGCGGATAGATGAACGAAATTAGATGTTGAAGATTTCAATGGAAATCAAGGGCTTGAAGTATTCGTCGAATTGGATTCATAATAGAGAGCTTCTTTCGTTGGTATGAGCTAACCGATGAGAGAACTTTTCTTTGTTGAAGCGAAGTTGAATGAGATAGCTCGTATTTGGTGGGATCACTATCAGCGAAATTTATATACATCTGCGAGAAAATGGGGAAGATATGAAAGCTACCTTAACACGACATTTTGTGCCTTCGAATTATAAGCAGCAAGCATATTTCAGTTAACTGAGTTGGTGTAAGGAAATAGATTTGTGGCCGAATATACTTCAATGTTCTATAGTTTGGTTACAAAATCAAAATTCCTTTGTATTAAAGAAGTTTTAATCTTCATGTACCGTCGAGAATTAAATCTAGAGATTGCAAGTGGTGTAGTTTCAGGAAAACCCTTGCTCTTGGATGATGCCGTTTAAGTTGCCACCCAAGTAGAAGATAATTTGGAAAAAAAAAATTTGTTAGGCCTCCAATACCAGTCCAAACTCGGAGTGAGCATACTTTTGTAGAGCCTATTAAAAACAGACCAGTGGAAAGATCGCCTGCAAGCCCTTCAGCTACTAGCAGGCCTAATCGTACCCCAAGTTCTTCTAATGCTAGCAACAATCATATGTCTAGGTGCTATAACTGTAGTGGTTTTGGTCAAGTCTTTTGAGTGTCCACCAAAGATGAATGTTGCCTCTTCTCCCTCTAAACAACTTGATGTTGTTGACAAAGAGTGTGGGAAAACTAACTTGAACGAAGAGGTTTGCAAGCTGTTAGACATGGAATGAGTCCGACAAGGACGATTTGAAAGTTGATACTCATTTGGAATGATGTGTAAGTGTTCTTTGACATTTACTTATTGCTCAGAAATATAAAGATGATCATAAAATCTATCGTGGGCGAATTTTTCAGACTAGTCAAATGTGCGGGACAGGTATGTTCTCTTGTGATTGATATTGAAAGTTATATGGATGTTATCTTCGAGGAAGCAATTAAGAAACTTGGATTAAAAATTGAGCCTCACCCGAAGCTGCACGATGTTACATGGATTACCAATACAAAGTTACGGGTTACTCATAGGTGTTTGGCTATATTTTCTATTGACAAGCTTAAGGATACTGTAATGTGTGATGTTTTACCCCTTAAAGTTTGTCACATTATCTTAGGATGTACATGGCTATGGGATTGTCACTCACAACATGATACTTTCCTCGTGCTAATTCTTATTCAATTGTTAAGGGCAATACCAAGTTGCTCTTGACATGCTAAATTTAAAGCTTGCAAAGAATTCCTTGGTGATCCGATGTGATTGTTCTTGTGTTAAATGTTCATAATTCGACGGAGTCAAGTTTTTCTCAATGGAGGAGATCTGATGTAGGACAAGCCCGCCATGAGACTTAGTTAGAATAATATAAAAGGCTTTGGAAACACATAAATTAGAAGTTGTATTTTAATTAGTTTTTGTTAATTTGTAGTTACCTTATTTAATTTATAATTATCTTAATAGAATCCACTTTAGATTAGAAAAGTTATCTAGGAGTATTATAAATAGTAATGTACTTTATTATTTGAGCTATTGAATTATAAGAATTAATTGAATTTTGTGGGAAAATTATTTGTGCGATATTTTTCCTTGTTCCCAAATATCCCATCCCCCATCATCAAAAGTCGCGCACATCGCACAACTGGTTGTTATATTTTTTGTTTCAGACTTTTGAATTTTTAATTACTTTTTTTCGATTTGTCAATTGGTTTTTTTTTTTTTTTGTCATATACATCCAGGTCGAGTCAAAAGAACTAATACACTAGTTGCAACTTGTGGGAAAATGCATTAATTTTTTTGTAAAGTTGTGCAAGAATACTTGGTTTCTAACATCAATGAGAAGTACTTTAAACTTTTAAATTCAAGAAACAAAACCTGAGCATCAAAGTTTGAAATACAATTACCACAGGAAAGAATGTTTCTCCCCCTTCAACATTATCACTTAAATACATGAGCATTGTTGCTACTCTTTGACCTCCACGCTTCAAGTTAAACTGCAATTAAAAGCACTTTCATGAGAAAAGACTAAAAGATAAAATGATACAGGCAAAAGTTAAGCCATGGATATCATAGATTAACCAGTATAAAGATGTAAGGTGTAAAAAACTTACTGTATCGGAGAAGTAGTCATGATGGGGTCTGTAAAATTGATTTTTTTCGTACCTGTGCTTCTGCAGATGTTAGCCTTGATTCTAAAACATATTAGTATTTCCCATTCATATGAAGCATTTGACAAACAAGTCGGTCAGAAACCCACCGTAACACTTGGATGAGCTCTCCATTTTCAATTGGTACTTGAGAATAGACAGATATTCGTTTTTCAATTGCCTGACCATGCAAAAAAAATATAAATTGAAAGCATCAAGTCTAAAGGTTTACTAATTTTGTAATGACATTAAGAGATGTGGTGGTTACTATGGGGAATTCCTTTTCACTTTCAGATGGTGAAAAACATGTATAGGGAACTAGAAACAGTAAATATAAAAAAAAAATGCATAGGCCTCTTGTGCAGACACATGCATACAGACATCATGTCTTACATTACATCCAGAAGCCTGATAAGGAAAGATCAAGGAAAACTAGAAATATACCAACCTGTACCATTGGATACTTTCTCTCCTGAGGGTTCAGAAACATACCAGAGCTCGTCCTAACGTCACTCTTAATTCCCTAGAAATTGATACACATTGATATCAATCAGATACAAATTTTGGGACACTTAATGCATACAAAGATCTATAGAAATAAAATCATACTTTATGAACATATGCAAAAATATGAAGATGATCAAGCAGCAAAGTTGTCTTGACCTGTGGTCTACAGAAATCTGTAAATGTATAGTTTATGAAATCAGTATAGCATATAGTATGTAGACCATTTGGACCTTTAAATACAGTTTTATATCCTATTGTCAAGGTAAAGTATCTTTGTGCGTCCTAGAACTAATTACTTTTGGAACCACTAATTGCCTAGTTGGTGCAATCGTGGGGACAGAACTTACTCACCTAGCATGTGGTAATGCATTTAGGAAACAGTTTGGAAAATTCTTGCAATTGGCTAAGCGGTAGTTCATTCCTATATTGCTTCCCTAGATTACATAAACGAATGAAGAAAAATACAGGAGAAAGGAAATATAACATATTAATAATTTTATATAGTGAAAGACCAACAATTATGAACTTCTCTTCTTCTTTTTTGATAAGTACAGATGATTATGAATATAAATCCTGTGGTTTTCTAATAAACCTTATTAGTAGTTCGGAAATATACTAGTACCAATTCTAAGATGACCTACTGAACATGACTTAAAAAGGCTAAAAGACAAACTAACAGCAACTGATAAAGGCACTTTGCCTCCATTACTTGTTACATTACAATAGCATCCACTCTAGTCAGATGCAGAAAAGAAATGATGGAACATAATCTCTACAGGTTATGGCAAACTACCAAAACTTGCTGGAATCTAGCAATGACCAAATTTGATTCTCGAGATGAATCATATAATTAATCGTATAGAATCTTAAAGAAAGTCTGTGATAAACTGAAATGTGAGAATTCAACTAATGAAATGGGAGGATAAAACCAAGCCATTAACTAATGAAAAGATGAGATTGAATTGGATTTTGGACTCACCTTTCCAGTTTTTGCATCCACAACAGTTGAAACCTGAAGTCGGGGCATTGCAAGTGCTCGAAGGTAATCACATTCCTATAAAGGAAACAGAACAAACTTTCATATTTCAGTGTACCATTAATAATATATATTCTTCATTCAACATCAAACAGAAGGAGCATAATAGCATATCAGATGTTTAAGAATTATGACACTAAAGAATTTATGCAATATTCATATACAAGATAAATACCATCTAACACAAAAGTTATCGATAGTCTCAAGCACATTTATTTCTGGTATGGAAGGTATTACACCCTTCCGCTCATACATATCGATAGTCTCGAGTACATTTCTTTCTCGTATAGAAGGTATTACACCCTTTTGCTCATACATATAACATCAAATACTGCAGAGTTCCCGATTCTACCGTGAACTCAGGCTTCAACCACATAAAGACAACACAATCATGAATCAATGGATTCATGATCTTATTAAATACCAACTAAACATAATCAAATTCAGATATACACTTACATATACAGCATTATCACTCCACTAACACAATATAACATATTCGCGTAAACACTATGAGTTGAGCAAAATAAAATCAACCAAGAATATGCGATTAAAAAATTGATAACTAACAAATCTTTTCATACCTCCATACTCAAAAAATTATGAAATATTATAATTCGTGGGGACCAGCTAATTATTTCTGGTTTAACCTGCATAAACAAATCACAGAAGATTCAGCTACACGCAGCAAATATCACCCCCCCCCCCCCCCCCCCCTCCCTCCAACCCAGGAAAATTTGACCTAAGGAATTGTAAACTTGAACAATTTTCTTGATATTGTGTACGTTAGAATGATCTTCTAAAACAAATTCAATTAGAGAAAACATGACAGAATAAGTTTGTGTATGAATGTACGCAGTGATTACTTGCATGCGGAAAAGATTTTCAACTGAGATTTTGCTAGTTGGTTGAGGCATCATGAAAGAGAATTTTCAAAAAGGATTCTAATTATCAGAAAGATCAACAGCTATATTAATGTTTCCCATATTTATTCAATTCCAAACATAAAACCAAAAAAACTGAGATATACATACATTAATAACTGCAATGTGGTTCTATAATTTGTTCAACAAGGTCTCTCAAAGCCTTTCAACCGACCATCTCCCAGGGGTGCCTTGATTAAAGAATGCTATAAACATGCTGCAAACTTAACCAACATGGCATTCTTGGAAAGAACTGGAACGAAAATTATCATGTTCAAGATTGAAATATAAAGGGCATATAATCCTTTCGATTAGAAATTTTCAGATTATGAGATAGAGTCGGAATGTTTTGGATGAAGGGTGGTTCTGCTATGATTCTTATGGCCAAGAAAAGGGTAGCACAAAGCTACAAGACATATAAGATAGAAGACCTATTCTTACTTTCTGTTCACATTGACCATCGACATTTTAATTGGAGAACCATAAGCACAGTATCATGGTCTCTTATCTTCAATACCTACAAAAGAAATTCTCCCTCCATCTCAATTTAAATGCCAATCTTTTTATTCAGAGATATTGCAAATGAAGTGTCTGTCATTTTGTAACTGCCAATCTTTCTATAAGTGCTCCATCCCAATCTTACCAGGAAAGAGAAACAAAGTAGGAGATGTACTTGAATAAAAAAAAGTAGGAAAAACTTATTTTCAGACACCCCGACCCAAAAGGTTGACATTTATATTGAGACAGAGAAAGTATAATTTGACCAACATGTTACTGAGTTAAACTGTAGAGTGGCATGCATCAAATCGTTTGTCTAAAGAGGGCGCAGCAATATCAAAAGCTTAATGGACTATAATCTCAAAATGCTCATTATGTTTGACAGATCATGGCACTGCCCAAGGTTCTGATCCCCCCAAAAAGGAAATAAGGTAGGCTTTTCAAAAGTGTGGCACCAACGAAGCCAGATCTTTTGATAGAGTTTATGCCAACCTTAGTTAAAGCAGTGATAATTCTGTCACCCCAAAAACAAAACAAAAAAACAGTGGACATTTGGCATAACATGGAAGGTCCATAATTAAGCCTAATGAAATTTTTATCGGTTCTCCTCTTTTATGAAGCCATATAAAATGAAAAGGCATTGTATTTCCTCTAACATATCTTTTCTAATCATACCTGTACACTATGATGACTCCAAGGTTGGACTTAGCTTTTTTACATTTTTGTTTCACTGTAAGTGGTTGAAGGCCTAACTTGCTAAAAGTAGTATACTAGTTTCCCTAGTATGAATTAAAAAACTTGGCTAAATCACTATCCTATATGAATTAATACATGTAGTTTGTGTGTACCAAGTGACCAACACTCATTAGGATCACATTTGTGAATGAAAGGGTGTGAAGATGAAAATGAGTCACCAACACAAGAAAGGCACAAAGAAGCAATAAGTCAAGATCATGCATGTACAGACGTGGACATGAAGGTAGAATTTTTTATCTCAATGGAGTCAAATAAAAATCTACATTTCTGATTCCTAATATTTAACTTGTTCAAGGTGACAGAATTTAATTGTATTTTACCCTTCATGGTTTGGAAGTATGTAACACGCAATGAAAGACCAGCATTTGATAATAAAAATTTGAACCAAGACTGAGAACATACATATCCAACACGTAAAGTTACTGCATCTTTGTCATTCGCCCAAAGAGAAAAACCTGAAACCAGGGATGAATAAAACAATTAAAGGAGATACAAACCAAATAAGGACAGACATCTACCTGATACTTCCTCCTTCTGAAATCCTACTTTCTTCGAACCTTAAGGTTTGTTTAATATTGAAAAAGAAAAATATCATCCAAAATAATTATATTTGAACGCGCCTTATAAAACCTTGATATTCAAGAAAATTGAAAATTCAAGAAAAAAGTAGGACTCACTTCTTTTCACACAGCATAAAAACAAGAATCTAATGATCCACCAATAACCCCACCCCATCCAATGCACGTGGAAGGGATCACCCTCCCTCTCCTTTTTCAGAAACAAAATTTTCAACTACATAGAAATTATGACATTTGGCAAATATGCTGATATAATTTTCTTGCTAGTAATTTTTACTCAACAACAAGATACTACACAATGTAATTAAACTATAAGCGAATAAACATGCTGTAACTTTATTCAGGCAACTAGAGAAATCTAACATAAAAACAAGTCAGATATATAGTTCTCCAAATAATATATATACATATATATATATATATATATATATATATATATATATAGATGAGGCCTACTTGCTATACCAAAACATTGGAAACAATACAAACTTAATAATACAAGTTACTTAACGTTAAAACTTTGACAGAAGCTGAACTATAAGGATAATGTTGTGATTTTTGGATAGAAAAACAGAACTAGCATGAACCCAACCAACCTTGTGCCGTAAGTAGATTTCCCAAATTGTCATTTTCGTGCTTTCTTCTGAATGAAGGAAACTTGGACCCTGTGATGACACACATAACTTTTAGTATTTCGCTGAAAAAGGAAAATATAGATTTATTGGTACGACCAAATGAGTTATAATTCCCTCTGAAGAGAGCTAGGAAAAGTTAGACAGGGTTCGGAGAGAAATTTATCACCTTTTATGTGCGCTTTATTTTGCTTTCAAAACTTTGTATGGCTAGTTTATAAAATTATAAGACAAGGAACAAGAGAGTCTAAAGCAAATAGGGTCTGTTCTAAAGTATAGTTCGACATAGCAGTCGCTCATACTTGTTAAAATTAATTTCTACAGTTTTTCTTATAGGTAATATTGCCTCAAGTATGGAGATTGGAACTGTCAACCTTGAGGTTATTCCTCAAGGCCTCTTTCATTTCTCCAATGCCTTAGGGTTAAGTATATTTATTTGTATAATTACAAACCGACAATAAGCATATAAAAGCGAAACAAACCAAAAACATCAGTTATTCACATGGAAAAGAATGATTAAGAAAGTATACCAGAGGAATCTTCCAACCTTCGGATAAATGCCAATTGAAACAAAGCACCTGCACACTCCATGAAATGCCAATGTTATTAGTATTTAGTAAAGCCATTGTGGAAAACAACGGACATCTCTGTTTATTGTATTGCAGCAAATAAATCATAAGCCAAACTCAAAAATTCCAAAACAAAGAATCCTATGTTACCGATATATAAGCTTTCTAGTTTTGCACATGCAGTTTACAAGGGCCGAAAAAATTCCAACTCCAACAAATCTATTTTCTGTGTTAATTATTCTCTCCCTAAGGGTGAAGGATCAGCCAGGTTTTTAAAACATAAATAAATTCTAACCTAGTGCAACAACTAAATCTTTTGGCCGTAAGAATAGTTTCTAGGAAAAAATTTAAAAATACATATATATAAGAATAAATATACAATCCATTAGTTCCAGTATAGTTATCCCCATTTGACTTTCACAAATTTGAGAAAAAGTAATGAAATTGGTGTATAAACTCTAGAATTAGTGAACTACCCTTTACTGGACCCAATTCCAATAAAATTCTACACCTATAGAATCGATTAACTCCTTTAGTGGTAATTAACATAAATTATGAATTAAGCCGCGTCATTATACCCAAATCTATATATCTATCTATATCTATCTATATATATCTATATCTATCTATACATATGTATAATATTTATAAAAAAAAACATAAAATCGTCTCTCAACCCAAAAATTTAGGAACGGTCCTTCAACACTAAAATTTAGGAATGGTCCTTCAACACTAAAATTTAGGAATGGAAACTTAAAATCTAGAAAGACAAATTATTTTTTCATCTTTTATTTCATTTCAAAATCTTTTTATTTATATTCTACTATCATATAATTATATACTTATCACTATCTTTTATTCTTATACATTTTTTAATATTCTTGATAACAATAACATTTAGTAATATTAAAATTAATATACAAGCACAGTATAATACCAAAAAAATAAAATAATAAAATAATTTTATAACAAAAAAAATAAAATAATTTTATAACAAAAACCATGCTTCCCACAAGATCATGAGCTAGTAAAAGTAACGATGTACAATATGTTTGCCGAGTAGACAACTTGTGTGTTCATTAACAATTGATGAAAGATTAGAACAATACTGTGAAATTCTAACCTTCAAAAATGTATCTAAATTATTTTACTTTTTACATAATTGACCAAAATTTTACATATTAGCTACTGATTAATAGATGATTAGCTAATGGGTAGCATCTGGCGGAATCAATTGTATAGATATTTGATTTTATTCCTATTTCCTTATATACCAATGCAACTTAAGAGCATATACATAAATAACAAGCTAATATTACTAAAATTAGCAAGAATCAAAAAAAGTTTTTAAAATAATAATAATAATTACACAAACAAACAATTAGATACATATAACTATATATACTAGATATATGTAGACAGAAATATATATAATTTGTAAAATTTACATATACAGAGAGAGAATAGATGAGAGAACATTACCGATTATCATTCCGACAGTTACAAGTGTAAGCAATCCGAAGACAATTTTCATTGCAGGTGGTGCCATTTTGTGAATTGTAATAGAGAGAGAATAGATAAAGGGGGGGATTTTGGAGAAATGGGATCCGAAGGGAATGGCGAATCTGGAGCTGAAATGAAGAAAAAAAAACCACTTTATACGCCCATTGTCTTTGCATTTCCCTCTTTCATTACTTTAATCCCTTTTTCCAGATGGTTTGCCTTAATTTTGACCAATTAGTACGCCAAGATTGCGGGTCATGGACTTGTTCATGTAAAAGTCTTGGGGGTGTTTTCCAAAAACAAAAAAATCTTGGGGTGTTTTCTTAAAAAGAAATAAGTCTTGGGGTGTGTTTTGGCCGTTACTTAATTCATATAAGGATTAAATTTTCTTCTGGGCAATATGCGACCTAATGTTTTCAGTTTCGATTTTTACTGTTGTATAATTTTTATTTTATTTTTTAGCAAAAATTTTATTTATGTTGCTGAACTACTAAAATATAAACTCCTATTTATATTTTATATTTATTTTTAAATATAAAAATATCAAATTAATGATAATAAAATTATAATAATATTATAAAAAATTATTATTCAAATATTTCAGACATAACTATTATTAAAAAAAAATCATTTAATATTTAGAATTTTATTTCATTCTACTCATTCAGATTACTTAAATATTTTATTCAATTTTATCAAATAACTCCTAAATTTATTCTATTCGATTACTAAACATTTAAAAACTCCATTTGATATACTAAATAAAATTAAAACTCCAATTGTCTTTTTCATTTTAAATTAGTTTGTGTTTGGTTTGATTTTTTTTTGTTTGTTTATTTCATTTGTTTTTAATTTAATTCTTAATGATTAGGCTTTTTTATCTTTAAAAAAATTAAAAAATTGATATTGTCGGTCATATTTGACCTATTAAAAAGTTGGAGTATACAACTTTATATGTCTACCAAGTCAAATGATACAAGGAGACATTTTAAAATTTAAGGTGTGATAATTTTCTGACATACAAATTTTAGAGTATAAATTATAATTTAATTTAATAAAATATAAAACAAAAATATAATTATAAAATTTAGAAATTTTATAGGCGGGTCTTTTTTGGTAAAATGAAAGCAACACTCTTTCTCTGTCACAAAAATCGTTTTATATGTCAATTTTCTTATTTTTATAAATAATTTTTTTTATTAATAATAATATAAAATTACTCTTATATCTGTCATTTTTTTATTACTCTCTCAGTTTCATAATATTTGACGTTTTAGAATTTATTTTTTTTTTCTAAATATATGTTGTTCTAAGTTTTTTTAAAAAATATATGTATATATGTCTAATTCTCTCCCTCCTTGTTGAAAAAAATTAAAAACTTGATAATTATCTCTCCTTCTCAAGAGTCAAAATTAAAAACTTAACAATTCTCTCTCTTTTTTCTGTTAGATTAAAAACTTTATAGTTCTCTTTCTCCTTTTTAAGAATTTTATAGAAAATTAAAGACTTAACTTGTCTCTCTTTTCTATTAGAGTTCTTAATCTTGTTTATGTATATCCTGCAATTGTCTCTTTTCATCCCACTGGAGTCCTTTCTCTCTTTACTTGTACAATAATTAATTTTTTTAATATATGTGCATGGAGTTGCAACAATAAACTCCGTATATCATAAACTCAATCTACAGACCCAGAACTTTAAAATCCTTAATTTTCCAATTCTTAGTGGGGCAGGCTCTGTAGGAATGTCAAAGGAAGCAAATTTATCACCTCTGTCGGACCAATTACGAGGTTCTTCTATCAAAACTCCTCCTACGAATTCCAATTCAAATATAATCGAAGAAACCAATGTTTTGAACAGTAGTAGTAATACCATTAATGGTGGTTATAGTTGTGATGATGTGAGTGGTGAAGAGGATTTTGAGTCGGAGAAGCAAGTTTTACCTGACCCAGATGATGAAACCGCTGAAAAGGGAGTAATCGGGGAGGATTCTGGTGACCCTTTTGTGGGTTCTTCGGAGTTTTCGATGCCAATTGTCAATGTATTGGCGGATGATGGTGCCGAAAAAGGTGAGGAAAAAGTAGTTGGTGGTGAGGGTTTTGAGGGGAAGGCTGAAACTGTGGTGGGCACTGTTTCTGGTGAGAATTTGAGTTCTAATTCGGATGAATTGGTGAAAGAAAGTGTCGTTGGTGGGACCCGGAATGGTGGTTTTGAAGAAAATAAGGTGTCTGAGTATTCTCAATTGAATGAGGGTTTGGGGTCTGTGGTCAAAGATAGCTCGATGTCCCAGGGAGAGGTAGGGGAGGTTAAGTTGAAGGGTGAGGAGTGTTTGGATGATAGAAAGATTGAGGCTTTGGATGTTGAAAATCCTGCGAACAAATTACAGTCTAAAGTGGTAAATGAATTGGTTGAACAAAATGCAGTTGAAAGTGATAATACTAGGCAAATAAGTGATGAGATTGTTGAAGCAGCAGATGGTGTGAAAGTTGCAAGTGAAGGACACACTGTTGTGGAAGCAATACATGTCGAGTTGCCAAGTTCTGGAGTAGCTGTTTTTGGGGAGATGGAGGAAACAGAGGAGGCTGATGGGACTGCGAGATTGATTGATGAGTTTGGTGAAGTGAATGCTGAGAGTGTCGAAGAGATTGCAGTTCAAGCTGGTAGCAATGATCCAGTAAATGCTGGTATTGCTGAAACCACAGATTCTGAGTTAATTGAAGCAGATGGGGTGAAATTTACCCCTGAAGGAGACTCTTTTGTGGAAGATGTAAATTTCGATTTGGCTGGGCCTGGGGTGGCTGTTGTTGGGAAGGTGGAAGAAAATGTGGAAGCTGATGGGAGTGCGAGCTCCCATAATGAGTCCAAGAAAGTGAATGCTGAGATTGTTGAAGAGAATGCTGTTCAAAATAGTGACGTTGAATACGTAAATTCTGATATTCGTGAAGTAACAGATTCTGTGTTGGTTGAAGCAGATGGTGTGAAATTTACCCCTGGTGGAGACTCTGTTGTGGAAGATATACATGTTCATTTGTCAGGGCCTGGGGTGGCTGTTGTTTGGAAAGTGGAGGAAAATGGGGAAGCTGATGGTTGTGTTGAACATATTCAGGAAAATGAAAAGAAACCAGAGACACAAGTTGTGGGACAAGTTGATTGTGTGGCCAAACAAAATGTATCTGTGGTTGAGAATTCTGGTGATGGAGTAGAAGTCATTTCTACTAGGGATTTAGTTGGTGCAGGTGCAGATGGATTTCACATAGTGAATGGTGCTAAAGATCCTACAATTAGTAATCCAGCAAACGAGGAAGAACTTAAGAAAACTGATGGTGCCTATGTAAGTGCTCAGGAAGATATACTAGAAATTGGGATCTCTGGGAAATCCATTGCTCAGGAATCTGCTGAACCAAGTTCAATTCAAATCCAAGAACTCATGCCAGAAGTAGAAGACGAAATGAAAATTGCCAATGACAAAGCAAGTGACGGTGAAGGTTCAGTTTCTGATGACGAGAACAATGGTATGATCTTTGGAAGCTCTGAAGCTGCCAAGCAGTTTATTGAGGAGCTGGAACGAGGATCGGATGGAGGTTCTCACTCGGGTGCAGGGAGTTCTCGTGATTATTCACAGAGAATTGATGGTCAGATTGTGACAGACTCCAATGAAGAAGTGGACACAGATGAAGAAGGTGAGGGTAAGGAGTTATTTGATTCGGCTGCCTTAACAGCTCTCTTGAAGGCAGCAGCACGTGCTGGATCAGATGGTGGAAATATAACTATTACCTCCCAAGATGGATCTAGGCTTTTCTTGGTTGAGCGCCCTGCAGGGTTGGGATCCTCAGTCCAATCCCTACGGCCTGCTCCCCGAGCAAACCTGTCCACTTTTCTTACACCTTTGGGTTCTACTAGTGGTGGAGAATCTGAGAACCTGAGTGAGGAAGAGAAGGGGAAGCTGGAGAAGTTACAGTCAATTAGGGTGAAATTCTTGAGGCTTGTTAAGAGACTAGGCCTTTCTCCAGATGAACGTGTAGCAGCACAGGTTTTGTACAGGCTCGCTCTTGTTGCAGGGAGACAAACTGGTCAGTTATTTGGCCTCGATGCTGCAAAACGGACAGCTCTACAGCTTGAAGAAGATGGGAAAGAGGATTTAGACTTCTCCCTAAATATCCTTGTTCTTGGGAAATCTGGAGTTGGCAAGAGTGCAACAATAAATGCAATTTTCGGGGAAGAGAAGGCTCGAATTGATGCATTTCAACCTACCACGGCTACTGTGAAAGAGATTACAGGTATGGTGGATGGAGTTAAGATTCGGGTCTTTGATACACCTGGCCTCAAGTCCTCTGTAATGGAACAGTCTTTCAACCGCAGTGTCTTGTCTTCAGTCAAAAAGTTCACAAAGAAAAGCCCCCTAGATATTGTGCTGTACGTGGATCGGCTGGATGCCCAAACCCGAGATCTTAATGATCTACCGTTATTGAGGACGATCACCAGTTCTCTTGCTCCTTCAATTTGGCGAAATGCCATAATAACTCTTACACATGCTGCTTCTGCACCACCAGATGAACCATCTGGTTCCCCTTTAAGTTATGATGTGTTTGTCACCCAGCAATCCCACGTTCTTCAGCAGTCTATTGGACAAGCTGTTGGCGATTTACGAATGATGAGTCCAAGTTTGATGAACCCAGTTTCTCTGGTTGAGAACCACCCCTCATGTCGAAAGAACAGAGAAGGCCAGAAGGTGCTTCCCAATGGCCAAAGGTGGAGACCTCAATTAATGCTACTGTGCTACTCTATGAAGATATTATCAGAAGCAAATTCTCTATCAAAGCCACAAGATCCATTTGACCACCGTAAGCTCTTTGGGTTCCGTAGCCGCTCGCCCCCTCTTCCATATATGCTGTCTTCAATGTTGCAGTCCCGTCCACACCCAAAACTCTCCTCTGAACTGGGTGGCGACAATGGTGATTCTGATATTGACATCGGGGACTCGTCGGATTCTGATCAAGAAGAGGATGGAGATGAGTATGATCAGCTTCCACCATTCAAGCCTCTTAGGAAATCTCAACTTGCTAAGCTGAGCAAAGAGCAAAGGAATGCTTACTTTGAGGAGTACGATTACCGTGTGAAGCTTCTTCAAAAGAAGCAGTGGAGGGAAGAGTTGAAAAGAATGAGAGAGATGAAGAAGAAAGAAAATGATGGTGCAAATGATTATGCCTACACTGAGGAAGATCCTGATTCTGGTTCTGCAGCTCCAGTATCAGTCCCATTACGAGACAATCCTGTACACAGATACCGGTTTTTGGAACCAACATCGCAGTTTCTTGCGTGGCCAGCTTTGGATACCCATGGTTGGGATCATGATTGTGGATATGATAAGGTCAATCTTGAACAGAGTCTAGCCATTGCCAGTCAGTTTCCAGCGGTAGTTTCTGTTCAGCTCACAAAGGATAAAAAAGAATTCAACATCAATTTGGATTCCTCTATTGCCGCCAAACATGGAGAGAATGGATCAAGTATGGCAGGCTTTGACATTCAGGCTATAGGAGATCAACTTGCCTACATCATCAGGGGTGAAACCAAGTTCAAAAATTTGAGGAAGAACAAGACAGCTGCTGGGATATCTATTACCTTCTTAGGTGAAAATGTTGTCACAGGACTCCATGTTGAGGATCAGATTACTATAGGAAGGCAGTATTCTTTGGTTGGTAGTGCAGGTGCAGTTCGATCTCAACAAGATGCGGCATATGGAGCCAATATTGAAGTGCAACGCAGGGTACTTGATTATCCAGTTGGACAGGTTCAGTCCTCATTTGCCCTGTCAATAATGAAGTGGAGAGGGGCCTTGGCCCTAGAGTTTAACAGTTTAGCGCAGTTCTCCATTGGGCGTAGTTCAAAGTTGGCTGTTCGAGCTGGAATAAACAATCACCTTAGTGGTCAGATCACTGTACGAACAAGCAGCTCAGAATATCTCTCTCTTGCACTTGCCAGTGTTATTCCAACTGCAATTGCCATCTGCAAGAAACTATATCCGGGTGTTGGGGATAAGTACTCGATCTACTAAACTTGTTTCTTTCTGTTTTGCAAGTCTTGGTTCATACAGTAGCATTTGTACAGTAGATGATAGCTTAATCATATTAGCATTTTATTGAGTATTGCTTATTTTTGTTCAATTCAGAACTCCTTCCAGGTATTAGGCATATCATGGTATGTTATTTTTGATGTACTGAGGATGAGAAGGATCCAAGAGGGGACATTGCAAAATTTAATTGTTTTTGTAGCTTCACTATTTAATAAGGTAATGGCATTCATGGCACGTTATCTGTTAACACTCCTCATGGTTATATTTTCTTACACTCCATAATGTTGTCTCCTCATGGTTATATTTTCCTACACTCCAGAATGTTGTACACTTGTACTTTCTTTTTGCTAGAAAAATAGCGAGTTCTTGAAGGAAGATAACTTATTGATCGAATAGTTATGGAATGCAGGCCTTGATGATAAATCACGATCTTTTTTATTGATTCTTGGTTGGTTGTTTGCTTGTAGTTTTAGTTCTGCTACCGTTATATTACTATGTGTGTGTATTCATATAAGCTGCATAGTTTTATACACTACATCCTTTCTTCCACTAATTATAGTTAAAAGGGAAGAATATGTTGTTTTTCTGATTAGATTTTTTTATTTAGTTTAGTGGATGTAGATTGAAATGTATTTCTACCACACACTATTTAGGTAAGAAAAAATTATATATATATATATATATATATATATATATATATATAGCAACCCAAAAATGCATTAAAAATGCCCCTGCCGCTTGAGGCCAAAAAAAATTGGCAGGGACTCTCACAGCAAAAATGTCTCCCGTATTGATTGTCGAAACAGTAGTCCAACAACTTATTGCTGTGAATGCGACCCCATATATATATATATATATATATATATATATATATTGTAACAGGCTTCCTCTGTTACAAAACCTTTGAATTTTTCTTTTTGTTTCTGTGCCATTGCCTGCATTAGGGTACATACATGTATGCTGTTGCTGTTTTGTAGCTTAGTAGCAATCCTTTCATGACTTTTTGTATGCCTGGTGTGTAATATGAATGATTGTTACTTGAAAGCTTAAATCAACAAAATTTGATTTTTGTGTTATAAATTTTTCCGTGTATATCATTTCTTTAATCACTAAATGGAACATCATGATAAGTCATTTCTATATTACTATGTTAACTGAAGGGAATTAGAGTTGTAGACATATTACTATATTTATGTGTTTGTTAAATAATTAGCTTCTTCTCATCTATAAGCTAGATAATGCTACTTCATATTATGATAGAAGTGAAACTCTATGGCTGTATTTTTGGCTGTAAATAGAAGATGGTAAAATGCTTCAGAAGGACAAATTATCTAGAAGTGAAGTGAACCCTATATAGCTTGTGAAAGACTTGTTCAAGTCAGTTCTAGCAATCTGATTTGGATTGATTTTAGAATTTAGAGCATAGCTTGAGTTGTCTACACTTCTGTATTGTTGTGTATTTTTCTTGAACTTTAATTTTTTTTCCCACTGCTGCTAGGGTTATGGGTTCTAGTATTGTACCCAAATCAGTATTTATTAATCCTTCCGTTTTGAATTATAAGTATTTTTTAGATAGATTAAAATATTCGTTATTGCATTGATATAAACTAAATGAATTCATGTCATCTTTGTGCTTGAAACCGATAAAAACCGACTTTTAAAAAATCAAATATATAGAGATGTAATATTTGATTTGTTCGAAGAACCTTATAGCTTGCTATTGTGATGTTATGTAATCTTGATGAGAATTTAAATATACCCAGCCATAGGATATGAAAATGTACAGGTCGGTAATGTTATGTTTGTTACATAAAAACATAATTAAATGCTTAATTATCTTAATGCTTTGATTATTTGTAACTTAAATTGATACCATTTTCTACGGGTTCATCCCGTTTGACATAGATCAAAAATATTAAAAGTTTTAATTTTCTCGGAAAAAAAAAATTTTAAAAATTAAATTGTGGGTTTACTCATATTTATTTAAAATTATCTATTAGTGACCCTCAACTTATTAAATTTTATTCATTAATATCTAAATCAACTCAATTGCCGTATGTACAATTACAACTAAAATCAATTCTACCCAAGGACGGAGAGGCTTAACAATTGCTATAGCTAGGTTTTTGGGAAAAAATAATTAAACAAGTATATAGGGGTGCAACTTAGTTATATATTTTCCTTGTTGTTTTATTTGTTGAGTTTTTAAATACATCCGGAGAGTTTTTCATAGAATGGGAAGATAGAGATGAAAAAGAAGAAGTCTGTTACATTTGAGTTTAGTTGATTTTCTTATAATAATAAGAAATAAAATTATAAATATGTTGAATTTTATTTCGTGAGAGCAAAGCTCTCTGATCTTTTTTTCGAGATCGAGTTTTTATTTTATAGAAGAATGGTAACAAAAAGTACAAAATAAAAATTGTTTGCATGGCAAAAATGTAAACATTTACAATCAATATATATATTATATTGCTATTGATATAGATTTGAAATATTTTCCATCCAAATTTTATGTAAGGGTTAAATACAGACATAGGCCTAGGGGTAGGGGGCACAGTCACTTTGTACCCTCATGCTATTTTCTTTAGCACTAATGCCCCATGTGCTCTACATAAAAGAAACCTTCCCTTCTTTCGTTAATTTTGACCAATATTCCGTTAGTCAACGTTAACTTTTGTTGACCAATATTTATTTCGATTGGATGCTAAAAACATAAAATAAAATAAATAAAAAATTAATCTCATTTTTGTTCATTAAACGTTAACATTTTAAGAATTTATAAATATCATCCTAATTATCACCTTAGTGAGTTAAAATTTTATTTTCATTATGATTTGTCATAATTGTAAAAATTTCTTTCACTGTATTAAAATGATGTTTATAAATTTTAAATCGTAAGATGATATTTATATTTTCTTTGAACTCAGTAAAATGAAATTTATAATTTATTTTACATATTAGACTTTTAATTAATATTTTTTTTTATTATTTCAAACTCACTAAAATGACATTTAAAATAACTATTTTATTTATATCATACTAAAATGACTTTTATAATTTTTAAATATTTTTAACTCATTAGATAGAATTTGACTCAAAAACAAAACTATAAAAGTAAAACAATATTAACATTGACTAACGGAATGTTAGTCAAGATTAATGAAAAATAGGAGGTCATTTTTATGTAAAGCACATGGAGATTACGGTTAAAAACAAAAAGTATGGTTAAAAAGAAAAAGTATGAAGGTCAAGTGACCGAAAAAGATACATTTGTATTTAACTCTTTATTTAATTTTTTTTAATAAAACTATAATTATTATAAATTATTTAAAAACTACTATTAAATAAGTAACCGTGCTTATTTAGGTGTTCAATTAAGTTACTTGAAAGTTAAGTCAAACTTTCGGAGTCAAAATAGGATAAAAAAAAATATAAAATAAGTTATCAAGTTCAAAAGAATCAAAACAGAAGGGTGCAATAATAAATTGATGAAAGTACAAGGACCAAATTATGAATTTTCTCGGTTTTTAAAGGATGCGCGGGAAGAGAGAGAGAGTAAACATTCCCGTACACGCAAATTTTGGCATTCTCCCTGCTCCTTCAATCGTCATGTTTCTCCTTCCCTTTCTCTCCTCTTTTCTCATCCCCAACTCCATTATTTCCTTGAATTGAAATTGGGGGAATTAGGGTTTCCCAGCAAAAAAAAATCTCAATTGGGGAAATGGCGTCGTATCTCTTCGAAATTCTGTTATTTTCTCTCTCAGTATCAATTGTCTCCAATGCCGCTCCCGAGTCTGCGGCTTCGTCTCCCATCTGCCGGAACAAAGAAGACGTTCAAGCGGTAAGATTATTAGTTTCCCTTTTCATTACTTAATTAACTGCTCTTTCATTTAGTTCGTTTATTTCATTGTTTTGATTTCTAATTTGTTCCATTATATTACTTGAAAAATTACATGGCGCACACACATATGAATCGTATTATGGATTTGCATCAAATGTTGAATAGGGGATATTCTAATTTTATGACCAAAAATATATTTTGGGTTCAATGCTGGCATTACAATTTATATATGGAAGCATGTATACATATATAGAAAGATCTAGAATTTATTTAAATTTTTTAAGAACATTTATGAACTCTGATGGTTTATAAATATTTAGGTTAAAATGTAATTGAGTCCTGTTATGTATTGTGATAAATTTATATCAAGTTATAATTGTGAAACTTATCAATACGGTCAGTAGGAATTATAGAAGTACCCCACTTATTACACATTACTACTAATACTTATGCATGTAATTGACAATTAAAAAATCGACGTAAATATTCATAATATATATCATTTTCCAATGTAATTTAGAACTTGTAGCATGTTTCTTATGAATTACCACATGGTTAAAAAATACCACTTAAACTGATCATTGGTTTAATAAACTTGTAAACTTGCACTTCAGTATTAGCACAGTTAACATAAGGGATTAAAGTACTAAAATATCCTTCTTAGCTCATATTTTGTGTATAATCATATCATTTGTTATTTATCTTGTTTATTCTCAATTTTCACCAACTAGCTTACATAATTAAACTAAAAAATATCTCCAATCTTCTCAGTTAAGCTCAAATAAATTGAAGCATAAATCACGATAAACAAAATTTAATATTTATGATTTAATTACTATAGTCTTATTTTGTTAAACTAAAATATGCCACCCTGTCTTGATTAAATACTATGTTCATTTGTATTTTTTTACATCATTTTTTTCACTCGTTTTTTATTATTTATAAGTCAAGTAAAATAATATGACATTTTTTTGTTATGGATTAGCAAGATATGCTAGTGCTTAATTCATTTGATGCATCATCATCTTCAACCAATTTTGGCGATTATAAATTGTACATACACTATTTTACCATCATGAATTAACAAAACAAAACTTAACACAAGAATACATTCCAAACAAATTATTTCAAATCCTGGTAATGACTATTTAGATAACTTTTAGTTGATCTATTTTCCATTGTTCATACTTAGCCACCATACACAATAAGATACTCCACGAAGCATTGAAATGTATTCATAAACAATTATAATGAATTAATTTCACATAATAAAATTGTCGAGAGAGAGGGAGAGAATTTGTGAGAAAGGGAATTATACTACCTGTATTGAAATGAATTAGTCAAATGTCAATATTTACTTTCGTAGATAGTTATGTATGTATTTTTGTAAAAATCCCAAGTAATGAACAAAATTTACTTTTGTAGTTAGTTATGTACTTGTTTTATACAGTCACCAGATAACTACGTATTGGTACTTACGTACCTAAACACCAAACACGATACTCTTATGTATCAATACTCTAATTTTATGTACCAAATTATTTTTGTTGTTTTACCTATAATTGCACAAACATCAATATTCTAACTCAGTATTAGATGCTCAACATTACATTTGTACTAAATTATTTATAAAACAAACCAACTTGTTAATTTAACTAAAAATCTTCTATAAAATTTTGGTTTATTTTATTTAGATTCTAAGAAAATTCTTAACTATAAGAACTTATATAAAGATACCACAACGTATTGCGTTTTACTTAAGTAGCGTACCGCGTACCCGTATTTGTACTGCATATCGAAACGAACCACGTTCTAGGTAACATTGGTTTTATAAATGTACAATGTTATGAACAAACAAAATTAGTTAATTTTTTATTGTTAACATGTTGTCATTTGTTTTATACCATATTTTTACTTTTTATAGATTTTTATTTTTGATATTTATTAGCATATTAACAAATTTAATTTTTTAACACACACACACACACACACACATATACATATCTTGATAAAAAATTATCCAAATACTTATTAAGAAAAAGTTAATTAGACACTCGAAAGAAATTCTAGAATGCAATTTTGTACATATTTTGGTAGAAAGATGGTGAAAAATGAGAAGAAACCAAATAATAAATGAAGTGGTTGTATCCTAAATACTGTATGAGTTAAGGAGGGCATTTTTTTAATTTGCATAGGGAATCAAGTTGTTGGAAAACTCATCCACTTGCTAAGGGAGAGTGGACTAAAGTCTCCGTTAAATTGGATGAAAATGGTAACTGTTGCACTATTTTTCAAACCGCAGGTGGTTAAGTGGTAGTTTTTTAACCATAAGTGGTTATTCATCAAAACGTGTAAACCACATGTCGTAAATTGTATTTTACCTAAATATTTATTAAATTTAAGAAATGAAACAACCATTACACAACCTAGATGTCCAAATATGAGAATGTTGTCTTGATGCATAAACTTGGAAAGGCAATGTGAAATTGGAAGTTATTTTCTAAGATAAGTAAGAAATTTTATTGGGAAGAAGTAATAATACTAAAGGCAGGGACGAAAAGTACAAAACATCTTTTAAACCAAACAATCATAGCGGAAAAAAGTACAATTCCCTAATACAGGACCACCTTCCTATGCAAGTCAGAATTAGCAACCCCAAAAACACACTTGGCTGAAGACCAACTGGGGTATCAATAAAAAACAATCTCGTAGCAAGTGAAGAGACATAGTGTGGCTATCAAATTCTAGATTTCTATATTTTGGGAAGTTGGTAGAGAAGTTGATGTGTCCTGCTTATGTGGACTCTGTTTGTTAGTTCAATGCTTAGGATTTGGAAGGAACAAGGATGCTAAATTCATCTGGAAGTGTATTTTCTTCCCTTTTCGCTTGAAGATTGGCATAAATGTAGTAAATTTACATTACCACACACACGTTTGCTATCAGATAGTTATTCTCTGGGAAACATCTCTTGTACCTCAGTGACTCAACCAGTTTGCCCAAGTATCTTGAATCTTCAGCATATGAATGTAAAAAACAGCATTTCACACCACAAAAAGAATAATCAGATCAGCATAAGAGAGATAGCAAACGTCATTGACAGTAATAAAGGAGCAAGTGGAGTAGAAGCTGAAGGAAAGAAGTAAGAAAATCATTCACCAATTTCTGGGATTGATTATTTGATACTACGTAAAGAGATCAAACAAAGAAAACTAGATAGATATACATATGTATATTTTTTGGACTTGTTGAGGGATCAAGTTATTTTTCAGGCCTCTAGAGAATGTAAAGAGATAATGTAAAGTGCTAAAATTAAGAAAAGGAGATATTTTGCACTTGCTGAAGGATGGAGTTATTTTCTAGGCCTCGATAGCTATGGCAGCATTTTGGGTTTTTTCAATTGCAGATTTATGTAGGAATTGGAGCTGGCACTCTCTTAGAAGTGCTTTGTTTTTCTCTTTGTTCACCTTTTCTCCACAGGATAGACTACTTGTCCTCCATTTTTTGTATCTTCTTTCTTCTATGAATAAACTTTCTTTTTCTAGTTAAAAAGAGACGATCTATTCTTAAACTAACCTTATAATGCCAACCACTAATTAGACATTTATATTTTCTAAAATAAACCCTTCATACTTATAAATTCACATGTTAGTCAAATGACTTTAAAAGAGCCAGACTAACAGGTTCGCTGGATCATAATTTTCTTAATTGAGGCTCCTACATTGTTTAGATCCCTAAAAACATAAAAATAAATAAGCTACTGATAGTGGTGCTCAGTGTGCATTAAACAACCCCCACCCCCACTATCCTGTGCAAATGTCATGTTTTTGTTAAATTTCAACGTAGAAAATTTATTCTGACAACTACCTTTCAGCCTTACAATATAGTTTCAAATACGCTAATGTTATACCTTTGATGATATGATTTTTCAGGTAATAGTTGAGAATTGGATAAATGGAGTTGAAGGTGATACATTTGAGGGATTAGGTGCAAGATTTGGTGCTACATTACCCACACATGAGAAAAAAGGTCTTAGACTACCTGCCAGTTTGGCAAAACCCTTAGACTGCTGTTCCAGTTTATCTTCAAAGGTTTTGTCTCCATATCCTTGATGGACCTTGTTCATTTCCTTACAATATCGAATATGCGGGATATGTTTTCTGAATCTTGACATGTTGCTTGAGAACATGATTTTTATGTTTTATCATTTGTATCCTTTTGTTTGTTTCGAGAAATATATTGATGGTTTGACCAATTCTGATTCTTTCTTTTCTCTAGATTATTTTCCAATAGAAATGTATGATCCTGTTTATGAATAACCTTAATGCGCAAAAGCTCTATTTGCCTAGCTACTCTCTGAGTCTTTTCCATTTTGCATATGGCACCAGCATTTCCTTTGACAGTATCTGCTTACCTTATTTGACAGATAATTGGGAAAGAAAAAAGATATTTTACATAACAATTTGGTTATAATAAAGTAAAAATAAAATATATAACAATATGGCTTCACTAAAATGAGAAAGGAAAAGATGAAGAAACTTACCTAAAGTGAACCGATAAAGAACTATTTTGTGATCAGCTCAAACCTCATATTCAATACCGAGACATACTTTGGAAATATATTCTGTTGACTAAATAATGCTTTTGAGGTTCCAATTCCTTTCAAATGTGACTTTCTAGTCAAGCCTTGCATGTTTTGTGAAATCTCAGAAAATACTTCACGGACAGATACATTTTGAAGTTTTTGTAGCCAGATATATGGATGTTAGTAGATGGAAATTGTTGATGAGAATAGCTTTCTGTTTAACAATCTTCATGCTGAACTCCCAAGAGTTGTGCAAATGATCTTTTTTTTTAATTTTATTATTTACTTTTATTTTTTTTCAGTTATCAGGCTCTATTGCTTTGTGCCTACGTGGTACTTGTGAATTCTCAACAAAGGCTGAAATTGCTCAATCAGGAGGTGCAGCTGGCATGTTGGTGATAAATAATGATGAAGGTTGTAATTTTAGAAACCCGCGACGTTTTTTTAGCTAACTAATATTTCACTTGTACAACTGTACTCTATTTTCTGTTGCTATATTGCTGACCTGTTTTCTTCCACCTCAATTATTTGCAGATGGGCTTCCTGTGATGGAATGTCCTACCAACCCTCAAACTTCAAATATCACGATTCCTACTGTTGTTATCATAAAGTCAGATGGAGAGGTTCTAAGCAAGGCCATGGAAGGTGGAAGCAGAGGTGAACTCTGGAGTTCATATAACTTTTCGATCTCTGACAGCGATAAATTATTCTTTCATGGTTCAGAGTGGAGTCTGTTACATATACTAAATGTTGTTGTCTATAACCAGGAAGGGCGATGGAGTGAAGGGAGAAAATTGAGGAACAAAAGTTGAAATGATGAGAAGAGGATAAATTTTTTGACTGCTGATTATCTAGGGTTCTGAGACTAGGGATAGATGCCTTAAGAATCATTGTAGGTTTTTGTTAATCAAACGCGACTTTATTCAGGAATTTTGAATGAATTGCGTTAGATCTGTGGAAGCCCATTTTCAAGTTTAGAGCTCCTCATGAGGTAGCATTTTTTGGGCCATGTGCTGTGATTGAAGGATGGACTAAGATTATAAACCAATGTGCTTAACTCTGTGCAGGCAAATAAGAGAAACAATCAACTATCTTCTCCTTCATTGTTCGGTTGTTTTTATTTATTCTTTTTTGTTTATCCTATGAGTCTCAGAGTGATATTAAGGTATTCTTTAACCTCGTTACCTCGGTTATTTGGAAGGCTAAGGCACCTACACTTTCGTTGGTTGGTGAAACTAAACAGATTAAACATCAATGACTTGTTTTAGGCGAGTAATCGTAAAAAATTCGACCTCTTTCCAATCGCACCAAATGTGTAAGTACGCTAATGAATCACATGTCTGTTTCTTTCTGTATCTTATTCTTATTGATTAGGCTCATTAAAGGGGCCTGAGAGTCCACTCTTTGGAGAGTTATCACATAGTTCAAGGTTTTGGTGGCAGGAAAGAGTTAAGATTCTGAAAGTGTCTTCAAATGTTTTATTGTTTGTCCAAACTCCATAGTATATAGGAGGCATTAGAGCATTAAGGCCATTTAGCTTCTAAGTCTAGTTACATGAAGATAATGATATATTCTTGAAACCATTAAATAGTCTTCGATCTTAGCTTTCAGCTTCATTGAATAACTTAATCTTTTCAAGTTCCTTGCAGAAAAGTATATAATCTTTTTAAGCAAGACATGCATAAGAGGATGATAGCAACATTCAATGTCTGTTATTCTCTTTATTCTTATTAAAAGCTTCACACATAATTTAAACCACAAAGGCTCAATAGCTAGGATGTGAAATACCTTCTGATATTGTTTTGCCTTCTCCACTTCACCTATATTGGAAAAGGACTCCTTGTCCTATTTCTTTGTAATATTTTTTAATCTGTACTTTCTATTAAATTTCTTCTTTTTAACATGTATGAAACTTTCTGTATAACCTTCCCAGTCTTAATTTTTATTGTGTTGGTCACAAAAGTGGGTCAAGCCATGTGGAAGAACCAAGGGAAGCCAAATGACTCTGTTGTCATTAAAATGAAACTGTAATTGCTTATTATTCTTGGTATTGTTTTGTTCTATATATAATTTCAGACTTCAATTAAAGTTAAGCAAGTAGTTTTGTTTCTTTTTGGAGAAAACCATAAAAGTGCTTCTCTTTTATGATGTTCTTTTTAATTATTTACGATAAACTTGATGTTCTTTTTTACCGTTATTAATCTTCATTTTATGATATAAAGTGATGAGCTTGACACGGTATAAAGCGTGAGAGAGCTGCAATGTAATTAAAATTGTACAAAGGGAGTGCCAACCTGTACAAACCAAGGGAGATATCCCCCTTTTCTTTGTCAGTAAAAGAGTTGCAGTAAAAAACTTTGATCTAAATTAGCTCTTAATATTTTTCTGCATTTTTAAAATTTGTTATTTAAACGTGAGTCCTGCTTTGCATGTGTGGCTTTGGCATGGATCAAAATAGGCTATTAAATACCTCACCATCCAGCTTGAGTCATTCATATGTTTACCCAATCATAGAGTATTGTTGGCCATGTTTAAGGGGGGTGTATTCATACTCTGCCTTTTCTCACATGGGCCACATCAGATGGATGGTGCACGCAAGCTTAGAAAAGCTAGGCAAAGCTGATGGCTAGGCTGTCCCTTATCAGTAACTAAGGTAAAGGGTTTGCTGTTTAGTCCAGTACTCGAGCTAGGCTCTTTGTCAGCTATTCATAGATCTGAAGTTCTCTTTTGTTGCTGATTTTTCTGCTTCTTCTTAACCTTAGTAGCTAGTAAGTACAATAGAATGAAGATGAATTTGTATCCTTTCAAATCCCTTTTCTTATCACCGTACACGTAGCTTACCTAGTAAGTTGCGAAACAGATGGGAATGCATAGTAGCTAATCACGCCACTGAAGAGACATGTGTTGGGATATTTCACATGAATCTCACATTGGGTAAATTCAAGAGTGTAGATGGACTAATAAGTATGGTGGAGTCTCAACCTAATAGGCTATCCTTTTGGATAAGGAGGTGATCCAACATGCGTATTGGTCCAGTCTACACAGGTGTGCGCTGCATTGGTAATGAATTGATGTGGGATAGATCGTTCAATTCCCTTCAAGCTTGTTGAGAATTAAATTACGCAAAATAAACAACACAATATTTAACGTGGTTTGGTCTTAATGACCTAATCCACAAAACCAACTTCAATATATTAATCTCCAAAAGTACAACTTTTTGCACAGAATAAACGCTGGAAAAATCCTCCCTCACACACTAACCCAATACCCAATTACACCCTATCTCAATTCTCAATGATGTTACTACCTCTTGATTGTATATTCTCTCTCTAAACACAAGACTCTATTTATAGAGTACTTACAATTCCCTTTTCCTAATTTAATTACGACACTCTCATATAATAAATATATCTACTATAAATAGGATTACTACCAAAATAAATTCCTACCATAAATAAGATTCCTTCTCATAATAGGATTTGAGGAGTTACCTAACAATTCCTCCCTCAACTCGAAATACTTCAACTTCATCCTTGAACTTCACTCGGTTGCTCCTCTTGGTCTTCTTTCCACTCATAGACTGTCCATCCAACACAAATTAATTTTCCATTCTTTCGACCTTGGAAAATTAATTTGTCTTCCTTGAATACTTTGCAGGAATCTCCTTGACCCGTGAGGATAATTCTCCCAATGAAATTATATTCTCACCACAACCAGGGACATAATATACCTTCTCAAGAATTTTCGTAAAACCATCGTGAAGTTTGAAACAAACACTTTCAACGCCTTCAATCTTCTCTCTCTCTTTATTCACAGCATTAACGTAGCCAAATTCTCCATCTTGCTTCAAACTCTCAAAGCAATCTTTCTTCTTGCATATATGCATAGAAGCCGTAGGATCCAATACCCATCCATCTTCATTATAGTCACTCTTAACCATTAAAACAACTTCTTCTTCAGCTTCACTAAGAAAATTAGCATCTTTAACTTTTTCTTTCTCCTTCAATTTTTCTTGATGCTTCCTTAAACTCTTCACATCCTCCCTTAATGTTCTGCATTGGTATTGGATGTGACCCTTCTCTTCACAATAATAACACACTATATTATCGTAATCTCTTGGCCTGGATCTTGATCTTCCTCTACTATTATCTCTCTATTAACGTCTCCCTCGATTTGAACCTTCCACGGTTAGTGCTTGCTCACCAATGTTATTGCTCTATTCTCTCATCAACTTTTGACTTTCTCGCAATACAGTAACCACCTCATTTAAAATCAAAGTTGATTTTTCCACCAATAATGTTTGCACTAATGACTTGTAAGACTTGTGCAAAGATGACATTAAAAGCAATGACTTCTCCTCGTCTTCTAATTTTTCATCTGTATTCAACAATTGTGACACTAACCTGTTAAAAAGATTTGGATGATCATGAAGATTCGTTCATTCACAATTCCATCTTCAAGCACAATTTGTTGGTTAGTGACTTCGAAGCATAACTCTTCTCGAGTTTTTCCCACAATTTTTTCCGATCAGTCTCTTTCAACACATCATATTTTATCTCAGATGCTAACGACGAACGTATTGTGCTTACCGCCTTCTTACAAATTGTTTGCCAATTTGCTTCTTTCATCTCATCTAGTTTTTTCTCCTCCAAAGCTTGATCAAGTGTAACACTAAGAGATCTTGCACACTACTCTGCCACAGTATAAAATTTGTTTTTCCATTGAATATTGGAAACTCAAATTTATCCAAATTCGTCGCCATCGTATTACGTGAATTAATTCCCTCTACCTCATATGCAATGAACCTAGCTCTTGAGAACATTTGTTGAGAATTAAATCACGTCAAATATACAAACGTGGTTGGGTCTTAATGACCTAATCCACAAAACCAACTTCAATATATTAATCTCCAAAAGTACAACTTTTTGCACGGAATAAAAGTTGAAAAAACCCTCCCTCACACACTAACCTAAGACCCAATTACACTCTATCTCAATTTGCAAGGATTTTACTACCTTTTGATTGTATATTCTCTCCCTAAACACAAGACTCTATTTATAGAGTACTTACAACTCCCTTTTTCCTAATTTAATTAGGACAATCTCATATAATAAATATATCTACTACAAATAGGATTACTACCCAAATAAATTCCTACCATAAATAAGATTCCTTCTCATAATAGGATTCGAGGAGTTACCTAACAACATGGAGGGAGTAAATTGGTTTGGTGTTGAATGTTTTAACAGTAATTGCAAAGATAAAGTAGACATGCAATCCAATCCCCATACTTGGAGACAAAATTACCCATCCAAAAATATTAAAAAAAAGAAGAAGAAAAGAAAAAGAAGTAGATATGTGCAACCTACACATCTTCAATTCCATCGAAAAATATGACATCTATAATATGTGTTGTTTTATGGTGTTAGCTTTTCAAATATTGTATCTTTGTGCTATGAGTTTGCGTACTCATTTGTATGGTTCCTTTTCATTATTGTACATATGACTAATTGTCTATTGATTGTAGTGGAACTCCTATTCTATGCACCAGTTCGCCCAGTTGTGGAGTTTTCAGTGGTATTCTTATGGTTGATGTCTGTTGGGACTGTAGCCTGTGCTTCACTTTGGTCAGAGTTTACTGCAAGTGAGCAAATTGAGGAGCGCTATAATGAACTGTCACCAAAGGTTTTGAATATGTTACCCTTTCTTTTGTCCTGAAATTCATAGTTAGTTTGAATATTTGTCGCACAAACACGTTTTGTTACACATACAAAGATATATGCATATGGATTTTTTTTTCTTGTATTGATAACTTCGAGGATTCAGATTGTTGTTGTTTGAAGCCTATTGCTCACAAAAAAGTCTCTTTTAGGACTCTTGTTGAAAGTTCCATCTATCACAAAACCACTCTAAAGCCTCTTACTATCTATCACACCACTATGCTTCATTGCTGGATGTCATGACTAGGCAAACTCCTTGCCCAGGAAGATTTTTTTTGGGGAGAGAGCAATGACTCCTAGAACATAAAAACCCGCTTAAAACTTTTTCTTGAAGTGCTATCTATCATTCCAATATGTTGCATTAAGTAAATCATGATAGGCCAAACTCTATAAAGAAGATCTATGTCATTGAAAAGTGTAGACACATTATGCTACTTCTATCTCTATATTCTTTTACTTTAGAAAAGGACCAAACTAATTTCTTCAATAATTAATATATCAAATTCTTCATTATATGATACAATAATATGATACGATGTAATATTATGTAATTTGATTCAAATATGATAGGATATGATATAATGTAAAGGACTTTGGAAAATCTTGTCGGCCGAGCGCCCGCCAGCCAAGTGCCCAAGAGGCCTATCACACAACCCAGTGTCAAGTCTAAGCGGTCTAGCGCCCAGCGCTGAGGGCAAACATCAAGCCTAGTGCCAAGAACCCAAACGGTCGAGTCCAGCCACGGAGAGTGGTACGCTGACAAACCAAAACTCTGAACTTTGAAAATAGAAATTTTTTCAAAGGTCATCAAAGTACACCCTAGAGGTTATGATCAAGGGTCAACCATTCTCTAGGCTCTCATGCAATGAAAGCCCGAAAGGGGGAGGCAAGTGTGATGATATAAAAATACAACTAACCCGGAGTTGACACATGTCTTTCCCTCGAGGGCATAACAATCAGTTCACAAGAAGAAACATAGACCTTCTCTATACACCAAGAGCACAAGGGTAATTAGTACGTATCTCTCCTTATAAATATGAGGCACCCTACCTTTTACACATGCTAGATTCATTCTACAATATATTAGATTATTATCTAGAGAGACTCTCTCGACCTCTCTACGGAGACCATACTACGCCCACGTCCGAAAAGCCTCCCAGTACCCTGAGGGTCTTTCTAACCCTTTTCTTGACTTCCAGGATTGAGGCTCAAACTAAACCTTGAAGGACTAAGCTTGCGTAGGACCCCACCAATAAGGATCTCCTAATCTAACCTTGGCATATTTTCTGTGTTACAACAATTTTAAAACTGTTATAGGGTATATCTCCATGCTTAATTATGTTTAATCCAAGAGAACTTCTAAGCAGACGAACATACAAATTACAAATAGTGAGCACCACTGAACATAATCTAATTTCTGAGTCTACTGTAAACATCTTGGTTGTTTCTAATATATAGGGTGTGGGTGCAATGCTCTAGGTCATCTGTGGAAGGATGACAATTTTCAAATGTAAACTTATGAAAGACATGTTTATGACAATTTTCAAATGTAAACTTGTGAAAGACATGTTTTGACATTATTCACTATCCAGGACATTTTCTTGATTATGATTGTCACGTTTTCTCGTAAACATTATTTATCTGCTTTGTGTGTTTCCTGTAACATTTGCCAAAAGCATTGTAAACCATCGAATGAGTTACTGATGCAGTATTTGGATTAAATTTTCTTTTCTTCATTGTCAGCAGTCTTTGAAGGCTGGAGCAGTCAATGATGATGATGAAATCGTTGAAATTAATTTGATGAGTGCTGTTACTTTTGTCATAACAGCATCCGCTTTTCTGCTGCTGCTTTATTTTTTTATGTCATCTTGGTTCGTCTGGGTGCTGATTGTAGTTTTCTGCCTTGGCGGTGTTCAGGTATCACAGTACATATTTGATTATATCTCAAATTTGATTGGTGATTATGATTGTCTAGTAGCTGGAATAATAAATTATTGAGACATGCTACTATGCTAGTCTCCATCTTGGTTCTTACCTTCTCCAGGTTGGGGTTGCTGTCTGGTACTACGAAATAAGGAACTCTGGGAATGGGAATCTCATAAGGTTTTGGTAGGAATTGGTTCAGGAATGTTTCATTTAAGAGTGTTTTTCCCAGACATTTTTGTTTGTCTACTTTGCATAATGCTCATATCTCATGTTTCACCGGAGTGGAGTCTCAGGGAATTTATTTTGTTTGAAACCTTAATGATACGGAATTTGGCAAATGTTTTATCTATCTTTATTCTTCTTTTTTCATGTTCTCTCTCTTACCCAGATAGGAAGGTTTGGTTTTTGGACCCATGTGGAAATTTTACCACCAACTCGTATTTTCCGTTTCTTATTGGTCATTGGCTTGCTATTCAGTTCCTTCATAATACCGGTATCTGGAATACTATGGTTCCCTCTAAGGTTAAGGCCTTTGTATGGTCTGCTGTGCTAATAAGGCTCAAGACAAACAACTTGTATCAGGGGCGTAGGCCTAAGAAGTGTTTGTTCTTGGATATTTGTGTATTTACAATTCAAATATCCATGCTCATCTTCTTCTTTCTTCACTGTTCCTTGGCTGGTAGATGGGGATAGGGTATTTTATTTTTTTGGCATCAACGATGGGAGCGTTTCGGGGATTGCTATTTCTGATATCCACAGGGATTGGGGGATTTTCTTCTTTAAGGATATGTTTTTCTTTTCCACTTCTTATTGTTACTTGTTGTCCAACTCTGATTTTTTTCTTCTTTCTAATAAAATTCTTCTTTTACCCAAATAAGTATAATAAAATATGGGATTTGGAATATAATGCTTTCTTATACTTGTTGCAGAAAAGTGCATGCCATTGAATGATAAACACAATTTTAGAATACGTAGATATTGATAGAATTCACTAGTATGACACCCCCCCACCCCCCTAAAAAATAATGAATTCATTGTAGATTGTTTCAATTTTTATGCAATGCTCAGTTTAGTTAAGTATTAGCTTTTTCTAATTGGTTTTTCAATAAAATGTTTGTAAAGAATAATCCATTTTATTTGTATTGACATGTCAATAGACATGATGCTCACTTTTCAACGCTCCTTAGTGATGAAAATAAGGAGTTTCATAGGCATTGGACCAATTTGTTTGTTTTAGCATAAATAATTGCTGAAAATTTGTTTTTTTGTTGAACCTACAATTGCTTACTGCTTACAAGTGATTCCTGATGTAATTACACCTGAAAACAATTGCTGAATTTATATTAAAATAATTCCAATAATTAATTTTGTTACTAAGAATTCATAAATATGACAAAAAAAAATGTTATTTTCATTATTTATGCATACTCTTGATATTGTCATACATAAATTTGACATAATCCAAAATAGCTACCTTTTTTTTGGTTAAATAATGATGATTAGTAAAAACAACAGCTCATTATTATGTGAGATTTGATTCAACTGTAAATAGAAAAAAACTGTGTAATTCACAATAAATAAAAAGCTTTGTTCGATCGTTTTAAACTACATGCATAATTTATGGGAATACAGGATATAATGGATCACACACTGCAAGGTGCGGGAGCAGGATAACTGGTGTCATTTTGTGCTCTAAACTTAAGTCTCTCGCGCGAGCTGCAGATCTAACTCATTCCCTCTTCTCTATCTGTTTCAAAGCATTTCCACTGTCAATTCAATTATTCATCTCCACCGTCATTCCATCTCTGCCACGCTTCATTTCCGTCGTTGCACTTTTATAGAAATGAAGTTGCATCCAGTGGCCTTTATATAGCAAGGAAGTTGATTTGGATAGCAAGGAAGTTGCACTTGTATAGTAAGGAAGTTGCATCCAAAGAAATTGCAGTTGTATAAGAAGCAAGTCGCAGTTGTATAACGTTTGTATAGTAAGAATGTTGCATTCATGAGCCACAAATAGAAAACCATCATCAGCCACATCCCCACAACCTCAATAGTCGCTGATTTGATGGCCATCTACCCAACAATTGGACTCCTTGAATGGCGAACATGGTTGTCGACACAAATCCCAACAGTTTTGATCAACATCACCATTTTCTCCTTGGTTTTATTTGAATCAAAGAATAAGTCATCTCCAAATTCCAAAAAGAAATTGAGAAAGAAACCAAAATCTCTTTCATCCAAATCATTCGCCATGAGAGAGAAAACAAGAATTTTTTTTCTCTGACAATTTTGGTGCAAAAACACATTGTGTATACTGTTCCCGCACCTTGCAATTATATCATATGTTACCTAGTGTAAAGTAGAAACTTGTTTGAAAAATTATTAACATTATAATATATAGTGAAGAAACAAAGTGAATTGCTGTGTTCAAGTGTTCATTATCTGTGAACAATTCTAGAAAGAGCCTCAGTTTGATCAGCAACTCAACTTCTATCAATTCTGAAACATGCAGGAAATCATAAGCATTTTTAAAGTGTAATCTAGGACAATCATAAGAAGTTTCACACATAGGTAAAAATTATGTGTATATGTATTTCAGGCTGAACTGGATTACCCAACAGTTGAACGAGTGGCCTGGTCCTCTTTTCTTGTTTGGCATGTTCAGTATGGATTTTATGTAGTGCTGAACATACATGTGTATTATATTTTCAGCTATATTGAAGATAACTGAAAATAATTACATGTAACGGCAAGCCTTAAAATCTGCGCTCAACATAGCCAATCTTTTGCAGGTTAAGATTTTTTACTTAAAAATAAATGAAGTGTTACTTGGAGCCCATCTGGGGTGGATCCTAGAAAGAATTATGACGATGACCAATATGTAGGCATCAAGTTTTATGATTAATAAGTATCGCTGTTGTTACGGAAGTATTACATTTCAATACTCATTATGCACTGTTTTTTCTTATACAATAGCTTCTTTGACACAGTATCACAAAAAATAGTATTGTTTAATTTTTAATCCGTATAAATTGAATAGGATCGTTTCAGACACCAACTAGTTTCCTTATTTATGTTGAAATGATGCTTGAAGTATCAGTAAACTTTTGTGCCTTACTGATATTTTCCTTTGTTACCAGGGAATGCATAGTTGTATAGTGTCTCTTGCATCAAGGTATACTAGACAATCATTGGTGTTGTGCATTAAAGATCAATTATCCACTTTATTCTTAATTAACTTTGGTTCTTTGGTGTTATTCGTTGAGTAGCAAATGGAAAAACTGTAGGCAGAAGAAAGTGAAATTGCCATTATGTGAGGAGGTCTCCATTTTCTCTATAGCGGTTTTGGTTTTTTGCTTCATGTTTGCCATTTTCTGGGCTGCAAATCGGAAGGCATCATTTTCTTGGATTGGCCAAGACATTCTTGTAAGCTTTATATGTACTACTTCTTTTTCTGTTCTAGATTAGTTCTGTCCTTCATTTTCTTTAGTGGTAGTAATTAGGTTCTTATGAGAACACTTTCTTTGGTATATATCAATATCAATGGTGACTTTTCATTGGCAATATTTAAACTTGTTCACAAATAATAGGGCCCTTTAGGGAACCTCCAGACTGGTTTCTGTAGAGATTGGATTGCTGCACTTTTTCAAGTTATCATTTTCCTTGTTTTACCACTGGTCTGGTGTGGGTGGACTTCCCTTTTTTTTTTTGTCAATAAAAAAATTATTTTGTATTGTGTTTTTCATGATTATTGGTTCGCATGGCCATTTACTTGCTTTCATTCTTTCTCCTGTTGCAGATTTATGAATTAATCCCATGGTTGCAAATAGTCTTTTCGTTAATAATACAGGGGATTTTGCTATTTCTACAAGTTTTTTTTTCTTCTTCTTCTTCTTTTTTAATTATTTTTTATATAAATTTTAACTTCTCTTACATGAGACTGGGGTTGGTCCCAGTTCATGCTAGAGGGAACTTGTTGAAACTGGCAAAAATAGATTGCGGATATGGTGCTTCCCATAATATAGTATGATATTTGCTTGCCTTCTTTGTTAATAATTTAATTACTTGCCTTAGTGTTGTTTTTGAAATTTTATGCCAGGTTTTAATAATCTGCTCTAGTTATGTACTTATCCAAAAAAATAAAAGATTTCTGCTCTGCTCATGATATTGGTGAGTCCCAATGCAAGGTGTTGCTGTTGTACGGTTTTACCTCTTTTGTCAATGTAGTACAATATATGCAAATTCTGACAAATCCTTGTATAAATGGAATTTAATTAAAGCCAACAAAGGAACAGTTAAGAGAATGGAGATCACTTCTCTCATAACGATTTGAATCTCCTGCTACTATCCAGAAATATATGGATGGATAAAGTAAAAGCCCATGAAGTTATAAGTTGATTTTCTTAGGAGCGACAGATCGCCATCTGTACAGAGAGCTGCATGTATAACTATTTCCAAAGATTATCATCTTAAAGCAGCTAGATGTATAATTACAGCTACTTCACAGTTCACACCATTTTCCATTGTTTACCCCTTTCTTTAGGAGGCTGGTGCTGTTCACACCATGGGTTCCTTTAGGGGTATTTCTAGTATTTTGAGTATGGTCTTTGTAGAAATTGGAAATTTGATTTTGTTTTCTTTTTATTTCCCTTCATGTAAGAGTGTTTGGACTTATTGCCCCCCTGTGCTTCTATTCTGTCTTTTCATCTAATAAAATTTCTCCTTTTAAACGAAACAAAAGAAAAGGTTGTCTAGCTCTTTTATTCATATTTTGTCTGGAAAGATTCTGATTGGAGGCAGCTTTGTTTTAGTTTATAGTTACGTCTTCCACCCCCTTAGGCAGTTAAACCTTCCAACCTGTCCTAGTGGTGGAGATGGAGACTTACACAGTTATAGCATCCTATCAATCATGCCAAGTTGTGGAATCTTCTTCACTCATTTAATTTGTTTGATAAGATATAGCGAATGCATGGCAGTAGAATCAAAAGCATGCTATGCAATATAGTTGTGCTATCTGTTTCTAAGCATGGGGAGAAATTTGTGGAAACAAGGTGTAGACTATTATATTATAAGATTTTCATTCATTTGATTTTTGTTGACTGTTGGTGTTGGTTCTGATGTTTTGCATATTGAGCAACAACTTTGTTGTTAACTTACTTGCGCTTTACTTCACTTGTTGATAGTTTTACAATGTTGTGGTAAACCAACCTCTTTCCACATTTTGTTCGACAGTTAAGATGACTATCTTGTTAACAGGGTATCTGTTTGATGATAACGGTCTTGCAGCTGGCTCAGTTACCTAATATAAAGGTACCTCAGTAATTGATAATGCATATTCTCATTGGTATTTTACGTCATGGTCTTATTTTTTTGTCATTATTCAGGTTGCTACGGTGCTTCTTTGCTGTGCTTTCTTTTACGACATCTTTTGGGTTTTCCTGTCACCTAAAATATTCGGTAACAGTGTTATGATTGCGGTAAGTGTTAGTCTCCTCTGTTATGCTTCTTTTGCTTCTTGTCAGAGAGTGGCTTATTTGCAGACATGATTCTTTAGGATTGCTCACATTTCATGAATTGCCATCATTTTCAATATTTTTCTTTTACTACTCTACCTTGTAGGGTTATAATTATATTGGGCATTGATGTTTTTTCACAACAGTTTATCGTTGCTTTGTTAAGATTATATTTTACAAAAAATATTCTGAAATTTAGAAAATTAGATGATATGCTTGTGGAACTTAAAACTTGCCATCATATTATATATATGTGATTATGTTCCTTATATATTATTAATGTGCTTGTTCCGTCTTTAAGTTACTTAATATGGCTGCAGTGAGGACCTAATCTTAAGGACTGAGGTTTATAGTTCTTGTGCCTTATGGTAGTATTCAGAACTCCTATTATCAAATTAGCTGGTGCTACATTTCCTTATTGAGGTTGATCTTGCAGAAGTGAATGAGAAGCAAGAATCTTTTGAGGATTTATTAATCAATTCTGTCATCCATGGTAATAATGGTATTCATAATCCTTGGAGCTTATATTAGCCATGTCAAGTTACCAACTGTTCTAAGAGGTTAACCTGTTAAAGAACCCATCAATTTATATCATGCTTTAACATTCCTTGTCATTCTCCGCTACTGCTTGCACGTGGAGTGAACAAAAGGAGGAACCAATTCTAAGTGGGAAGACTTGAGCCCAAGACCTTGCATACCCAGAACTCTGATACAAAATTAGTTATTAGGGTTCTGATTTAATATAGAAGGTATATGGAGAAGAGGAAATGAGAGTATTGAGTTGTCTCACATCACCCATGCCATATTGTATTAATGATATAACTAACACGAGAAGGAAAAAACCTAAAAGGACATTAGTCATTGATCAGATGTTCTATGTGCAATCAGTTAAACTTTTCTTGCTAGAGTTATCAATTATCAGTAGAGAATAAAGTATATATTTTATTTAAATTTGTTACATATATTATCTTGATTACTGTCTAGTGGACTTCTCCTCATGCATTGTCATCCTTTATTTATAGGTTGCTAAAGGTAATAATAGTGGTGGTGAATCCATTCCGATGCTTTTGAGAGCCCCTCGATTTTTTGATCCCTTTGGTGGTTATAACATGATCGGCTTTGGGGATATTCTCTTCCCTGGTTTACTCGTCGCTTTTTCATTTAGGTACTTTTAATGCTTCATACCTTCCTATAACTGATAACATATATAAACCAACTATTTGAAAATTCTCTTGGACATAATTTTCTATGTTTGCTACTTTGACAAATGACAATACCTTTCTATTGCTTTTTTTGGCAAATAGTAGGAAAATTTAGTGTCCTAGGGACCTAAATTTTTTTGGTTGTACAAGTCTAAGCTGCATTATTTGGCCTTATTTATCCCAAACCATGTGCACATTAAGGAACCATTAAAGTCGTATCCTTACATTGCAAAAATTTATTCTCCTCAGTTCCGCAATAAGAGTCCCATTTACAAATTTTAAGGGTGTATTTGCGTTCCATGTTTACCCCTAAATATAAATTCTTAGTTTAGTATTTATAACATGATAATGAAATTGTGATGGTAAACTCTACATCATTGCGTTATTTTATACTACCATTACTAAAAATTGGATTCTTATTTTGGAACAAAAGAATGTCATATGAGATTCTTACTGTGAAACGGAGGGAGTATCTTATTTTATTTTTGCCAATACTAATGCAATTTATTGACAGCTAGCTAAACTGATATTCCAAATTTTACAATGAGTACAGTTTGGCATAGCTATGCTGGTGTTGTCCAAAGCTTACAACCTTATGACTCAAATGCACAAAATGTAAATAACAATTTCTCTTGGTATTGTCCAGTCTTGCACATATATTTGATATGTGAGATATCCATTTTGAAACAATATATATTGGAGCAACATTCTATGCTAGGAAGTAGGACGTAAAACACTTGACAATACTCAGCAAAGCCTTGTCAGTTGTCCCAATTAGTTGCTTGAATCCAAGTCCACCATTCTGCTCTACCATGGGAAAAAAATTGTTTACATTTGATCATGATCTTCATTTATCATCTCCAACATCAAAGTGTACTTTCCATCAATGACAACAAGATAGCTAGATACTTGGACACTAAATAAGATTCCACTAGGAGTGGAAACCAGATCCAAATTGAAACTTGAGACTGTTAACCGATACATCATGGAACCATTTCTTAAGGTCACTGAAAAACATCAAAAAATAAAAAGGTTATACTTTATGTTCCCCTTGCATATTAGTATATTACATTTGAGAGGCGAGTTGTTATAACTTTGTCAGTATGATTTTGAAGTATGTGCCAGTGCAGGTGTGTGCAATTACTAGTAATGCTCACAGAATTAAAAGAATGTCCTTTCTCAGCTTATTTGGTCCTCATCAATCTTATTTCTTGTGGATTTGGTTGTGCAGATTTGACAAAACTAAGAAGAGGGGTCTAGGAAATGGATACTTTATCTGGTTGATAATTGGCTATGCATGCGGTTTGTATTCTTACATCATGTTTTTTCGGTTGCATATTTGTGTGACGCCTATTATTATCAACAATGAATTTAACATTCAACTACTTGTGCAAATACAGTTCGGAAGATAAATCCATTCGAGGTCTAACTGATTTTATGCCTTTGATCTTCCTTCCCTTTATGTATTAAATTTTGTATTTAACTTGGGCAAGAAAAGGATATGAAAACTTCATGATTAACAATAGCAAATCAAAACCTCTTCATCAATATTGTAACCACTAAGAATTAATTTCGAAGGTTTTTCATAATTGTGAAATTGGTTATGAAATATGAAGGTGAGACCACTAAACTTTTAAGCACAAATAATTAAGAGAAAATAGAATTTTTGTCATTAGATTGCTTACCTATGTCATCATCCTCGATCAGATGATTTTTTGACTAGCCATAAAATTTCTCATGAACAGAAAGATTATTACTTGCATGTAAGTAAAGAATGACTACAAGAAAACTAAACAAATTTAATAACTAACTCATGTGATGGATAAACATAAGAGAGTAGAAAGAAAGAAAGAAAAGTAATTAACAAGACAATTTTGTGGCCCAAAATTTCATATTAATAAAATCTTGCAGCCTCAAAATAAAGTAAAAATCATTAACCAAATTAATAATAATAGTCAAAATATAGGGATAAAAAATGCATGGAAAATTTGTTTATCCCTCAAACACAACACAACGAGGGTAAAGGTGTTTGGTGATGAAGACTTGTATCAATGTAGATTGGCTACCTTTGAGCAGCAGATGATAGTGATACTGCAATAGCAATGGTGTTGGTAGCGATGGCTGATTTGGGCAGTGCCGATGGCTGACTTCTTCTCCTTTCTTTTTTCTGACCTTTTCCTTTTCTCCTTTGATCGGTACTACCGATTATGAGATGACAATAACAATGGCAAATTGTTAATGGTTCCGTGAGGCAGATAGTGATTGGCAGTGGTTAAAGGGTTTACATCATATTATCAGCTGATCGTCTCTAGGCATACACCTTTTAATTAAGGCATCCACGAGGCTAAGGCGAGCCTTGGAGACTGTCACAAAGGGGTAGCATCGCCCTGCAGTTTGCTACTTTATTGCCTAGAGAACACCTAGATAACCTTGATTTTTGGCCTTAATGGTGTGTTTGTGATCTTTATTTTGGGGGGATAGGAAGGGAAGGAAAGTGAAAGTCGAACGTTTTCTTTCCAATTTTCAAAAGAAATTGTCCAACTTTCCCTCCCATCCCCCCAAAATAAAACTCGCTTACACAATAACTGATTTAGGGATAGGAAAATTACCGGGGGATGAATTTTTTTGTATATGGTCTTTGTCTTGGTTCAGTGGACGTTATTTTTGTGTTATCAGATTTAATCACATTTAATAATAATATTGGAACAAAAATGTTTTGAATTTAGATGGCCTCACCTGAATTTGTAATGCTTAAAAACCATAACACTTTTCCGTTCAATTCATATTTTTGTGGTTGATTTTTACCTTTATCTTCAAACTAGTATTTTACATACATGATGCTATATAATTCGATAAAACACATTTCTTCACTGCACAAGGGTATAATTTAGACCAACAGCACATGTGTAGTATTCATATTAGTATTTATATGTTATGGTTATCTTCCGTTCGAATAAATTATACCCACAGCATGGATTTGACAATACTGGAGGGTTCTACTGCAGGCCTCTTCTTTACTTACCTAGGTTTGTATCTAATGGACGGACATGGCCAACCAGCTCTCCTATATCTTGTTCCATGTACATTAGGTATGGGCCATATGACCGACCCTCTGTTTCTTTTCTTTTTTTCTTTTTATATATTTATTTACAAGATAATGAATTTTTTTTAGATTCTCATTCTTTCTGAACCTTGTGGCTCAGGGCCAATTGTTGTATTGGGTTTGGTGAGAGGTGAGCTGAAAGACCTCTGGAGTTGCAGCTTGGAGGACACTTCGCCATCCAGGAGACCATCTGGAGAAGCTTGATGCATAAATTTTTCTGAGCCTAGAAGCGTGAAAGAGAATGTTATACCGATATGCAGAGTCCATTATCAGTGTAAAAAGAGTGCTTACCCCTCATCACATCCTCAGAAAGATCTCAAGAGTTCATACAGGGCTAGAAAATGCAATTAACTTTTTTGATTCCTTCCCGTGTTTTTTTTTAAAAAAAAATTATTTATTTATACAAGTAATCTCGTATATATGTTCTATGTTCATAACTAGCTGCGGTTCTAGCCGCTTGAAATAACTCTGTATCAAGCAACATAACAACTACATGTACTTTGTCCTATCATGTTACATGGACGGACGGGAAGAAACACTAAAATTGTTTCTCAAAGGAAATTGATGATTTATATATTGACAAATTTTATATTATATGTCGAATGTGGATAACGACTCGCATATAGTTTAAATAGAACAATAATATGTGAGTTATGCCATGTTTCTACATACTGTCATACATAGCAACCTTCTTTCTCACGTAATTGAAACTAAAATAAATAAAGTTTGATTTCCCTACTTTACAGTCCATCTTTCCTAAATTGGGACATCCCAAAGTGAGTCCAGTTGCAAGATCAATGTAATGTTGCAAAATTCAACTAAAACACACAAATATCATATAACGTTGTAAACTTCTAGTTTTACATGCTTAAAGCCAATACAACCGACTTCAACGTAACAAGCATCATAACATAATATGAAACATAATAATAATAATAATAACATAGAATGAAAGCGTTAGCCTTAAAACACTCTAGCACTTCGGTGCATTAGGGATGTTGCACTTGGCTGGGAGCTGTGTAGCAAGGTTTGGGTCTATTCCAAGAGAAGACAACAAATTGGATTTTTTGTAAGAGCATAGGCAATTCAAATCGGCATGCGATATCGTTGAGCAGCACACGGCCGACGGTGGGGTCGGGTTCGGACGAGTCACTGCTGACCGGCATTGCATCAAACTAGCCATCGGCACGTTGCATATCGATTGCGCGTTCGAAATTTCAACCAACATTCCACTACTGGCAATGGCAACTAGCAACATCGCCAAAACTCCAACCTTGTAATATGAAGTTCCCATATTCATCTCTCTTTGTTTTCTTTCTTTTGGGTTGGAATTCTTGAAATGTGGCTCCTTGTTTATATAGGAAAATAAATTTTGAGTGTGGTGTGTGTGTGTGTGTGTGTGTGTGTGTGTGTGTATATATATATATATAACAGCCCGTGAAGGGGAATTGGCGTTTTTATGTGAAACAGTAGTATCCTACGACTATACTATGGTGTCACGGGCTTTATATTTGTGGTGCAGAAACTCTTTCCCATTCATGTCAAAAGAGACTTTAACCAAGTTGACGGTCCTCCTCACAATAATTTATGCACCTTTAATTATTTTTTTAATAAACCATAAGAACTCACTTCATCCTAGAAACAGTAATAAGAAACGCCGAGAAAGTCTGATGCGGTGGAAAAATCTAATTAGAATGCGGTGTTTGAACGAATTAAGTGTTTGAATGGGTAGAATTTTAAAATGACATAATTTTTTATCAAGAAAAAGTTACGGACTCATAATATATCGAATTGAAACTTGCGAGGAGCTTTACAATAGTCATCGCCTTTGGCCATGACATATACTGTTTTAAATTCAAAAAACCTTTTTAAAATAGTCTAGTCGTTGGTCAACATTTGGTCAAACTTGAAGTGTTTTTTTTAAATTTTCATTATTTTAATTTTCCTATTCTTAATTGATGTTGAGAAGTTGTTTAAGATTATAAAAACGCTTATTAGGGCTCGTGAACAATTATGTTTTGATCAATTAATATTATTATTACTTTATTCTATTTGTGAGTTGTTATCTTACTTGTTGATTCAAATGTTTATCATACGTTCTTTTTGTTAGTTTTAATCTACAAATCACGTTTGTATTAGAGCGTTACAATATAATCATATTCCGTTGCGTCAACGTGTGAAGTTGACGTTTCTTATTTTTTGTTGGTCTGAGGTTTGTATTTTTGTTGATGTAAAGTTTGATACTAAGACAGTATATACACAAGTAATGTCATAATTATAAGACATTATTAATGAAATATTTATATTAGACAAATTGTTGAGGTCGCGTGATAGGATAATCCTACATCAGAATATAAGAAAAAACATTGAATACATATATGTTATAATGGACCATACACCTAATATATTAACCTTTTGAGTTAAGATATAATTTCATATGAGAATATAAAGGCCAAATATTCTCAACACTCTAGTATTAGAGTCAGGTCATGGGTATCGAAAATAATTTATTGAGCAAGTGGTTGACTCTTCTCGCAAAAACTATTAGTTGTCTTGTCGCGAATACTCTTAGTTGACTCTTAACAAGAGATATTGAGAGATAACAAGAAGAAGAAATAAGAGATGACTCTTGATAAGAGAGATTGAAAAGTGTAGGTTTGTCAAGAGAGATATTGAGAGATAACGAGAAGAAGAAAGATGAGAGATATTGAAAAGTGTGGGTTTGTTTGAGACATAACAAGAAAAAGAGAGATATTGAAAGAATAATTCTTATCAGAATACAATAGCAAAGGTCCACATCGGAACATAAGTAAGTTACTTTTGATCAAAATGTGATTTCAAATGCTCATATATTTGAAAGTTACCTCTATTGTAAGAATTAAAATTTGATATATACTATCAATATATAAAAGGTTACCTCTATTGTAAGAATTAAAATTTTATACGTTGACAATGTTAAAATAATGATACATCATTAACGAACACCATGACACTTCGTTAACAAACACCGCTAGTGTATGTATATTGTTAGTGTATTAACTTTTACCTCTTATTGTAATTCTGAAGGAAAGTTAATCTTTTGGACAATATGTATATCCTTCAATTGTTTTTGGTCTGCTATTCCAGTCAAGAATTTCCTACGCTAGAGGGAAAAAGCTTCCCTTTTGGGTTGGTTATGGGTTGGTTGTGGGAGAGCAGGAATTCAAAGTCTTGACAAGGTGATTCGTATTCATGTGCTCCAGTTCATTTTCTTTGATGAAGAAATTCAATTTACTTGTAATTTTTCTCCATAGTGTGACTTCAAAAAAGAAGAAGAAACATATAAGCTTTAAAAAAAAAAAGGCTTTTACAAAACACAATGGAAATCAATCTCATGAAACCCTATCCATTACCAAAAAGACACTAAAAAAGAACAGTAAACAAATCTAACTACTAAAAACACAAACTATATTAGTTTTTTAAAAGAATAATATTATGTGTACAAACTATACGTAACAACTTATACTCCGTTTCAGAATTAGGCACATTTGATTGAACCATTGTTTTTCGCCTTTTTTTGCCCATTTTTAAGCATGGTATTTCTCGATAGGGAGAACAAAAAATGGATATCACAAGTTTTATTTCTGGGAATGTTTTCGACAAATCTTGTGTGTATTCAAAGCCTAAAGTTCAGATTTTAATTTGAAATATGAAATTATTTGTATTTAATTAAAGCAAAGTGGATTAGATTTCCATCGCTGGATGGCCCTAGTAGTACTGTCCAATAACAGTTTATAATAGAAAAAGAAAAAGAAAATTCTAAACCCGGAGTACCAATTTCTATATTAAAAAATAAAAACTGCCGGTGGAGGGTGCAGTATTATTTTCTTGTTTGCATTAGATGACTTGAATATAATCAATAAAAAATTTAATTTTTTTGGCTGTTCTTAAATAAAATAAAATAAAAAAAAAAGGTGGCTACTTAACATTTTATTTTATTTGGTCAGCATAGTCTGAATATTTTGTTAATTTTAAAAATGATATAGATGATTTAAAAATAATAATGAGAGAAAAATTCTTGTACTTTATTGAGATGGTAAGAGCGTAAGGTTAACTTCTTACACATCAGACGAGCAATTTCAACTTCTTACGCCTTGAAGCTGAAGGTACAATTGAAGACATTGGTCATGTGGTAAATGGACTTAGGGATGGCAATTTTTATCTAATCTCCACGGTAATTTCTCTGTCTCGTTCTAAATGGGATGGTGATTTTCACAGATAGAAAATGATGTCGGACATGAAAAACTATCAACTAGTTATATATGAAAATAAGGAGGGGATGATATTACGTCTTCCTCTCTATACTCGTTCTAAAATAATTATATATTAATTACATTTATATTTATATTTTTATATATTACAGTATCAAAATATATATAGATATAGATATAGATATAAGATTCAATATATTATTATTATTATTATTTTATTTTTATTAATTTTATTATACATCCGTTAGCATATGATTCGTTTTTATAAATGTATTATTGTAAATATAATTTAAATTTAAATAAAAAAAATTACAAAATATTTATCACTATGGTGATTTAAATTCTCTGTAAAGATGAGAATGATTATTAAGTTTTCATCTCGGTGAAGAATGGGGTGCAGATGTGAAATATTTATAGAATTAGAGATGAAGGTGGTATATGTAATCTCCGCTTGCACCCCGTCCCGCTCTATTGCCATCTCTTATAGACTCCCTTTGGACGTATATGAAATTTTATATTAATTTTTTTTGGAGGGTAAAACTCGATATATTGATTTTGTAAGGCTTTAAGTTCAGAAAAACTCAATATTAGTATTTATTTTAATAATAAAAATTAATTCTTTTTTGCATAAATAAATTTGTTATAAATTTTATCCATAATAATACATTTTATAATTTATATATTTATGAAGGAGAGTCATATAAAGAAGATATAAATTATATATTATGTATAATTAAAAAATTATATTATCCTTAATCTTAGATGAAAATGGACATACCATTCTAATAGATTGTCATGCACTTGATTGAATGATTTTTCTTAATCGTGAAAAATAGAGACTTTAATCTAATGTGTTAGTGTATTTTTGAAATACATAGAACTGGATCGTTACGAATATAAATAATTTTTCAATTACTATTAATATGTAATTACTCTCAATCCTGAGGGAATAATGAACTTGATTTTATAATGTATGTCACTTTAACACATTAAAGAGTGAGATTTTAATACAGTCAATATCTCAATATGTTGGGTGATATATGTTATGAAATTAGGAACATGTATTTTTCAAGATAGAATTCTACGATTAAATTATATTATTGCCTTGAGATGATTTATTGGTTGATAAATGTAATCTTGACCAAGTATTTTAGTAATTCAAATTACTAAAGTATTAATTTAATTTATTATTAATGAGTATTCAAAAGTTTATAAATTATGTACTTAAGGATATAAACAGTAAATATAGTGGGTTAATAGTTTTATTTCCTACACAGGTTAATGGATATTAATGTAGAGGAGTGTAGTTGCAAGATATTAATAGTAGGAGGATTTAATTAATTATTTTTAATTTTAGAGTGCAATTGTGCAAATATAACTATTTAGTGAAATTAGTTATAATTAATATAATTTTAATTGATTAAAGAGTTAATCATAAATTAGTTTTATATTAGAGTTAGAATTATAGAATTTTACTTGATCCCCACTCTAATCCTTATCAAGATATAACAAAAAACATGATAAAGTACCTGATATTAAAATAAAGGTTATGTAATATTTTTTTATTATTATACTAAGTTACTCCAACCCTTATCAAGATATAACAAAAAACATGATAAAGTACTTGATATTAAAATAAGGGTTATGTAATTTTTTTTTATTATTATACTAAGTTACGAGAAAAAAAAATGGAATAATAATTTTTAAAAATAAAAAATTATGAATTTATTTAAAAATTGTTTCCTACAATTCACATCAAAGCAAACTCATTATTTTCTCTTTTTTTTCGCCGCAAAGTGTAGCGCTAGAAATTTTTCATGATCCTGTTGTTTCATGTGAATGTTTCCGAGTTTATAGAATGTTGTATAATAAATTAATAATAATGATTAAACCAAACACCTCCAAACTCCAATAGAATGCTCACATGCCCTATAGTGGAAGTATGTTATCTTCTCTGTTAATACCAGTAACAAAATGGGCCATGTCAGCCAATAGTACTGAAATGGACCAACTTTCAAGGATACTTATCTAAATAAGGAAGAAAGTTGCGTGGGAAAGTTTTTTTCTTAGGCACGCACTGTTGGTTATGTTTATATATATGCAGATTCATATTAATTAATGAATCTTTATGGTAATATATTCATATGTTTTTTAAATATATGGGCCAACAAATCATTTGCTATTATGGATTCTCACATTCTAATTGATAATTAATATAATGTTACAAAAAGCTACCGGTATCAGAACTTTTATGCATATGAATTTTTGTCCAAAAAGGAAAATGGCATGGGTTGTTATTATTGTTTTAATAATAATAATAATAATAATAATAATAATAATGAAAATTGTGGGCATGTTTTCATTTATGCTAAAAAGAATTGACAGTTAAACAACTGTTATATTTAATTGCTAAATTTTCATAATTGTTGTAAATTGTTAAATATGAATATGCATGTATTTTAGTTTACATGTTTATATGTATTAATATGAGATATTAATATTATTATATATTTTAAATAAATAAAAATCCTCATTCTTTATAAAAAAAAAAAAAAACAAATATATCAAGTGAGAGAAAGAAATGTATGTCTTACGGCCTCCATCATTAGTCCATTATATTGATACATGTATCTAATCTCAAATTTTGGGAGTTCCTTTCAGAAAATACATGAATCTAGTTATATTAGATGTGAAATTTTAAGAAAAATTAAATTGATGGTATACACTTGACAAAACATAAATAATAATTCTTCCTATCAGATTAATTATTAATGTTGTTTTGGGCTGAATTAAATGGTAAATTATTTTTATATATCATGAGATGTCAAGATATAAAAAATAATTGTAATTTCAAGTTATTCTTATTTTTTCCTTCGAAAAGAGAATTATTTAAAATTAAGTTGCCATATTTATTTTATATTTGTGTTTGAGGGTTACACTTTCATATTATATGCAAAAGTTTACGTTTACAAAAATGAATTAAATGCGTATTGTATAATCGTACAGATTACCATGTCGTCTTTTAATCCCCTTGTTGTTATCCTTAAAGAAAATAAGTTGACTAGACCAAATTATGTGGATTAAAAAAAAAAATCTTGTCATTGTGTTGATTGTTAAAGAGTACAAGTTTATGCTGACTGAACCTAACCCAATTCTTCCAAAAAATGCTACCATTGCATAACAAAATAATCATAAGAAGTAATAAAAGGCTAATGACATGGTTTGTTGCTATATTTTGGCATCTTTGTCAATAAATATATTGCAACATCAATATAAGTCTATTACCACTGCTAAAGAGATCATGGATAACATTCATGAAACGTTTGTTGACTAGATTCGTGTTGCATGACAGACTGTGATGAAAACACTCATGAATTTCAAGATGTCTGAGGGATCTTCAGTTCGGGATCATTGTTTAAAAATTATTTCTTACTTAAACGAACTGGAGATCTTGGGAGCAACAATTGATGGGGAAACCCAGATTGACATGTTGCTAGAGACTTGCCTGATTCCTTCAATAAGTTCAAACTTAATTACACTATGAACGAAATGCCTTTACCTGAACTAATGAAGGAACTCTAGGCAGTAAAGGGTATTCTTCGTGCAAAAGGAAGCATTCATATTGCAAAAACTGGTACTTCTAGGGGAAAGCCTAAGGGAAAGAACCAGAAAAAGAAGAACAACAAGAAAGCTACAAATGGAAACCTACCTCTATTTTGAGGGGTTGGGGAAAAAAAGACAAAAGCAAAACCTCAAGGGAAATGTTTCCGCTGTGGGGAGAAAGGTCACTTGAAGAGGAATTGTCCTACTTACCTAGCCAATACCAAAAATCAAGGTATTGTTGATTGTCTACTTGATCAGTTTGGCAAAATAGGTAAATATCAATATCTTGTTCAAGAAACATTTTTTGTGGGTTGTTATACTGAATCCTGGTATGTAGATTCGAGAACCAGTAATCATGTTTGCAATTCTTTACAGGGGTTTTAGGAAACTAGAAAACTGAATGAAGGCGAGATTTATCTACACCTTAGTTCTAGTGAAAAAGTAGCAGCTATTGTAGTGGGAGTCATGCATCTTAATTTTAATAATGACATGACTTTAGAATTAATAGAGATTTTCTTTATGTTCCAGATGTGTTTTTATGTTCCAGATGTCCATAGAAATTTAATTTATGTTTCTTACTTGTTTAAACATGGATATTTAGTTAATTTTGATTCCAAGGTTGTTATTCACAAGAATAAATTTTTATTTGTTTTGGTTCATTGGTAGATAATTTATATGTTCTTACTCCTAATTATTAACTGAATGTAGTCAACACACACCAATAAAAAAAATCTTCAATTAATCAAACTTATCCTTGGCATCTACGATTAAGTCATATTAATCTGGGGAATTGATATTTTCGCAAGATCAAATTAACTTGCGAAAATATCAATTCTCATATGGAATTGATATTTTCGCAAGATCAAATGGAATCCACTTGTGAAAATATCAAATTAGCTCGTGAAAATATCAATTTCCTTAATCTAAACAGGATCCAAAGACTGGTTAAAGATGACCCTCTAAGTTCCTTAAAAGTTGAAAATCTTCTAGTTTGCAAATTCTGTATAAAATGAAAAACAACTAAAGGGCCTTTCAAGGCAAAGAAATATAGAGGTAGTGATAAGTTAAAGTTAATTCATACAGACGTATGTAGTTCTATGAATATCCGAGCACGAGAAGGATTTAAGTATTTCATCACTTTTATTGATAATTACTCAATATTTGGTTATGCGTACCTTTTGTATCGAAAGTTTGAAACTTTTGAAAAATTCAAAGAATTTCTAGCAGAAGTAGAAAGGCAATTTGGTAAACATATAAAAGTCCTTCGATCGGATCAAGAAGGTGAATATCTCCTAGGAGAATTCAAAGATTACTTATCTGAAAAATGAATTATATCTGAATTAACAGCACCGAGTACACCCCAACAAAATGGTGTGGTAGAAAGAAAAAACTTGACTTTTTTAGATATGGTAAGGTCTATGATGAGTTTTTCTACTCTTCCTATTTCTTTTTAGGGTTATGCACTAAAAACGACAATGTACTTATTGAATCTTGTACCATCAAAGTCTGTTCCTTTAACACCTAGAGAATTGTGGAGTGGGCGAAAACCAATATTGCACCATATTCATATTTAGGGTTCACCTGCACACGTGCGAAAAGGAAAGACAGTCCTAGATAAGTTAGGTTCAAGAACTAAAGAATGTTTGTTTGCAAGATATCAAAAAGAAACTAGAGGTGGTCTATTTTATAGTTCTTTAGACCAGGAGTATTTGTTAGCACAAATACAATTTTTCAGGAAAATGACTACATAATGGATCATAAGTCGAGTAACAAAATTGTCTTAGAAGAAATGTCAAATACATCAATTACTCAATCAATTAATACACCTCAAGACTTGGACGAATTGTCACAAACTAACCAACCTAATTCTTCTAATACAACAGAGCCTCGTCGTAGTGGGAGAAGTATCAGGCCTTCTGAAAGACTTTCACTTCTTGGAGAAACTTACGATGTTATCCTAGAAGAAGCAGAGTCAGATCCCTCTAACTACCATTAAGCTATTAATGATATAGATGCATCCAACTAGCAAATGGCTATGAAACAAGAAATGGATTATATGTACTCGAATAAAGTATGAGAACTTGTAAAAGAGCCTAATAGGGTCAAACCTATAAAGTGCAAGTAAGTCTATAAGAGAAAGAGGGGTAGATGGAAATGTGAAAACCTTTAAAGCACATTTGGTAGCAAAAGGTTTTACTCAAAAGAAGGAATCATTTATGAATAAACCTTTTCACCTGTAGCTATACTTAAATCTATCAGAATACTTTTATCCATTACAGCTCATCTCTATTATGAGATATGACAAATAGATGTCAAGACTGCTGTTCTTAATGGATATTTTGATGAAGAAATCTTTATGAAGTGGCCTGATGGTTTCACGATTAAAGGCCAAGAAAATATGGTATGCAAGTTGCAAAAGTCCTTCTATGGACTTAAGCAAGCATCAAGGTCCTGGTATATAAGGTTTAATCAAGTAGTCAAATCTTATAATTTTGAACAAAATCTAGAAGGATATATCTTGTGTGTACAAGAAGAATAAGAATGTGGTGATAGTATTCTTAATTCTTGGTGTGATGTCGCAAGCACCCAAAAATAAAATCTTACTTTGGAAAAAATAAATATGTAGTAGTGCAAGTAAGAGTCGATCCCACAGAGAATGATTATTTAATTTTATGTTTTCGCAAACAAGAATTCGGGGGTTTTGTAATTAAAGAAATAATTTAAATAAAATTAACTAAAATAAATATGCAAGAAATAAATAAAAATAAAAAGCCTTGGTTTAAGTTAATATCCACCATCAAGAATTTATAACTGATCACTGATGCAAAAAATAAATCAATTAATATTTTGAAGATTCACCGTAGAAAGAACTACTCGCAGGTGGAATAATTTTTCTCCTCTCTCCTTAATTTTAGATAAGTAGAGTCACGTGGTCTAAATACCCTTACTATTAAACAACCCCCGGCACGTGCTAAAGATTTAATTTAATAGCAGCATACAGAATTAGAGAGATCGTTGAACTAAACAACACAAGCCACGTGTTTGCATTTAATTTAGATAAATATTCTTCCTAAGATAAAATAATCTTTTGATCTGTAAAATAATTATTAAACTTAGTTGCTTCACAAATAGCAGTAGATTAATATGAATAATAAACTAGTAGGTCTCCTAGCAATTAAACAAACTAATCATAAAATTAAGCATAGAAGAATATTCAATAATCAAAATATAAATTGAACAATTAAAATAAATTAGATCTCACAGTGTATAAATCTTGATGACTTCAATCACTTAAACCAAGAAAAATAAATTAACTACTCATACTAATAGAGAACACTAAATAATAGAAGAGAGAATTTTTATTCTAATGAGAGTTGTCTTTTACATTGTGTCTCAAGCCCTCTATTTATAGGCTCCAAAATCCTCCTAATCCTAGTAGGAAATATACTTTCAAAACCCTAATAGGATTTAAAATACAAATAAAAATGAAAGAAAACTAAAATAATTATTATCCTAACCTTAGTTGGAATTAAAATCCAATTTGGAATCAAATTAATATTAAAATCGCGAATAATCCCGTTTCCGCACATTAATGCTCCAGCCAAACAAGCCCTTCGCTCGGTTGACTCAGTCAACACTCGCTACCGCGCGCATTGCGCGCCCCTGAGTCCAAAACGACGTCGTTTCGTTCCCGTTGTTGCCACTGTTCAGCATTACCGCGCATTGCGCGGACGTTTTCCTTCCTTCTTCGCAAACGACGTCGTCTCATCTCCGCGGTGCTGATATCCTAGCGCGCAATACGGGCGGTTCTGAGTTCCGGCTAATTACGAAAATGCCAACGGTCTTTGCTGATTTTACAGTTTTGTCCCTCAAACTTTGCTGAAATTACAAAAATGCCATTAGATTTTTATTTCCCTATAAAATCAAATATAAAATAAATAAAAATACTAAAAATCCTAAAAACACATAATAATAAATAAAACACCTAAAACACTAAAAATAAAAAAAAACACATAAATAAAAATAAATATAAAAATACTATAAAATTACCTAAATTAACATAAATTAACTAAAACCCTATAAAACCTATTAAAACCCAAAATGAGCTAAAGAATTAAACATTTAAGCACACAATAAATATAAAAACTAAGTATTAGGGAATAAAAATATCATATAATTCAACCCTATCAAATACCCCACACTTAGTTTTTTGCTCGTCCTCGAGCAAAACAAGAATAAAAACGATAAAATTGAAACTAATAACCAAACAACTTACTTGAGCAACAGATCAATATAAATTTCAACATCAGCCTCAAAGATTTTTTAAATGATAACTCAAAGAAAATTTCAAAACTGTGCAAAATCTAGAACTTTAACATATTTATTAATCTTACTTTACTCAAGACCTTTTGTGTGTGTGTGAATCCAAATGTATCAAACTAATTAAAATTCAGATAAGCTTCGGTCATTGATTACCTTATAAAAGACATACAACAAAACTCAATATACTTATTCTTCTCATCACTTTCAGCTAATACAAACAAATATAAATCAGAAGATCAAAAGGTTTCAAACAATTATATACACTAGGATTATTAATATCATTATTTTTTTTTCCAAATATTTTTTCATTCATGTTTTTCTTATAATGGGTGCATTTTATGCTCCATCCCATTTTTTTTTCTTCATTTTTTTTTCACGGTGAGTGCATTTTATGCTCCATCTCACCAACGAGTGCGTTTTACGCTCCATCTCGTTTTTTCATGTGTTTATGAGTGAGTGCGTTTTACGCTCCATCTCAACCCACCACATAATTTTTTTTCAATAATAATCCTAGAAAAATTACCTAAATCATCTCCTCCAAATTATATTTTAACTTAAATCACTTCAAATAATGATCAAATAAGATATAGAGTTCAAAAATATCTTTCATAAGCATTTAACCATTTAAACTTTCTCTTAATTAAAACTAGCTCAAACAAATGGATATGAGTGCATAAAAATTTAAAAGGATCTCAAACAAAGTAATAATCAATAAAAAGTCAAAAATTCAAACTAAGCAAAAATTTATCATTTTTCCAAGAGTTATTAAATCAAAATCAAAATTTTATCATTGGCAAAAAATTTAAAATCCAATTAATTCATTGCTCAAGTGACACATCCTAAAAATAAAAAAACTACCCCATTTTCGTAGGAAACTCGGTTACACTTAGCATGTGCAACAAGCCTTTAAACCCCAAGGTTACCCCAAGTGGACGAGTTGTGTCTCGTGAGGGTTTGCAGTGAATTTACCCACAAAATTCAAAATTTTAAAATTTTTAAAATTTCCTAAAATTATCAAAATATGACCTAAAAATAACAAAAATACCAAAAAATAACAAAAATCATAAATCCCTTCCCTCACACTTAAAATTGACATTGTCCCCAATGTAAAATAAAATGCAAAGAGAAAGGCAAAAAGAACTACACTATAAATAAAAATAAAAATAAAGAAAATTATACTCCCCTTGGGTTGCCTCCCAAGCAGCGCCTTTATTTATTGTCATTGGCTCGACAGCAGGCCAAAGTACTACGTTACTCCAACTTCATGAATTTTGAGTACCCCATCCATTACGTTATTCTTTATTGGTAGATTCAGTCTCCCTTGCACGTGACATGAACGTTTTACTCTCTCTTCAACGAATAAATATTTAACATGAGTGGAGAGAGTTTTTATATTCATAATGGGATCCTGCAAAATAAAAGATAAAAATTTATTATGAATAACAGGCAATGGAACTGAAATTATTGCATTATTATCAATAATCATTGACAACGAATTTAATGGAGCTTCATCCTCCTTCAAATTTTGTTTCAACTCAATTATTTCTTCTTCCTCTAACTCCAAATTGTTGATAATTACAATCTCTAACTTTTCCTTGTTTATCTCCTCAACAACTTTCGCCACCGTAGGCATGTCATTATCAAAAATAACATCATCGTCTACATAAACACTGTCCGCTTCATTGATATTGTTTGTTTTCTCTTGCTTCGGTGATGGAGATACCGTCTTTTCTGGATCTTCTGTATCATTAGCACTTTTTAACACTTGTGCACTTGTATTCTCTGTTGGATTACTCGTTGTTTGAGAAGGTAATTCTTCATAATCTAGTTCCTCCAAGTGACTGAGTGCAATTGCCATTTGGCCCATTTGTTTTTCCAAATTCTGTATATTTTCCTTCGTTTCCTGTTGAAATTGCAAAGTGTTAATTTCAATTCATTTAATCATATCCTCTAAAGACATATCAGAATTAAATGATTAGCCCTGTTGTTGTTGGGGGATATGATTGCATATATTGTTGATAGCTTGAAAAATTCTGATTTGCGGGCGGATTTATGTGTGGATTCTCATAGCCAAAATTAGGATGATCCCTCCATCCTGAATTATACGCGTTTGAATAGGGATCATATCTCCATTGGGGTTGACCAGAGAAACCACATGCTATATTGACTTGCTCATAGGACTCCTCGCGAAGAATGGGGCACATATTAGTTGGATGTCCTACCACTGCACAAATCCTACAAGCTTCCCTTGGTTGTGCATTACCTGCTGCAACCATTTGATAAACAAGAGAAGTTAGATCATTAATTTGTTGCTTAAGAGAAGAAATTTCTACCTCCTCAACATAATTAGAGGCTGCCATGACTTCCTTCCTTAACCTGCACAACTAAATTAAATTATGAAAATCTAAAAAAAATAAAAATAAAAAATTACTAAATTAAATACATATTTACAAAAGCACAAAATTAAATTAAAATCATTCCTCGGCAACGGCGCCAAAATTTGGTGTGATGTCGCAAGCACCAAAAAATAAAATATTATTTTGGAAAAAAATAAATATGTAGTAGTGCAAATAAGAGTCGATCCCACAGAGAATGATTATTTAATTTTATGTTTTCGCAAACAAGAATTCGGGGGTTTTGTAATTAAAGAAATAATTTAAATAAAATTAACTAAAATAAATATGCAAGAAATAAATAAAAATAAAAAGCCTTGATTTAAGTTAATATCCACCATCAAGAATTTACAACTGATCACTGATGCAAAAAATAAATCAATTAATATTTTGAAGATTCACCGTAAAAAGAACTACTCGCAGGTGGAATAATTTTTATCCTCTCTCCTTAATTTTAGATAAGTAGAGCCACGTGGTCTAAATACCCTTACTATTAAACAACCCCCGGCACGTGCTAAAGATTTAATTTAATAGCAGCATAAAGAATTAGAGAGATCGTTGAACTAAACAACACAAGCCACGTGTTTGCATTTAATTTAGATGAATATTTTTCCTAAGATAAAATAATCTTTTGATCTGCAAAATAATTATTAAACTTAGTTGCTTCACAAATAGCAGTAGATTAATATGAATAATAAACTAGTAGGCCTCCTAGCAATTAAACAAACTAATCATAAAATTAAGCATAGAAGAATATTCAATAATCAAAATATAATTTGAACAATTAAAATAAATTAGATCTCACAGTGTATAAATCTTGATGACTTCAATCACTTAAACCAAGAAAAATAAATTAACTACTCATACTAATAGAGAACACTAAATAATAGAAGAGAGAATTTTTATTCTAATGAGAGTTGTCTTTTACATTGTGTCTCAAGCCCTCTATTTATAGGCTCCAAAATCCTCCTAACCCTAGTAGAAAATATACTTTCAAAACCCTAATAGGATTTAAAATACAAATAAAAATAAAAGAAAACTAAAATAATTATTATCCTAAATTAAAATCCAATTTGGAATCAAATTAATGCTAAAATCGCGAATAATCTCGTTTCCGCACATTAATGCTCCAGCCAAACAAGCCCTTCGCTCGGTTGACTCAGTCAACGCTCGCTACCGCGCGCATTGCGCGCCCCTGAGTCCAAAACGACGTCGTTTCGTTCCCGTTATTGCCACTGTTCAGCATTACCGCGCATTGCGCGGACGCTTTCCTTCCTTCTTCGCAAACGATGTCGTCTCATCTCCGCGGTGCTGATATCCTAGCGCGCAATGCGCGCGGTTCTGAGTTCCGGCTAATTACGAAAATGCCACCGGTCTTTGCTGATTTTACAGTTTTGTCCCTCAAGCTTTGCTGAAATTACAAAAATGCCATTAGACTTTTATTTCCCTATAAAATCAAATATAAAATAAATAAAAATAATATAAAAATACTAAAAATCCTAAAAACACATAATAATAAATAAAACACCTAAAACACTAAAAATAAATAAAAACACATAAATAAAAATAAATATAAAAATACTATAAAATTGCCTAAATTAACATAAATTAATTAAAACCCTATAAAACCTATTAAAACCCAAAATGAGCTAAATAATTAAACATTTAAGCACAAAATAAATATAAAAACTATGTATTAGGGAATAAAAATATCATATAATTCAACCCTATCAATTCTTTATGTGGATGAAATATTCCTTATGGGTAATGATGTATGAGTATTGTTTAATGTCAAAATTTGGTTTTCTAGTAATTTTGAGATGTACCTAAGAGAGGATAATTACATTCTAGGGATTAAGATTTGAGGCGATCACAAGAATAGAATGTTGGGTCCATCCCAAACTGCATACATAGAAATAATTTTTGCTAGGTTCAACATGGAAAATTCCAAAAAATGACTACTTTTTATTAGACACGGAATTCCTCTTACTAAAGAGCAGTGCCCTAAAACACCTCAAGAGAAAGAGCGCATGAAGACAATCTCTTATGCTTCAATAATAGGAAGTCTTATATTTGCGATGTTGTGCACTAGGCTAGATATTTGTTTTGCAGTAGGCCTGATCAATAGATATCAGTCTAACCCTGGACTTGAACATTGGATAGCAGTGAAGCATGTACTTAAGTATCTACGAAGAACAAGAGATTATATGTTTGTATATTCTAGTAAGGATCTTGTCCCGATAGGATATACATATTCGGATCTTAAGGGCATGAGTGTTAGACATATGGTAGATTGAGTTTTAAAGCTAGTGGGAGATTGTAAGGTTTAAGCCCAGAAAAACCCACTAGTGTGAGATTGTAAGGTTTTAAGCTCAGAAAAACCCAATGTTGATATTTATTTTAATAATAAAAGTTAATTCTTTTTTCTTTTCTTTTTTTGCAAAAATAAACATGTCATAAATTTGTCCATAATTATAAATTTTATAATTTATGTATATGAAGGAGTGTCTGTCATATACGGAAGACATAAATTATATGTCATGTATAATTAAATAAATTATATTGTTCTCAATCTTAGATGAAAATGAATATACTATTCTAGTAGATTGTAATACACCTGATTGAGTGACTTGTTTTAGTTGTGAAAAGTACACACTTTAATCTAGTGTGTTAATGTATTTTTGAAATACATAGAACTGGATCTTTACGAAAAAAATATTTATTGAATACTGTTATTATAAATAATTTTTCAGTTACTATTAATGTGCAATTACTCTTTTTCCTGAGAAAATAATGAACTTGATTTTATAATATGCAATGACCGGGAAAATTACGAACACAATTTTTTTATTTTATTTTTATATTCATGAGAAAATAGGATGAATAATGTATGTGTATATGTGTTTAGGTTGTATAATGGAAGGTAGTAAGTTAGTTAATTTATTTGAATTAACTAAAGAAGGAAAGAGAATGCAAGAAAAGCTTTTGTGATGAGATCACAAAGCTTGAATGTTGGCCTTGAATGGTAAATAAGAAGATTTATAATAAACAAGTTAATTACTTGTATGAATAATAATAAAGAATAAGCAAGTGAATTATTAAAGATAACCCAATGTGAAAATAATTGTATATGTATGGGTAGCGATATTATAAACCCAATTTGATAATAAGAGTTAGTCAATGAATTAATTTAATCAAGTCGATGTACTTGTATTAATATGTGTTAGGGTTTTATTAAAATAAATTTAAGAATTTGTAAGTGATGTTGTGATGTAAGCTAACTTAATTAAGGAGTCTAATGAACTTATAAATAGCAAATCTAATTAGATTATATTATAAGTTCAATTGATGTATTAAACTAAGTTAAATAAATTAACCTAGTAGTCCATATATTTAATTTAGTGATGATTCAAGTTATATTTAAAACTAGCTCAATGCTTAATTTAATTAAATGTAGCATATGTTAGTTAATGTTAGCCCAATGTAATAAATAAATTGAGCTCAATCAAATTAAATGGATGAGCGCAATATATTAAATTCTAGAGTCCAATATGGAGCCCAATAGGAAGTCAAAATTGGGCAAACAAAATATATATATATATATATATATATATATATATATATATATATATATATATATATATATATATATACACACACACATAAATGTATATATGTATAATTAAAGTATTAAAATTAAAGCAAAAATGGGTGATTAAATCCCATTTTCCAGCAATTTAGGGGGCCCCACTTGGGGGTTGCTTGATTTCCTTGTTGCTTCATTTTCACACCATGTCATAGTAGTTGAACAACTCTAGTCATTCTATATGTCCATCATGTAGTCATTCCATCTATAGTAAGCTCAATTAACTCTTAATTTCACCAACATTGGTTGATTAAGAGAGTTGATGATGGATTAATGAAGTACTATAAATAGAGTACTCCACACACTTGTATAGGTTTGTTAGTTCATTTGTAGCATTTTCTAGAGAATACAAGAGAGAAAAATAGAGAGCATTTCCTGGAAAGAAAGAAAGAAACACTTGTAAGTGTGAGAAATTGCTAAAGTAGAGCTTGGTGAATGTCCACTAGCTTCACAACATACTTTGGTAGGAGAAGAAGAAGAGCACACAAGTCATTAAGGTTTAAAAGTACTCCAACCATTTCTTATTTCATTTTTATAGCCTATATGTGTTTTAATCGGATAAAATATATTTTTAACCGATAAAAACTCGTTTCGATGGTCTAGAAGTCCTAAACTATGTTATATATGTATATTCATGGTTTGATGTGGTTATATCATGTTTTGGTATGTGTGTATTGGATAAAAATGGAAGAAATGTTCATAATAGACTTTACCGGTAAACCCTAGTCAGGCATGTGATGTTTTATGTTGTAGTTTGAAATGTACAAGTTAAAAAATGGATTTTTATAGCTAGAAAGTTACATACATGAGTTTTAAAGAAAACCCAACTTGAAGCTTTCAAAAATAATGAAAAACAAAGGAGTTATGGCTTTTACCACAAAACATGGCGTTTTGAAACCTTAGAGTTTTCAATCTCTCCTTGTAAGAGATTTTACAGCTATTTTCGTTGGGAATCTGGATTTGTGATCTAAAGAGAAATTGTAGAGGGGAAAATTTTGATGAGAATGGACTCAAGAATTACCCCAAAATATTTTGAAATAAAGAAGTTATGACTGTCGGAGTGACTGAAGGTTGGACAGTACAAACTGCAAAAATTTCTGCATGTATGGGGCGGCCGCGCCACTTTACGGGGAGCTCGCGCCACTCCATCAGATTTTTTTTGTTATCCGGATCGGGTCAGTCCGGGTCGAGTTTTCTTTGAAAGTTTAAGTTGAACTTGTAATATCCCGGATATTTAAATGAATTAGAAATAAAATATCTAATATTTAATAAAGGTTGGAGTTTGATAACCTAGCAATGGTAGATAAATATAGGTCCAAATTAAATTTAACGGACTAACTTAGACATGGGGATATCAAATTTTTCTATAAGTTAGCAAGTACAGTGATAATTCAATGAACTTGGCTAATAGCAAGTCTAATTAAATTAAGAGAATTAATTAGTGGAGTTATGTAATTTCGCGACGTGATTGCGTGAAATTAAATATGTATTTATATGAATATATATATATATATATATATATATATATATATATATATATATATATATATATATATGTGTGTGTGTGTGTGTGTGTGTGTGTGTGCATATTTAGTAACATAATTTAATGGTTAATTAAATTGTGGTAAATAAATAGATTAATATTAAATTAATCTGAATTGAATTAAAATGTTTATTGTGGAATTAATTATATTCATTAATCAACATTTATGCAAATTATTGATAAATTATTTGTGAGGAATAATTATGTAATTTATATAATTATAAATTATATAAAGTAGTTGATTTAATTAAGGGAGAATAGTAATTATATATATTGTACAATATTTAATTTCATATATATATGTATATGTGTGTATATATATATATATATATATATATATATATATATAAAGAAATTAAATTAATTGACTAATTTTAAATAGTAATATATTAAATAAATATATTCTATAATTAAATAAATCATTGTAAAGGATTTATGGGAGTGAGAAATTTAATTATACAATTATTTGTGTAATATTAATTAAATAGTTTAATAAATTATTTAAATAAGAAATTGAGTAAATATATTATTATTTTAATGTATTTTCGGGTAAATGGATTTATTTTCATAATTGATGAGAAATGAATTATTTAATGTAAATGTATAAAATAATTTAATTTATGGCCTAAATAATATATATTAAATTATATATTATATTTATTTTAATTTCATAATTTATTATGAAATTATTTTTGAAGGTAATGTGTTTAAATAATATATATATATATATATATTATTTAATTATTTAAGTATAGTATAGTATATATATATATAAGGTGCATGTACGAGGTGTATATATATATATATTTGTAATATGTGCTTGTTGTACTACTTTGTATAATTTATTGCTTGATGACTTCATTGACTTGCATGCAATAATGTCTTGCCTCCTGACAATTTTATTGACGTGCACGCATGGACGGCATGGTGGGGGTGGGTGTGTATATTGTATACACGCCACCTAAATGAAAATATTTAATGTAATTAAATGTTTATATAATGAATTAAATTATAAAAATAATATATATATTAATTATATATATTATTTAATTATTTTTAGAGGTGTAAAATGTACTAAATTATTACTATGTGATAAAATAAAGTACATCCGTTTTTAGTGAAACGAATTTTAAAATGATCGTGAAAATATATACTATTTTATGGTATATTTATTTTTATACATGTAGTGATATTATTTACACTATGCGTATAATTAAGAGGTATTTGAGGTACAATTAATATTTTATTAATATATTATCATCATGCCAGGATTTATGCCGTGTATTGCATGTGGGCTTGCGTCCTTAGTTGGCTAGTCAGAGGAAAAAAAAAAAAAAACTTAGCATAACAAAACAATTATAAATCTCCATTTCCATCTCTCTCTACACTTAGCCTCGGACAAAAATTTTAGGAGCAATCAAGTTAGGAAATTCTTCATCATCTTGTTAGAAATTCATCCTAAAGGTAATATCATGTTCCTTAATTATTATGGTAGCAAATGAATTGATTTTGGTAGAATTATACCAATTATTATGAATTTTATGGTAGAAGATGTTTATTATGTAATTAATTGTTTGTTATGAAATAAATTGTAAAAATGGTGAAGTAAAATTATTCTTGAGTTATAGAATAATTTGTAGTATTTGATTATGTGATTATTTATGGGATTTGATGTTGAAAATCATATTTATGATGTAATTATGGAGTTAATTACGTGAACAAATTTTTCTCCAAAAATTTGTGAAATAATTCATGGGTATTTGATTTATTAAGTTATTAATTGTTGTTAAGTTTTTGGTAATTGATTTAGAAATTTTTGGGTAGTTTAAAAATTGTATGGAGTATTAATATCTATTAATGGAGGAAGAAGATGAACTAGAATGAAGAAGCCGAATCCAGTAGGAAATTTCATGAATTTGGATGATTTTTGAAAAATTACGATAATGTCATTCGAAGTTAATCTTAATTAATTAAATGATTAAAAATTGTTTAAAAATTATAAAAAAAATAGTAAAAATACAAAATTGATATTTGGGATTATATTTTATATTTTTCCAAATATAATAAGTATTTTGGATTAATATTTAAATGTTTTAAATATTAGTCTAGTTAGTTTAATATTATATTTTCTAAATATAATAAGTATTTTGGATTAATATTTAAATGTTTTAAATATTAATCTAGTTAGTTTAATATTATATTTTTCAAATATAATAAGTATTTTGGATTAATATTTAAATATTACTCTTGTTAGTTTAATATTATATTTTCCAAATATAATAAGTATTTAGTATTAATATTCTAATATTTAAAATATTAATCTAGTTAGTTTAATATTATATTTTCCAAATATAATAAGTATGTAGGATTAATATTTAAATATTTTAAATATTAATCTAGTTAGTTTAATATTATATTTTTCAAATATAATAAGTTTTTAGAATTAATATTTAAATGTTTTAAATATTAATCTAGTTAGTTTAGTATTATATCTTCTGAATTTATGATTAAATTAATTATTTATTATTTAATTAGTATTAAATAATAAACAAGGATGATAAATTAATTAATTATTATTTAATTACTATTAAATAATAATTAAAGACAACTAAGATTGATTATTTAATTATTTATTCTTTGATTAACTTTAAATAATAAATAAATTCAGTTAGTTAGTTATTATTTATTATTAAATAATAACTAATGATATTTGAGTATTTACTATATAATTTTATTATTTATTATTTAATTAACTTTAAATAATAAATGAATCTAGTTAGTTAGTTATTATTTATTATTAAATAATAACTAAAGATATTTGATTATTTATAATATAATATAATTATTTATTATTTGATTAACTTTAAATAATAAATAAATCTAGTAAGTTATTATTTATTATTAAATAATAACTAAAGGTAGTTAATTACTTACTATTTAATTAATGATAAATAGTAATTAAATGAAATTAGATTTAATGGAATAAAGAAAATGTCTTTTAACTCTTTTGTTTAAACAATTATAATAAATTGTTTAATAGTTTAATAAGTGTTTAACACTTGAGAAAATTATTTTCTAACTTATTAAATTATTAACCTAATATGATTGATGGTCTATAAGGTTAATAATATTGTTTTGACTGATGTATATCATGTGTTAGTACTTATATGGTAGATAAGTTCCTTAGTAAGCGTATAGTTGTGCAAATACGTCGTACTAATTATTAGACCAACTTTATTAATGTTAGGTCTTTCAAAGCCAGTTAGTTAAAGCTAGACACTTATTATAGCTGAGCAGACAGGCAAGTTTCCTAAACCCTACTCAATTTATATTCGAGCTGGATATATTATTTTATTGTTCAAGTTCCTAACTCAAATTCAAGTTATTACGTTTCAAGCATGCTATGGTTTAATTCTGTATAATTATTCTACCTCTTTAAATTGTTGATTCGCACATAGTGCTTGTTGCATGTGTTCATCAGGTATGAAAGGCTGATCACATTCATTACCATAAGGTTCAGTTAAATTTGTTCATGGTCATTATTGACACTCAACGTTAATTGATTCAGTCATTCAATTATTGAAATTATGATTCGTACTCTTTCACAATTATTATATTGTTGAAAATCCAAAAGCTTATTCTTTCTTTTCAATCATGATATACCGTTATTGTATTTAAACTTGCTGAGCAAAGTCGTTGCTCACTCTTGCTATATCATGATAACAAATTTCAGAATAATACGAATGTCCGAGGAGAGACGGAGACAGAAGCAAAAAACAAGATTATAGTGTTATGCATGATAACTAAATTGTTATATGATGTAGGTAATTTTGTAAACCTTTTTATGAATCTAAAGGTATATATGTAAGTTAAGGTTAGAAACCTTGGGAAATGTTGTAGAATAAACAATTTATGTTTATATATTCCGCATTAGTTATAGAACATGTATGAAGATGATGTATCGTGACGTACCAAGTCTAGGGTTTAAGGAACCCGGATTTGGGGGCGTTACAGAACTGAGTATAAAATGAGTGACTTTGTATCATAAACCAATATATGGAGTTATTAGTAACTAATTAGCAACTAAATGTTTAAAATAAAGACTAAGGTTAACATAATTAAAAAGTTAACTATAGGTATTGTTTCAAGGTTATTATAATATTATTAAATGATTAATAATATTAGTATATGATTAAAAAGTTATTAAATGATGAATAACATTAGTAATTGATTAAAATGTTATCTAATGATTAATAATATTGATAAGAGATTAAAATATTATTAAATGTTCAATAATATTAATAAAGTAATAAAATATTATTAAATGATTAATAATATTAGATAATGAATAAAATATTATTAAATGATTAATAATATTAGTAAAGTAATAAAATATTATTAAATGATTAATAATATTAGATAATGAATAAAATATTATTAAATAATTAATAATATTAATAAGTAATAAAATATTATTAAATAATTAATAATATTAGTAAAGTAATAAAATATTATTAAATAATTAATAATATTAGATAATGAATAAAATATTATTAAATAATTAATAATATTACTAAAGTAATAAAATATTATTAAATAATTAATAATATTAGATAATGAATAAAATATTATTAAATGGTTAATAATATTAGAAGTTTAATAAAATATTATTAAGGGATTAATAATATTAGAATGATAATAAAATATTATTAAATGATTAATAATTTTAGAAGACTAATAAAATATTATTAAATGATTAATAATATTAGATAATGAATAAAATATTATTAACTGATTAATAATATTAAAAGTTTAATAAAATATTATTAAGGGATTAATAATATTAGAATGATAATAAAATGTTATTAAATGATTAATAATATTAGAAGACTAATAAGATATTATTAAATAATTAATAATATTATAATACTAATAAAATATTATTAAATTGTTAATAGTATTAGATAAGTGTATGAACTATATTAAATAATAATATAGGTTTTATGTAATGAAAATATTATCAAGTAATGATAATATTTTCTAAGTGTTTAAATACCCGTAATTATTTAATTATGTGGTCATGTAAAAGTTATAAATGTTATCATAAGATTGTTTATATGATACTAATTTAAGATCGAACTAATTAATTGTTAGGTCGGTTCAAAGGATAGTAAATTGAATTGTTAGTAGTAGACTACGCACGAGGCAAGTTCTCTGAACCTTAACTTGTATTTATTTTGCAAGTCCTTTAACCCTATTCAATTATTGTTGAGCAAGTTTTCTAAACTTGTATTCTATTGCCAGAGTTTTAAGTGGTTTAATTATCTAACATTATTCCACATCGATAATATTATTGATATTCGCATTTATGTACAATTGCATGACTGTTCACATTATGAAATATTTAAAGTGAAATATCTATGTTATTTGTTGCGGCTAGATATAATATATGTTCTTATGACTGTTCTTATTATGAACTGTTTAAAGAGAATGATCTATGCCCAATTGTTTCGGCTAGACCATGTATGTTTTAAACTCATTAATCTGAATATATTTGAAGCTAGTCCAAACCATATTGTTGTGGTGCGAAATCTGATGGGAAAAACTGAAATGAACAAATTATTATGAAAAAAATGAAACTTGGGTCAGATGAAATAATTCCGGTCAAAATGATATTTGATGGTTATAACGTGCACAATATAAACGTACAATAGGCTGATCACCTAGAGTACCCATCACCGAATATTACATTTGAAATGGTTGTTAATATTCAAAACGAAACGACAGTCTTCTGTCTACAGGGTATTGTAAATACTCAAAACGTATGTTCTTGGTCTTGTGACCTTTCAGCATGAGAAACGGTATGTTAAATCAATTGAGAATGTTTACTCAAAGTTGCATGTCTTCACAATTATTGTATAATGTTGAAGTTCTAAGAGATAATTCTTTTTCATTCTTGATATATCATTTATTGTTATTTAAACTTGCTGAGCAAAGTAGGTGCTCACCCTTGCTATATCATGAACTATTTTTCAGTTAAGCCGAGTGATTTAAGGAGTGCAATGGCAAAGAAAAGGTGAATGAGTAGAAGTAATTTAGTTTTTACTTTATGTGTAAACCTTTTGTATTATAAGGTAATGATGATGTATTAAGGTTAATGAAACTTGGGATTGAAGGTACGTTTTGTAATGAAATTATGTATATTTTCCGCGAGTTATTGAAGATTTAGTTTATGAATGTTTGTTTAGCAATGAATAGTGAGCACCGAACTCGAGGTTCAAGGGACCCGGATTTGGGGGCATCACATAATATGTGCCACTTTAATATATTAAAAAGTGAGATTCGAATACAATCAATATCTCAATATGTTGGGTGATATATGTTATGAAATTTGGAACATATATTTTTCAAGATGAAATTCTACAATTAAATTATAATGTCGCTTGAGATGATTTATTGGTTAATCACTAGAATATTGGCCAAGTATTTTAGTAATTCAAATACTAAAGTATTAATTTAATTTATTAAATTAATGAGTGATCAAAAATTTATAAATTATGTTCTCAAGGATATAAACAGTAAACAAAGGGGTTAACATTTTTATTTCCTATACACGTATATAGATATTAATGTAGAGGAGTATATTTGCAAGATATTAATAGTTGGGGGATTTAATTAATTAATTTTAATTCTAATAATTTTATAGTGCAATTATAACTATTTAGTAGAATTAGTTATAATTAATATAATTCTAATTAATTAAAGAGTTAATCAGAATTAGTTTTATATTGGAGCTAGAATTATAGAATCCTACTTGATTCCCACCCTAACCCTTATCAAGATATAACAAAAAGTAGGATAAAATATATCAGTAAGTTTTAAGGATTATCCTGATAAATATCAGGGGAGTTGGGGACTCTATATTATTTTGGGCTCACACTCACAAAAAGTACGTGATATCAAAATAAGGATCATTGAGAGGAAGATCACGAGGAGAATAAATCATCAAAATAAGCTAAAATTTTCTATTGTGCTACAACCAAGCACGAGATATGTAATATTTTTTTATTATACTAAATTATGATAATAATTTTAAAAAAAAATTACTAATTTATTTGAAAATTGTTTCCTACTGATTTAACATTCACAATAGAAACCAGATTCCTACTACTTTTTTATTATTTTGTATCAGAAGCGTAGACTAATGGTAATGCATGTCACTGATTTTGAGTTTATTCGGTAGCAAAATTAATAAAACATTTCATAACAAAAACTAATTTCCCTCATTTCCTTTTCCCCCCAAAATTTACTAGACCCTAAATTCAAATGTAAAAAATCCTATTACTTTGCTTTATGGCTTCCAGTAGATTTCATTCGTTCACTTTTGATAAATATTTGTCTCGCATGGAAGAAATGACTAAATATATAAGTGTTTATGTAACTAATCAATTTAGTTGTGGAACAAAAGAAAAGACATGGACATCAGAACCCTTGTGGTGCAGTGCACCACATTGCTCAGGCCAGGGCTGCGATTGTGTCGCTAGGAGCCCTCGTCCCAAGCCCTTGTCTGTAGGCTTTGGATCTTATATTCAATAACAAAAAAAAGAGTTGGTATACTGCTATTATCAAGTTTGCTACTTACTATTATCAGAATTGTGACTTGTTGTATTTTGGAAAGTAATTTGTCTAAATCCACAACAACTTTGATTTATCAAAAGGAGACAAATAAAATTTAAGAAAAGTATAATTATTTACATTCCTCAAATCGTTTATTTGTGTTCATATCAATAAGTTTTGGTTCCTATATTTCAACAGTATATAGTATGATAAGAGCTAGAAGAAGAAAAGAATCTCATTGATATGAAGTACCAATAAAAAAAAATTAATGGCCATATTTGAACAATGGTTTTATTTAAACATGTAGTCAATTTACATTTTATTCATGAAAAACACACAATAAAATAAAATAAAGGGTTTCCATAACAAAGATCTTCAATGCACATTAAGTTAGAGATTATGTAGAATGCTTCTTTTGGCAAAATCATAGTTTATTCTAGTTGCTGATAACTTCTCTGCCTCCAATGGCTATGAACTCTGAATCCCCAGTCATCAAATTGAAATATAAACTATAAACCTATAACTCATGAATCTGATATTTGATTGAACCAAAAGTTTCAAGAAACTTATCTCCTAGAGAAAGATAAAATGCTAGCAACAAAATCATCAATCGCTTGTAAAGAAGGCCCTTTGACACCATTCTCGTCCCGTGCAGCTGCCCTTATCAATTCCTCAATCTCACAAGCTTTTTTCCTCATTTCCTCCCCTTTCCCATTTTTACCCATAACTATTTCAATCACCCTCTTCACATCTTCCTTCACAATGTTACTTTCCAATCCCTTGTCAGTTCTAAGCCCACCCCCATCTCCTCCTCCATCATTTTCAAATTATAAATCTGCTCTGCTGCTAATGGCCACCCAATAATTGGCACCCATTGGGTCAAACTCTCTAATGTAGAATTCCACCCACAATGGCTAAGAAATGCCATGGTTGATTTGTGACACAAAATCTCCAATTGGGGTGCCCATTTGTTCACTAATAATTCGCATTTGCTATGGATCATTCGCTCTTCAAACCCCGGTGGCAGCCATTCATCTCTAAATTTTTCCTTCAGGTTGAAGCCAATTGGAGGCTTAATTGCCCAAATGAATGGTTGCCCACTTTCTTCCAACCCCTTTGCCAGTTCCATCATTTGGGTAGGACTAATTGTGTTTTGGGAACCAAATGAAATGTATAGCACTGAACTTTTGGGACACAAATCAAGCCATTTAAGACATTTTTTAGGTGATAATCCAGGTTCTTTCCCACCTCTTTTTACCAAAAATACCCGGATTTGAAGAACTTTCAAGCATTCTTTGTGGGAGAAAAGGACCAATACACCAAATGGGAAATTTAGTATAATTCTTTAGTACTTCCAAACCCAATGGTTCAATTTCTTGTATTATGTTACATAACCACCCAAAAGACCCCAACGAAAATTTTAGTTGTGGCTGAAAAAACTTGGTCCATTCATCCTTCCCATCAACAGCTCTAACAAATTGATGAAGACGAGAACGTGTGACTCGACATCTTTCAGGAAACCCCGGCAAACAAAACTCTTCTTTATCATTTTCCAAGAACCGATGAGGGAGTTTTTGCCATATAGACATATAAGCTGCAGTTCCATAAGCACCACAGGTACTGAAACTAACATTTACAATGTCTAAACTTTTGGCAACTTCATTAGCCCACCCCATAAAAGCATCAGAAATGATGTAAATTGGGGATTTCCCACTGCGAATTGTTACATCTGATATGAATTGGTGAAAAGGGGATTCGAGTGAAGATGAGGCATGGAAGAAGGTTATGAGGTGACCGAGAGAAAGGGATTATGTGGTTTCTGTGTTTGGGGGCAAGTTGTGGTGAGAACTGTTGAATGGGAGTGGGACTAAGTGGATTTGGGGGTTTTGGGTGTCTGTGGATTTGAGGTAGAGGATATTTAGAGGAGTGCTTAGAAGGGTAATGGTGAATCGTGTTCTTTCTTGGATTTGTTTGGCTAGTGCCAAGAATGGGATTAGATGGCCTTATACTAAGAATGGGAGCATAATTATGTGTTCTTGAGGGATATCCATTATTTGATTTTGCTCTGTCTCTATGTGCGAGTGTGTGATATATAAGGGGAAAGAGAGTATGGAGGTGTTCGGGACCAACTTATAAGTTGGTTTTTAATATTTAGTGTTCGAGAATGACTTATATGCCAACTTATAAGTTGACTTATTAGTCAAAAAAAATAAATAAGTTTTATTTACTAATTTTTTTTTTACTTATAAGTCATTTTTAAGTTTTGGTCAAACCTATTAAAATGTCCATTTTGCCCTCTTTTATTTTAACATGTTCTTTTTAGTGAAGGTTATTTTAGTAATCTTTACATTTTATTTTAGCTTATAAGTCATTATTAACCAAACACATCTACAACTATTACTTATAATTCCCGACTTATAAGTAAAAGTGATGTCAAACACTTTTACTTATAAATCTACTAAAATTTTAACTTATAAATCTACTAAAATTTTAACTTTAAGTCAAAAAAAGAAGTTGGTGTCGAACAGGCCCTAATATACCTTAGATACATAAGTTTCTGTTACGTAATTTTGATTAGCAAAATGGCAAAAATGATTTATACGACCATTAATTCATAATTAATTTATGCTGCGATTAATGTTGAATTATATGTATTAAGATAGAATACGAATATATGGGATTTTTTTAATATTCTTTTTCACCTTATCTATCAGTATATTTTATTATTAAATATTGACATAAATTCATAATCATACGTGCCAATATTCATGTTGAAATGTTCATTCACAAAAATGGTAAAACGTTAAAACTACCATGAATGAATCTTTCAAAATAAATGGACACAAAAGCATGTGTCCAGAACACGTGTAGTTGAATAATGTAGTAGTAGCGACAATTAGTTGGTTGTTATTATCGTACTTAGTTGGCGTGGCAAACAGTCTAAAACACATGCTTTTGTTTGATAAAATAGCGAATTGACAAAAATAATATTATTAATAAAATAAATGAACTAACAAAATGTAGAGATATAATTTATTGAGCTCCAAATCTCATTTGAGTCTAAGAGTTATTCTTTATTTAGAGTGTTAATTGAATTATATTTTACACACTATGATGGGTCCAGGTTTGAGGTGGGTCCATTCAGGTGTCCCTTTGGGACGGTTTAGGTAATTTAGGAAAGTCAAAATTCATGTTGACTTAGGATCCTAAATTAAATTGTGATCACGGATCTTGGGGGTGATAATGATTGATCGGTTAACATCATAATTATAATTGAATTCTAGTCAAGGGATTCCCTATCCTAATCAATTACGGGGACTTAGGCTATTGATGAAAAGTATAAATAAGGCTCCAAGCGTAGAAGTTCAGGTTACACAATTCTTTCTTATCAAATACCTATTATTTTTCAGCAATAACAAGTTCTCCATTGTTACGCTTTTTAACCTATACTTATTCTCACACTAGAGCATCCTCGGACGGCCCAATCCGTCGCTTGATCTGGGGATGGCTAACGATGGCTTCCAGTGCAGGTTGCTCACTGTTTGGTGATTTCATTGGGTGGACAAAATCACGCGTCAACATTAGCACTAGAGGGAGGGCCTGGTATATGAGTCATAAATCACCAATTTTGTTGTTTAGGTTGTTGATATGGCAGGAGTAGGAAATCCTAGTAGGGACCAACAGGGATCCTTTACAGAACCAAACCCACATCATGTTCGAGGCTCAATAAAGGGCAGGATTGGGCCCAATCAGTCGAGATTTAGGCTTGTGCAGACTTATTCAACACTTGTTAAAAGGCGATTATTCTTTTCGTTAATCACACTGGATTTATATTTGTGTAGGTTGAGGCCAGATGTGACGCCCCCAAATCTGGGCCCACACAGCCCAAACTTGAGTCGTCAAAAGACTACAACAAAATTATTACAACAAAGCACAACGTACTTCAATACAGTGTATAATAATACACAACTAAGTCTTCACTATTATTGCCACACTATTTTACAAAACGTGAAGACTATGATAACTATTCCTCGGACCCTCACTCCATTCCCCGGCTAGACCCTGTTATGTTTTCATTTCCTGTTGAAAAACAATGGAACAAAAGAAAGGGTGAGCTCAAATAGCCCAGTAAAAAATATCATGACTAAGATAATGACGAATAAATTATCATTAGCCTTCAACAGTTGAGTTCTTGATAGAATACAATAGAATACAAGGTTTATATCAAAAACTGCAGTTAAATTCTTAAACAATGTTCAGATCAATAATAGCAGCGGAATGAGCAATCTATTAAAAGAATAATGCAGATTATAATGTCCACTCGCTTCTCTTTTTCGTAAAAACATCATCAACTTTTATCATCTGAAATACCATTAGTCATGATAATAAAAATTCACAGTTCCTGATCATAATCATGCAAATCAACAGTTCATCTTTGCACTACGGGCCAAAGATATTTAATTTAGCACCAGCAATCATGATTATACCAGATTCAGCCTTTGGTGATAATCATACCAAACAACAGTTCATCTATGCACTACGGGCCAAAGAGAACTTTCACCACGTGCCATAAAAGACACCGAACAGATGTATCGCCTTTAACCTATTATATCGCCTTTAACCTATCATCTGTTCAACAAATATATCACATCTGTGCCCCCGGCCACAGATATTCACAACAGCTTGATTTTTGGATGATTAGAATGATATAAATGATGAACAGAAGAAATAGGATAACAATAAGTATCGGAAGTTTACTTTGTACAGATTCAAATAATGTCCAAATTGTCAACATGATGTGGAGTGAAATTTAAAAATGATATTCAAGATCCACAGTTCAGAATAACGGTTACAATTCAATAGAAAGGTTCACGTAAATAGGAAGGTTCAGTTGAAATAATGAAGTTCAACTATTATGGAACATATAATATTTTCAGGAATTATAGAAACAATAGTTCCATAATAAATTTCGATTTAGGAGTATGAAAGAAAATAATATCCCTTACCGTAACAGGTTTGATTAACAAAAGGTGAAGGAAATTAATACAAAGGGTTATTCACCAACAGGCGGCAATCCGCTCCGTAAGGTTATTCCCACAATTTAATAGAATTTGAGTACAAAGAGTTATTCACCAAACAGGCGGCAATCCGCTCCGTAAGGTTATTCTCAGAGATTAATAATGAATGAATACGAAAGGTTATTCACCAACAGGCGGCAATCCGCTCCGTAAGGTTATTCCCACAATTTAATACATGGAAATAAAAGGCACGTCTTATGAGTAAGGAAGAAACAATATTATTATCGAGAATCAAATAATGATAATCCCTTACCATAGTACGTTTGAATAATGGAAGATGAAAAAGATGGTATCCCTTACCTCAACACGTGACTGGATATTGATTTAAATGAGATTGATTAACTTGAACAGTACACGTATACTTATAGATCTTCACAAATACTCAAGATGACTTAAGCACACTTAAAGAGAACTTTCACAAGAAGTATTTAGAGAGAGAAAGAAAGAACAAGTAAGGAAGTTTATGAAAAATCCTTAAGTTAAGGCTTCTATTTATAGCCAAAAATCTTATCATTCATTTAATCTAAACCATTCATTTAAAGATCATCTTTTAATCTACACCATCCATTTCAAATATTATATTATCTTTAATCTACACCATTCATTTCATATCACCTAATAATCACCTAACTTTATATTATAAACAAATCAATTTAATTATTCAACAATAATTCACACTTTAATCTACACCATTCATTTCATATCACCTAATAATCACCTAACTTTATATTATAAACAAATCAATTCAATTATTCAACAATAATTCACACTTTAATCTACACCATTCATTTCATATCACCTAATAATCACCTAACTTTATATTATAAACAAATAACTTTATCAATTCAATTATTATGACTAATTGTTATAAATACAGTATAGTTAGTTCTTAGATATCAAGTCAATAAATTAATGAAATACAACTGTTTAAATAACATCATAATAGAGATAACAATAATGTAAAATAAAGCATACGTTACTGTGTAATGACAATTATTGATTCAATAATGTGAATTACTGTGCATATGTTACTGTGACAATTATTAGGTTCAATAATTTTAAAAACAGTGCAACAACAATTATTGACTCAATGATATAAAATACAGTGTAATGACAATTATTAAATCAATAATGCAAAATACTGTGTAACAACAATTATTGAATTGATAATATAAAATATTATGCAGTGACAATTATCGATGAAATGATGCGTAACAGTTACGGTGTCAATTATCAGACCAATAATATGAGACATTATGCAATACCGTGTGTTACTGTAGAGTACCGAGTGCTACAGAAAATACCAATAACTACCGTATGCTACTATTCTTTTATCACCGGTATTTTAACAGTTCCGTTGACTATTTTTATTTAAAAAGGTTATTTCTGTCGTTTTCTATATCCGACAAATATTCCGTTGTGGGGTCCACCAATAATTTGTTATTTCGGCGCCGTCGGACCAAACGAATATTCCCCGACCAAACGAATATTGTCCGAAAAAATAAAATTTGCACATAACATCCTTAACTTTTAACTTTATCGATTTAACCACTTACTGTTTCAAAAAAATATATATATGAAGAAAAATTAAATTTTGTATTTCATAAAATTCGGGGTCTTACAACCTCCCCTCCTTATGAAATTTCGTCCCCGAAATTGACGTACCTGACATATCGAAGAGGTAAGGATACTTAGATTTCATCTCAGATTCTAGCTCCCAGGTCATTTCCTCAGTATCTTGGTTCCTCCATAAAACCTTAACTTGAGGTATAACCTTTGAGCGTAGGATCTGCTCCTTCTTATCCAGGATCTTAACAGGTACCTCCTCGTATGTTAAATCATCTGCTATAACGTCTGGTTCTAACTCAATGACGTGGTTTGGGTCCTTCACATATTTACGTAACATAGATATGTGAAAAACGTTATGGATGCGAGACATACTTGGTGGTAAGGCTAGTCTGTAGGCTACGGTTCCTATTCGATCGAGGATTTCAAATGGGCCAATAAATCGAGGGTTGAGCTTTTCTCTCTTTCTGAATCTCGTAACCCCTTTCCATGGAGAAACACGTAAGAATACATGATCTCTGACGTTGAAACTTTCGTCTCTCCGATGAAGATCAGCATAACTCTTTTGTCGTTCTTGTGCGGTCCGTATTCGTTGTCGGATCATTTGGATCTTTTCGGTTGTCAAGCGTACCAACTCGGGTCCCAACAATTTTGCTTCTCCTACCTCATTCCAACATATTGGAGAGCGACACTTCCTTCCATACAATGCCTCGAATGGAGCCATGCCTATGCTTGCTTGGTAACTGTTGTTGTAAGAAAATTCCACCAACGGCAAGTACTTATCCCAACTTCCTTTGAAGTCTAATACACAAAGTCTGGAAAGATCTTCGAGGGTCTGGATCGTCCTTTCCGATTGTCCGTCCATTTGAGGATGGTATGCAGAACTAAAACGTAGTTCAGTGCCCATAGCCTTTTGTAGACTGATCCAGAAGCGTGAAGTGAATCTAGGATCTCGATCAGAAACTATGGAAACTGGCATGCCATGCAATCTCACGATCTCATTTATGTACATACCGGCAAGACGTTCAAGTGAAAAGTTTTCTCGTATAGGCAAGAAATGAGCAGATTTGGTCAATCTATCTACGATCACCCAAATTGCATCTAAGCCTTGAGAAACTTTTGGAAGACCCGTCACGAAGTCCATATTGATGTGTTCCCACTTCCATTCGGGAACTTCAAGTGATTGTAATGGACCTTTAGGAACTTGATGCTCTGCCTTGACACGTTGACAAGTTAGGCACCTTGAGATAAACTCCGCAATCTCTCTTTTCATATTGTTCCACCAAAATGTATGTCGAAGATCTCGATACATCTTGGTACCTCCTGGATGGATTGCAAACGGCGTGTTGTGTGCCTCCATCATGATTTTATGCTTTAATTCAGGATCGTTAGGAACACAGAGTCGAGAGTTGACTCGAAGTATTCCTTTCTCGTCGATTCTTGCTTCGGGAATGGCACCTTCTTGTACTTTCTTTATCATGTTTATCAGTTCCAGATCGGTAGCTTGAGCAGCTTTAATTTTATCGATTAAAGTTGGTTCTACTCGCACGTGAGCAATCTTCGAGTGGGTCCCTGGTGTCTTTAGCTCTATCTCCATCTTTTGCAAGTCGTACAAAATACACTTTTGTGTTGTCAGCAGTGCACTTGTACTTGCATAAGATTTTCTGCTCAAAGCGTCAGCTACAACGTTCGCCTTTCCCGGGTGATACTGGATTGTGTGGTCATAATCCTTTAACAGCTCAAGCCAACGTCGTTGTCGCATGTTGAGTTCCTTCTGGGTGAAGAAATACTTGAGACTTTTATGATCCGTATAGATATCCACTTTTTCTCCGTACAAGTAGTGTCTCCAGATCTTCAACGCGAAAACAACTGCTGCCAACTCTAGATCATGAGTAGGATAATTTTTCTCATAATCTTTGAGTTGTCGAGAGACATAGGCTATAACCTTTCCATGTTGCATAAGGACACAGCCTAGACCTTTGCCAGAAGCATCGCTGTAGATAACAAATTCTCCTGATCCTGATGGTATGGTCAGAACAGGAGCTGAAACAAGTCTCCTCTTGAGTTCTTGAAAACTCTTCTCGCATTCCTCGCTCGATATAAGTTTTGTACTAGAATGAATGATACCGATATCTAGTAATTAAACTTTCAACTCTTGGTGTTCTATGGGAGCCATTTGGTATGGGACTTTAAAAATGGGCTTAGTGCCGGGTTCAAGATCGATACAGAATTCAATTTCACGGTTTGGGGTAAGCCAGAAAGTTCCTCAGAAAAAACGTCAGGAAACTCATTAACAATGGGAATATCATTCAAGTTTGACGTGTTTTTGTTCAAATCAGTGACATGAGCTAAAAAGGCTTGACATCCGTTTTTCAATAAACGAATGGCTTTATGGCTAGAAATAACAGTTATAGATTTCAATGGTTTAGTTGCTTGAATTTGCATGACAGGTTGATTAGGAATATGAAAACTAATAATCTTATGAAAACAATCAATTTTAGCATGATGGGTAGTCAACCAATCAATTCCTAAAATCACATCAAATTCACGCATCTCCAAAGAAATAAGGTCAACAGGTAATGTGAGGTTGTTGATTTGAACTAAGCAAGATTTATAGATAGTAAATGTAATAGGTATTTCTCCCAATGAGGTTTCAACTGATAAGACAAGATTTAAGTTTTCAATAGTCAAATTTAAACGTTGAGTACATATAGGTGAGATAAAAGAGTGGATAGAGCCAGTATCTAATATGGCATAGACTTCACGAGAATTTATGAATAGCTTACCGGTTATCACCTCATTCGGTTTCTTGACTGTTATCGTCAAATCGAATCCCGAATACTTCATTCGGATCTTCACGTATTTCAACCATGGGAATACCACTGAATAATTTTCTAGCAAACTGTTTCTCGGGTTCATCAACTTCATCAGTAGTAAGGTACCAATGATTTCCATTAAAATAGTATTTTCGATAGACTGCAGTTTCCACGATAGTGACTAACTTAACCTGAATTCCTCTAAATTGTAACGCCCAAAAGTATAGAAACATCATTTTTAAATAATCTTGAAAATCATAGCTGGAACACCATAAATCCCAAAGACTAATATGAAAAGTCCATATATTCTGATCCTTTGTTATAGAGCATAACCATGTGATATCACTCTCCCAATTAGTGAGTAAATTAAAGGCAATAATTTCCGCAAGTTCGTTACTTCCTTTAATTGCTTCTAAGAATGGATCTGGAACGACGGTAGCAGAGCTTTCACCTTCATCCTTACTGGATAGAACACGCATAATTTTTGCCTTAGGCAAATGATTCAACTCTGAGTTTGTAAGAAGATTATTCGTCGCCTCTTGTTTTGCAGCTACATTTGTTTCGGTAATTTCATAATTAACCTCCTGATTTCCAGATGCCATAATTAACTGTGGTCACAAAATAAATGTTAGTTCAAATAAACTGACTCATCTCTTCATGTTCCTACATTCAAATCAATTCATTAGATAAAAAATAAATCTAATTTAGGTAGGACACACTAGTGATTGATTCTATTCGTCTCTCCCCTCCTAGTTCTAACCCCAGATCTCCATTAAAGACCATATCCCTAAGCTCTGATGCCAACTGTGACGCCCCCAAATCTGGGCCCACACAGCCCAAACTTGAGTCGTCAAAAGACTACAACAAAATTATTACAACAAAGCACAACGTACTTCAATACAGTGTATAATAATACACAACTAAGTCTTCACTATTATTGCCACACTATTTTACAAAACGTGAAGACTATGATAACTATTCCTCGGACCCTCACTCCATTCCCCGGCTAGACCCTGTTATGTTTTCATTTCCTGTTGAAAAACAATGGAACAAAAGAAAGGGTGAGCTCAAATAGCCCAGTAAAAAATATCATGACTAAGATAATGACGAATAAATTATCATTAGCCTTCAACAGTTGAGTTCTTGATAGAATACAATAGAATACAAGGTTTATATCAAAAACTGCAGTTAAATTCTTAAACAATGTTCAGATCAATAATAGCAGCGGAATGAGCAATCTATTAAAAGAATAATGCAGATTATAATGTCCATTCGCTTCTCTTTTTCGTAAAAACATCATCAACTTTTATCATCTGAAATACCATTAGTCATGATAATAAAAATTCACAGTTCCTGATCATAATCATGCAAATCAACAGTTCATCTTTGCACTACGGGCCAAAGATATTTAATTTAGCACCAGCGGTCATGATTATACCAGATTCAGCCTTTGGTGATAATCATACCAAACAACAGTTCATCTATGCACTACGGGCCAAAGAGAACTTTCACCACGTGCCATAAAAGACACCGAACAGATGTATCGCCTTTAACCTATTATATCGCCTTTAACCTATCATCTGTTCAACAAATATATCACATCTGTGCCCCCGGCCACAGATATTCACAACAGCTTGATTTTTGGATGATTAGAATGATATAAATGATGAACAGAAGAAATAGGATAACAATAAGTATCGGAAGTTTACTTTGTACAGATTCAAATAATGTCCAAATTGTCAACATGATGTGGAGTGAAATTTAAAAATGATATTCAAGATCCACAGTTCAGAATAACGGTTACAATTCAATAGAAAGGTTCACGTAAATAGGAAGGTTCAGTTGAAATAATGAAGTTCAACTATTATGGAACATATAATATTTTCAGGAATTATAGAAACAATAGTTCCATAATAAATTTCGATTTAGGAGTATGAAAGAAAATAATATCCCTTACCGTAGCAGGTTTGATTAACAAAAGGTGAAGGAAATTAATACAAAGGGTTATTCACCAACAGGCGGCAATCCGCTCCGTAAGGTTATTCCCACAATTTAATAGAATTTGAGTACAAAGAGTTATTCACCAAACAGGCGGCAATCCGCTCCGTAAGGTTATTCTCAGAGATTAATAATGAATGAATACGAAAGGTTATTCACCAACAGGCGGCAATCCGCTCCGTAAGGTTATTCCCACAATTTAATACATGGAAATAAAAGGCACGTCTTATGAGTAAGGAAGAAACAATATTATTATCGAGAATCAAATAATGATAATCCCTTACCATAGTACGTTTGAATAATGGAAGATGAAAAAGATGGTATCCCTTACCTCAACACGTGACTGGATATTGATTTAAATGAGATTGATTAACTTGAACAGTACACGTATACTTATAGATCTTCACAAATACTCAAGATGACTTAAGCACACTTAGAGAGAACTTTCACAAGAAGTATTTAGAGAGAGAAAGAAAGAACAAGTAAGGAAGTTTATGAAAAATCCTTAAGTTAAGGCTTCTATTTATAGCCAAAAATCTTATCATTCATTTAATCTAAACCATTCATTTAAAGATCATCTTTTAATCTACACCATTCATTTCAAATATTATATTATCTTTAATCTACACCATTCATTTCATATCACCTAATAATCACCTAACTTTATATTATAAACAAATCAATTTAATTATTCAACAATAATTCACACTTTAATCTACACCATTCATTTCATATCACCTAATAATCACCTAACTTTATATTATAAACAAATCAATTCAATTATTCAACAATAATTCACACTTTAATCTACACCATTCATTTCATATCACCTAATAATCACCTAACTTTATATTATAAACAAATAACTTTATCAATTCAATTATTATGACTAATTGTTATAAATACAGTGTAGTTAGTTCTTAGATATCAAGTCAATAAATTAATGAAATACAACTGTTTAAATAACATCATAATAGAGATAACAATAATGTAAAATAAAGCATACGTTACTGTGTAATGACAATTATTGATTCAATAATGTGAATTACTGTGCATATGTTACTGTGACAATTATTAGGTTCAATAATTTTAAAAACAGTGCAACAACAATTATTGACTCAATGATATAAAATACAGTGTAATGACAATTATTAAATCAATAATGCAAAATACTGTGTAACAACAATTATTGAATTGATAATATAAAATATTATGCAGTGACAATTATCGATGAAATGATGCGTAACAGTTACGGTGTCAATTATCAGACCAATAATATGAGACACTATGCAATACCGTGTGTTACTGTAGAGTACCGAGTGCTACAGAAAATACCAATAACTACCGTATGCTACTATTCTTTTATCACCGGTATTTTAACAGTTCCGTTGACTATTTTTATTTAAAAAGGTTATTTCTGTCGTTTTCTATATCCGACAAATATTCCGTTGTGGGGTCCACCAATAATTTGTTATTTCGGCGCCGTCGGACCAAACGAATATTCCCCGACCAAACGAATATTGTCCGAAAAAATAAAATTTGCACATAACATCCTTAACTTTTAACTTTATCGATTTAACCACTTACTGTTTCAAAAAAATATATATATGAAGAAAAATTAAATTTTGTATTTCATAAAATTCGGGGTCTTACACCAGAAGAACTAGAGAATCCACAAGGAAGAACGACATAACATGATTAGAGAGAGGGAATCATACAATAAAAAATCAAAGAAGCAAAGGCTGAATTAGAAGTTTTGAGGCATCGACATCAGGAGTAAAACATCCACCTATCCAAGCTGAGGAGAGAAGATTGTCCACCAACCACTATTGAAAGAGGAGAACGAGAGGCGACACCACATAGTCGACCTCGATTGAGATAGGCGAGAACAGAACGATCCGAATCTCATGATCGAAACCATCCTCATGGTTATATGAGGAGACCTTGTCTGATTGACCAAGATCATATTGAAGATATAAGGTAGCTCGGCTCACCAAGCCGATATCATCGGAGACGGACTCGATCTCCCATTGAAGGAAAGAGTCAGGGTGGTGTAAGGACAAATTCGGGTCGGGAAGAGCAACAAGGGATACCACAGGCATCTATTCCCGAACCTATTTTACAGAAGATATCTGAGTTGGAGAGGAGATTGGAGGTGGCAGAGGCGAGACCCACGGTGGAGGTAGGACCAATTGTACTTCATCCATTGGATATGAGGTCTCCATTCTCTCTAGCCATAGATCATGAGAAGGCTGACTCGAAGAAAAAGTTACCACCTTTGGAGACTTATGACGACGTGGGGGACCCCTACGATCACACAAATTCTTATGAAAGGGTAATGAAGTACTATAATCACTCATAAATCGGTATGTGTCAGATCTTCGTGATCACATTGAAAAATGGGGCTAAACAGTGGATGATGTCGTTGCCCACACTTCTACCTTTAACTTGTCTTATTATTATCCACACTTTCGCCTTACAATTTAGATCAACCTTGTTGGTATCTTTTTTGTTTAATTATTGATCCCATGTTCAATCGTCTTTAATCTTTATTTACTTTAATTCATTTACAAATAAAATAACTCTTCTTATTTTATTTGTTTAATTCTTCATTTAATTCTTCACGAATAAAATAATATTCGATATCATTTTATTTATTTAATTCATTCTTACTATTTACAAATAAAATAATCTTTATCATTTTATTTGTTTAAGTCTTATTTAATTCACAAATAAAATACTATTTGTCATCGTTCTATTTGTTTAAATTTTTCTCATTTAATCTACAAATAAAAAAATCTCTATTATTACTTTATTTGTATAAATTTATTTATTTAATCCACAAATAAAATATTTCCATTATTATCATATTTGTTTAGACGTCATTTATTAATCTACAAATAAAATAATCTAATTGTTATTTTATTTATTTAAACTTTATTTATTCAATTTCCTTTTTATAGTCTACAAATAAAATAATTTAATTATTATTTTATTTGTTTATTCTTCATTAGTCAAATAAAATAATAATTATTTTATTTGCTTACTCATTATTTATTTCATATTTTATTTTTTTTAATTTTATTTTATTTAGATCCAGGTTGACCCGGTCGGACTCGGTCAATTGTGACCCATGGACTGAGCCCTGTTGCCCTTAATTATACTAGGGACAACACCTCGACGCTGTCTTTCATTTTTTTTCCAGAAAGCCTAACAGCGCCTTGGAGCTGTACATCAGAATCTTCAGCCCACTTTTCTTAATTTTGTGATTTTGACCCTTTTTTATTCCAACTTTCATAACTTGTTCATTTTACACACAAATTAGATCAAACCAAGTTCACGGGGGTTAACAAACTCATATTTTTACAATATTCAAATTTTTAATAATTTTTCCAAAAATATTTACTAGCCAAAATTTTGGCTCAACCAAGCTAGGGTTTACATAGGACATGTTTTACAAGAAAAATAACTATAAATTCATTTTAGCTCCGATTTAGTTTGTTCCAATTGGGTTGGCTTTGTATTTCATATATCTGCCATATTAAAGTCCTATATTTTCAAGATCTATAAGTTTTACATAAAGTATTTTCACCAAAGTCATGTCCAACATTTAGGGTTTTGTACAAGCTTAACATATATACATGTTTCATGTATCAAAACACATTGTAAGCATAAAATCTCCATCACAAGCTATTCTTGTACCTCCGGAACCCTCCATGGTTCCCCAATACAACAACAACTCCCATAACAACATATGATCTAAACATATATATAGATCTACTATAAAACTTAAAGATTTTTAGGGTTAGAGTGTTATACCTCTTTTGTGCCCTCTTTCTCTTAGCTAAAAACTTTGTGAGAGCCTCTACTTTATTCTCTTTTCCTCCTTCTTAGCTTCAAGAGTTTCTTTTAAGTTTGTATATTTTTCTCTCATTTCATCTCTCATTTCATTTCTTTTTCTCTCATTTGCTCTCTAGACTCACCAAGACTTTGTCAATTTTTCTAACCCATTCAATATGCTTGGTGGAGTACTCTATTTATAGAGCTTAACTCCTTTAATCATCTTACATTGGTCAATTAGGCTAATTAATCAAGTCAACATTGTCCCACAATTTATAGAAAAAGAGGGGGCACATGGGAGAAAATTAGGGAGCTTTTTATTTTTCTAAAATTGTGCAATGCTTAGGGAATAAAATAATTCACAAGACTCCAAAATTTGACCAACACAACGCTCAAACTCCACCCCCCCCCCCCCCCCGAGGTGACGGTCAAGGTTATAATTATGTATATATAAAAAATTATTATTATTATTTTCAATTGAAGTATTCTTGAGTTGGCAAATTGTTAGGTCAAACATTGGGCTTTTGACTTGGACTTTTTATTAAACAACTTGGGCTAAATTCATGGACCACAATAATTACCCTTTCACTTAATTAATTCATATTATGCTTAGGCCAATTAATATACCCACTAGCATAAATATATTGGACTTAACCAATTTAATTCTCACTAGACTTGTACTTAAAATTTGCGTTTCCTTATTATTCATTAATTCATAATTTAATAAGTTCTCATTTTGGACTTGCATTAATTCTCTTCTCATGAATTAATTCACTACATAATTAATTCATCATCATAATTAATCATCTTCACAATTTTATCTTGCCACACAAGGCTTATCTCTAAGCTTAATTAATTCATAATTTAAGCTTGTCACATATTTCTCATTTATTCATATTTATTGAATTAATCATTTCCATTTACTCTATGTCACATAATTCTCATAGTTCCTTAATTCAAATTTATTGAATTAATTACTTCTATATACTCTATGTCACATGAACACACATTCTCACATAAGTGCGCATAAAATTTTAAATAATTTCTCATTTTATTAATAGAATAGTTTTTACAAAATTCTTAGCACAGACCTATCCACCACTAGATCAAACACAAACTAATTTAGGCTTGTATTCAATTTTTAACAAGAACAAATTTGATTACAAGATATAACTATGAATTTTCAGCAATAAGAATTTAATAACAAGGCATGAACGATTTGCTAGAAAAACTTTTATGTGTAAGCACTCTTGTTTTTCTTAATTTGTTCTCCTCTAAAGCTTTAGCCGAAAGGAATATATTGAGATGAAGTCCAATGGCCCAAAGACAGATTACTGAAAATTAAAAATCTCAATGGTAGATAATTTCAAACTGATAAGGAATGACTTTGAATTTTGAAAACTGACAGCTTGAAATAAGGAGCTGATTTAATATAGGAAAATCTAATTACTGAAAATCAGCCCAGCCAACTTTTCAGGAAAAATCTTGATTTTAAATCTTTAGAAATCGTAGCTGATAATATGCTCAACTGATTTGGTTTCCAACTTGAAATAAATTCTCAATGGATTCAAATTTTAAGGCCATGAATCTTTTTTCAAAAAACTTTCCCAGCAAAATAAAATTGCCTTACAATTATAGACTTAGGCTATAAATTCTTACAGATTTGTCTAAGTGATTTCCTAGAGACCTAATCTAATAGTCTCTTTGAACTCTCTGCATGATGGGCATCTTGAAATCCAGACTCATTTAGCAGCCATATATGATCAGCCGAAAGTCCAAACTTGTAAATAAAACCAACTCCATACAAAATATGTCATCATTAAAACAATAAATACATAAATCAACAATCTTAAATTTAAATTTAAAAATATCTCAAATTTACTTTTCAAAAATCAATAAAAATCTTAAAATTTGGAATGGAAGGAGTGTAATATTTATTGAGACTATTTTTGTCCATAGATTTAAAATTTTCATTAAAAGACAACTCTTAATGATTTGGACTTTATTTTCTGTCTTACCGATTTAGAGGTATTAAGAGTGATATTTGCGAAGTATTAGGAGAAGCAAAATTATTGGGACCCGAGTTGGTAAATATTGAAAGGATTCAAATGATCCGACAATGAACAAAAACTGCACAAGAATGACAAAAGACTTATGCTGATCTTCATCGAAGGGACGAAAGTTTCAATGTCAGAGATCATGTATTCTTACGTGTTTCCCCATGGAAAGGGAGTTAATAGATTCGAAAAGAGAGGAAAGTTTAACTCTCTATTTATTGACCCATTTGAAATCCTCAACTGAGTAGGAATTGTAGCTTATATACTAGCTCTACCGCAAAGTATGTCCCCTATTTATAACGTTTTTTCACATAATCCGAATTACAACATTGAGTTAGAGCCAGACGTTATAGTAGAGAATTTAACGTATGAGGATGTACTTGTCGAGATCTAAGATAAGAAGGAACATATCTTATGTTCGAAGATTATATCTCAAGTCAAAGTTTTATGGAGGAACCAATATACTGAGAAAATGACTTGGGAGCTAGAATATGAAATAATATCTAAGTATCCTTACCTTTTCGAAATGTCCTGTATGTAAATTTCATAAGGAGGGGAGGTTGTAAGGCTCAAACTTTTATGAAATACAAATTTAATTTTTTTTCCATATATATATTTTTTTAAACGGTAAGTAATTAAATTGACAAAAGTTAAATTTTAGGATATTACGTGCAAATTTTATTATGTCAGACAATATTGGAATTGTCGGAAAATTTTCATTCTGTCAGGGAATATTCAATCCGTACGACAGCGCCGAAATAACCAATTATTGGTGGACCCCACAGCAAAATATTGTCGGATATAGAAAACGACAGTAGTAACCTTTTTAAATAAAAATAGTTAACGGTACTATCCATTTTAACTGTTAAAATACCCGATGATAAAATAATTATAATATACGGTATTTCATGGTATTTTATTGTAAAGCACGGTATTATATAGTAGCACACGGTGTTGCACGATTTTTCATATTATTAATATAATAAAGTGGCTATTACACATTATTCATCAATAATTGTTGTTACACAGTATTTTGCATTATTGAATCAATAATTGTCATTACATAGCATTTTAAATTACTGAACCAATAATTGTTATAGTAACTCATGCACTGTATTAAACTAATAATTATTACAGTAACGTGTTCCTACATTATTTTTTGAATTATTGTTATCACTATTGTATTATTACTTTAATTATTATATTCCATTGTTACTTAGTATTTTGGGTAGTAAGACAAACTCATTATTTGAAAAACACTAAAATTTGTGATATTAATACATTAAGTCAATAATGTAAAAAATAAATAATATATAAAGTTATTTGTTTTATTAGAATATAATATATAAAGTTATTTGTTTTATTTTCAAATATTATAATATAAAAAATAGTAACCAAAATAAAAATCTAGACTTAATATAGTAACTAAATTATCACTTAATTCAGGTACACTCAAAAAATTAAAGCATTTTTACTTTTGATAATAACTTCATATTTTATAATACAAAAATAGTGCATTCATATGTTTCAAGTGAGACTAAGGTATTATAACTATTTTTTGTTCTTCCTTTTATCCACATAAACATTCTGAATTATTTTTCTTTGTTTTATAAAACGAATCACTTGACAACTTTAAAATATCCAAATTATTTTTAATGTATTAAGTTTTTATTTAGTAGTTGTGTTATCATAATAAAACTATGATAACTTGAGTATATTATATTATCTTATAATAATATCAGTGATTAAATGTAAGTTCCCGACTTTTATAAAATGCAAATGTAATTTTTTCTTTATATATATTTTTAAAAAACAGTAAGTGGTTAAATTGACAAAAGTAAAATTTAAGGATGTTATGTGCAAATTTTATTATGTCAAACAATATTCAAATTATTGGGGAATTTTCATTCTGTCAGGGAATATTCGATCCGTATGACGGCGCCGAAATAACCAATCATTGGTGGATCCCATGGTAAAATATTATCGGATATAAAAAATTAGAGAACTAACATTTTTAAATAAAAATAGTAAATGATACTATTACTTTTAATTGTTAAAATACCCGGTGATAAAAAAATATTAGCATACGGTATTTCATGATATTTTACAGTAGTACACGGTATAACACATTTTTTTATATTATTAATATATTAAAGTGGCTATTACACAACATTAATCAATAATTGTTGTTACACAATATTTTGCATTATTGAACCAATAATTGTTATTGCACGGTACTTAAAATTATTGAACCAATAATTGTTACAGTAGCTTGTGAACTATATTAAACTAATAAATATCACAATAACGTGTTCCTTCATTATTTTTTGATTTATTGTTATCACTATTTGATGAGTGTAGTTTATACTTACGAATCGATGTTCTTGAGCTTAATAAATTGCTATCATTGAGTATTTTTATTTGCATTTTACTTGTTTTTATGTTTATATTGCAGAAAATAGCTTTGGAGGGTCAAAACGGTAAAAATGAAGCTTAATGGCAATTTTGTAATTATGAACAGTAACCACAGCCGGGGCCGGCTTTTTATAGTGCAATCCGTGGCCGGGGCCGTGGTCGGCGGAATTAATTTCAAGTGTCCGTGCATTTCCAGAAGTTGAGCAAAAGAAGGATTGTGATGTTGCTACGAGTTAGGAGTTTTTAGTAGAGTTATTAGAGATATAAATAGTTAGGATTATGATGATTTTAATACAACTTAGAGAGAGAAAGATTTCCATTGAAGATTAATTGGCGTTTTTGACTATGTCAGGCTAAGTTCTCTATTTTCAGTTCTAAGGGATGTTGAATCTTATTTATTATCTATGAATTAATTGAGTTATTAGTTTCTTTTCCTTCATCTGTGGAGTTTATTCTTGATGATCTATTTGAATTGCTTAATGATAATTGGTTTGATTAATTTGATAAGGGCCCATTGAATTGATTTGATTATTATTATATGCTAGATTAAGGTATAATATTAAGCAAACGATGTTATATCTGATCATAAGTAGCGAATAGTGATGTTTGATTGTGGTCAAGCTTTTGAATATTGCTATGATATCAAGAAGACAGGTTAAATAGTCTGCGATTGTACGATTATTGCTTGGAATTCCCTAATTCCCTAATTCTTAATGCTATTGTCATATTAAATCTAGACTGATAGTTCTAGGTTATATGATAATTAGGGTCTAGTGGGGGCGATCGTCACATTAGATTTAAAACCTAAGGGGAATTTCGGGTAACGCGGACCGTGGTTACCTAGGGTTATTAATTTCATTGAAGGAAAGATATTAATTAACCTGATTATATCATATTTATGAAAAGATGATACTGAACTGAAGAACTGAAGTTTGCAAATCATTGGATAATCTTCATTTATACTTCTTGTTTTCTAGTAGAATCATAGTTACAAAAATCCCCTTTTTATTATTACTTGTTATTTACTGTTAGAAGCATTCGGATAAATCATAAAATACACTTCCTGTGGGTTCGACTCTTGCTTGCCATTATACCAATTTTATATTGATAGAGTGAAAGTAAGGAATAATTTTGGAGTGATAACGACAGCTTTCAAATTTTGGCGCCGTTGCCGGGGAAATGATTGTTTTTATAAAATTTTCTTTGTTTTCTTTCAGTTTATGACTCGATCCTCTCACTCTCCTGATTTAAAATTTGATCCAGAGATAGAGAAAACTGCAAGAAGAATAAGGAAGGAGACTCGTCGAGCACGAAACATAACTTCGGAGTTCGAAGACGATTTTACTACATCACCAGGCTTAAACGTTGCGCTCGCATTACTGACTTCTTCCAGCGATTCGGAAGAAGAAATGGCTGCACCAAATAATAGGACTATGAGGGAGTTGATTACTCCTAATTTACGCCAACAACCATTATGCATAGAATATCCTGCTCTAGATGCTGCTTTTGAATTGAAATCTGGTTTAATTTGTGACGCCCCAAAATCTGGGCCCACACAGCCCAAACTTGAGTCGTCAAAAGACTACAACAAAATTATTACAACAAAGCACAACGTACAACAATACAGTGTATAATAATACACAACTAAGTCTTCACTATTATTGCCACACTATTTTACAAAACGTGAAGACTATGATAACTATTCATCGGACCCTCACTCCATTCCCCGGCTAGACCCTGTTATGTTTTCATCTCCTGTTGAAAAACAATGGAACAAAAGAAAGGGTGAGCTCAAATAGCCCAGTAAGAAATATCATGACTAAGATAATGACAAATAAATTATCATTAGCCTTCAACAGTTGAGTTCTTGATAGAATACAATAGACTACAAGGTTTATATCAAAAACTGCAGTTAAATTCTTAAACAATGTTCAGATCAATAATAGCAGCGGAATGAGCAATCTATTAGAAGAATAATGCAGACTATAGTGTCCACTCGCTTCTCTTTTTAGTAAAAATATCATCAACTTTTATCATCTGAAATACCATTAGTCAAGATAATACAAATTCACAGTTCTTGATCATAATCATGCAGATCAACAGTTCATCTTTGCACTACGGGCCAAAGACATTCAATATAACACCAACGGTCATGATTATACCAGATTCAGCCTTTGGTCATAATCATACCAAACAACAGTTCATCTTTGCACTACGGGCCAAAGAGAACATTCATCACGTGCCATAAAAGACACCGAACAGATGTATCGCCTTTAACCTATTATATCGCCTTTAACCTATCATCTGTTCAACAATTATATCGCATCTGTGCCCCCGGCCACAGATATTCACAACAACTTGAATTTGGATGATTAGAATGATATAAATGATGAACAGAAGAAACAGGATAAACAATAAGTATCAGAAGTTTACTTTGTACAGATTCAAATAATGTCCAAATTGTCAACATGATGTGGAGTGAAATTTAAAAATGATATTCAAGATCCACAGTTCAGAATAACGGTTACAGTTCAATAGAAAGGTTCACGTAAATAGGATGGTTCAATTGAAATGATGAAGTGCAAATATTATGGAACATATAATATTTTCAGGAATTATAGAAGCAATAGTTCCATAATAAGTTTCGATTTAGGTGTATGAAAAAAAAAAATATCCCTTACCATAGTAAGTTTGAATAATGGAAGATGAAAAAGATGGTATCCCTTATGAGTATAAAGGAAAATAATATCACTTACGAATATGAAAGAAAATGATATTATAAACGAATATGCAATAAAAGTGTCATGTGATAATTCGTGTAAACAAATTATTTCCACAAGAGACAAATAAGAAATGAATACAAAGAGTAATTCACCAAACATGCGGTAATCCGCGTAGTCAGGTTATTCTCAGAGATTAATAAGGAATGAATACGAAAGGTTATTCACCAACAGGCGATAATCCGCACCGTAAGGTTATTCCCACAATTTAATAAAAATTGAATACGAAGAGTCATTCACCAAACAGGCGATAATCTGCACCGTAAGGTTATTCTCAGAGATTAATAAGGAATGAATACGAAAGGTTATTCACCAACAGGCGGAAATCCGCGCCGTAAGGTTATTCTCATAAATTAATACATGAAAATAAATGACATATCTTATGAGTAAGAAAGAAACGATATTATTTTCGAGAATCAAATAATGATAATCCCTTACTTTAACACGTGACTGGATGAGGTTGATTAACTTGAACGGTACACGTACACTTATAGATCTTCACAAATACTCAAGATGACTTAAGCACACTTAGAGAAAACTTTCACAAGAAGTATTTAGAGAGAGAAAGAAAGAACAAGTAAGGAAGTTTATGAAAAATTCTTAAGTTAAGGCTTCTATTTATAGCCAAAAATCTTATCATTCCTTTAATCTAAACCATTCATTTAAAGATCATCTTTTAATCTACACCATCCATTTCAAATTTTATATTATCTTTAATCTACACCATTCATTTCATATTACCTAATAATCACCTAACTTTATATTATAAACAAATCAATTCAATTATTCAACAATAATTCACACTTTAATCTACACCATTCATTTCATATCACCTAATAATCACCTAACTTTATATTATAAACAAATAACTTTATCAATTCAATTATTATGACTAATTGTTATAAATACAGTATAGTTAGCTCTTAGATATCAAGTCAATAAATTAATGAAATACAACTGTTTAAATAACATCATAATAGAGATAACAATAATGTAAAAGAAAGCATACGTTACTGTGTAATGACAATTATTGATTCAATAATGTGAATTACTGTGCATATGTTACTGTGACAATTATTAGGTTCAATAATTTTAAAAACAGTGCAGCAACAATTATTGACTCAATGATATAAAATACAGTGTAATGACAATTATTAAATCAATAATGCAAAATACTGTGTAACAACAATTATTGAATTGATAATATAAAATATTATGCAGTGACAATTATCGATGAAATGATGCGTAACAGTTACGGTGTCAATTATCAGACCAATAATATGAGACACTATGCAATACCGTGTGTTACTGTAGAGTACCGTGTGCTACAGAAAATACCAAAAACTACCGTATGCTACTATTCTTTTATCACCGGTATTTTAACAGTTCCGTTGACTATTTTTATTTAAAAAGGTTATTTCTGTCGTTTTCTATATCCGACAAATATTCCGTTGTGGGGTCCACCAATAATTTGTTATTTCGGCACCGTCGTACGACACGAATATTCCCCGACCAAACGAATATTCCCTGACAAAGCGAATATTGTCCGACAAAATAAAATTTGCAGATAACATCCTTAACTTTTAACTTGATCGATTTAACCACTTACTGTTTCAAAAAATATATATGAAGAAAAATTAAATTTTGTATTTCATAAAATTCGGGGTCTTACAACCTCCCCTCCTTATGAAATTTCGTCCCCGAAATGGACGTACCTGACATATCGAAGAGGTAAGGATACTTAGATTTCATCTCAGATTCTAGCTCCCAGGTCATTTCCTCAGTATCTTGGTTCCTCCATAAAACCTTGACTTGAGGTATAACCTTTGAGCGTAAGATCTGCTCCTTCTTATCCAGGATCTTAACAGGTACCTCCTCGTATGTTAAATCCTCTGCTATAACGTCTGGTTCTAACTCAATGACGTGGTTTGGGTCCTTCACATATTTACGTAACATAGATATATGAAAAACGTTATGGATGCGAGACATACTTGGTGGTAAGGCTAGTCTGTAGGCTACAGTTCCTATTCGATCGAGGATTTCAAATGGGCCAATAAATCGAGAGTTGAGCTTTCCTCTCTTTCCGAATCTCGTAACCCCTTTCCATGGAGAAACACGTAAGAATACATGATCTCTGACGTTGAAACTTTCGTCTCTCCGATGAAGATCAGCATAACTCTTTTGTCGTTCTTGTGCGGTCTGTATTCGTTGTCGGATCATTTGGATCTTTTCTGTTGTCAAGCGTACCAACTCGGGTCCCAACAATTTTGCTTCTCCTACCTCATTCCAACATATTGGAGAGCGACACTTCCTTCCATACAAAGCCTCGAATGGAGCCATGCCTATGCTTGCTTGGTAACTGTTGTTGTAAGAAAATTCCACCAATGGCAAGTACTTATCCCAACTTCTTTTGAAGTCTAATACACAAAGTCTCAAAAGATCTTCGAGGGTCTGGATCGTCTTTTCCGATTGTCCGTCCGTTTGAGGATGGTATGTAGAACTAAAACGTAGTTCAGTGCCCATAGCTTTTTGTAAACTGATCCAAAAACGTGAAGTGAATCTAGGATCTCGATCAAAAACTATGGAAACTGGCATGCCATGCAATCTCACGATCTCATTTATGTACATACCGACAAGACGTTCAAGTGAAAAGTTTTCTCGTATAGGCAAGAAATGAGCGGATTTGGTCAATCTATCTACGATAACCCAAATTGCATCTAAGCCTTGAGAAACTTTGGGAAGACCCGTCACGAAATCCATATTGATGTGTTCCCACTTCCATTCAGGAACCTCAAGTGGTTGTAATGGGCCCTTAGGTACTTGATGCTCTGCCTTGACACGTTGACAAGTTAGGCACCTTAAGATAAATTCTGCAATCTCTCTTTTCATATTGTTCCACCAAAATGTATGTCGAAGATCTCGATACATCTTGGTACCTCCTGGGTGGATTGCAAACGGCGTGTTGTGTGCCTCCATCATGATTTTATGCTTCAATTCAGGATCGTTAGGAACACAGAGTCGAGAGTTGACTCGAAGTATTCCTTTCTCGTCGATTCTTGCTTCGGAAATGGCACCTTCTTGTACTTTCTTTATCATGTTTATCAGTTCCGGATCGGTAGCTTGAGCAGCTTTAATTTTATCGATTAAAGCTGGTTCTACTTGCACGTGAGCAATCTTCGAGTGGGTCCCTGGTGTCTTTAGATCTATCTCCATCTTTTGCAAGTCGTACAAAATACACTTTTGTGTTGTCAGCAGTGCACTTGTACTCGCATAAGATTTTCTGCTCAAAGCGTCAGCTACAACGTTCGCCTTTCCTGGGTGATACTGGATTGTGTGGTCATAATCCTTCAACAGCTCAAGCCAACGTCGTTGTCGCATGTTGAGTTCCTTCTGGGTGAAGAAATACTTGAGACTTTTATGATCCGTATAGATATCCACCTTTTCTCCGTACAAGTAGTGTCTCCAGATCTTCAATGCGAAAACGACTGCTGCCAACTCTAGATCATGAGTAGGATAATTTTTCTCATAATCTTTGAGTTGTCGAGAGGCATAGGCTATGACCTTTCCATGTTGCATAAGGACACAGCCTAGACCTTTGCCTGAAGCATCGCTGTAGATAACAAATTCTCCTGATCCTGATGGTATGGTCAGAACAGGAGCTGAAACCAGTTTCCTCTTGAGTTCTTGGAAACTTTTCTCGCATTCCTCGCTCCATATGAATTTTGTGCTTTTCCGAGTAAGCTGCGTTAATGGAGTGGCGATTCGAGAAAATCCTTCTACGAATTTCCGATAATAACCAGCTAGACCCAGAAAACTTCGGACTTTGGTTACTGTCTTGGGTTGTTCCCAATTTAGTACCGTTTCAATCTTCGCAGGATCGACTGATATTCCTTGACTAGAAATCACATGCCCAAGAAACGTGACCTCCTCAAGCCAGAACTCACATTTCTTCAACTTGGCATATAATTTGATGTCACGGAGCTTTTGGAGTATCAATCTCAGGTGTTGTTCATGATCCTCGCGACTCTTGGAGTATATGAGGATGTCATCAATAAAGACAACCACAAAATGATCCAAATGTTCCTTGAATATCCGGTTCATCATGTCCATGAAAGCTACAGGAGCATTAGTTAGTCCAAAAGGCATGACTAAGAACTCATAATGCCCATAACGAGTTCTGAAAGCAGTCTTTGGAATGTCCTCAGCTTTAACCTTTAACTGATGATGTGACGCCCCCAAATCTAGGCCCACACAGCCCAAACTTGAGTCGTCAAAAGACTACAACAAAATTATTACAACAAAGCACAACGTACAACAATACAGTGTATAATAATACACAACTAAGTCTTCACTATTATTGCCACACTATTTTACAACACGTGAAGACTAGGACAGCTATTCCTCGGACTCTCACTCCATCCCCCGGCTAGACCCCGTTACGTTCTCATCTCCTGTTGAAAACAATGGAACAAAAGAAAGGGTGAGCTCAAATAGCCCAGTAAGAAATATCATGACTAAGATAATGACGAATAAATTATCATTAGCCTTCAACAGTTGAGTTCTTGATAGAATACAATAGACTACAAGGTTTATATCAAAAACTGTAGTTAAATTCTTAAACAACGTTCAGATCAATAATAGCAGCGGAATGAGCAATCTATTAGAAGAATAATGCAGACCATAATGTTCACTCGCTTCTCTTTTTAGTAAAAACATCATCAACTTTTATCATCTGAAATACCATTAGTCATGATAATAAAAATTCACAGTTCCTGGTCATAATCATGCAAATCAACAGTTCATCTTTGCACTACGGGCCAAAGATATTCAATAAAGCACCAACGGTCATGATTATACCAGATTCAGCCTTTGGTCATAATCATACCAACCAACAGTTCATCTTTGCACTACGGGCCAAAGAGAACATTCACCACGTGCCATAAAAGACACCGAACAGATGTATCGCCTTTAACCTAGTATATCGCCTTTAACCTATCATCTGTTCAACAATTTTATCACATCTGTGCCCCCGGCCACAGATATTCACAACAGCTTGATTCTTGATGATTAATACAAATAACAGTGATACAAATGATGAACAGAAGAACAGGATAAACAATAAGTATCAGAAGTTTACTTTGTGCAGATTCAAATAATGTCCAAATTGCCAACATGATGTGAAGTGAAATTTAAAAATGATATTCAAGATCCACAGTTCAGAATAACGATCACAGTTCAATAGAAATATTCAGAAAATAGGAAGGTTCAGTTGAAATAATGAAATTCAACTATTATGGAACATATAATATTTTCAGGAATTATAGAAGCAATAGTTCCATAATAAGTTTCGAATTAGGTGTATGAAAGAAAATAATATCCCTTACCGTAGCAGGTTTGATTAACAAAAGGTGAAGGGAATTAATATCCCTAACCATAGTAATTTTGAATAATGGAAGATGAAAAAGATGGTATCCCTTATGAGTATAAAGGAAAATGATATCACTTACGAATATGGAATAAAAGTGTCAAGTGATAATTCATGTAGACAAATTATTTTCACACGAGACAAATAAAAAGGGTTATTCACCAACAGGCGGTAATCCGCGCCATAAGGTTATTCCCATCAATTTGAATACGAATAGTTATTCACCAAACAGGCGATAATCCGCGCCGTAAGGTTATTCCCATCAATTTGAATACGAAGAGTTATTCACCAAACAGGCGATAATCCGCACCGTAAGGTTATTCTCAAAGATTAATAAGGAATGAATACAAAAGGTTATTCACCAACAGGCGGTAAACCGCGCCGTAAGGTTATTCCCACAATTTAATACATGGAAGTAAATGGCACAAGAAAGAAACGATATTATTTTCGAGAATCAAAGAATGATAATCCATTACAGTAAGAAAGAAAATAATATCCACTTGTGATGATGAAAATAATGATACCCCTTACCGTAGTAAGTTTAAGAGTGTGAAAAGATTGATATTCCTTACCTTAACACGTGACTGGATATAGATTTAAATGAGGTTGATCAACCTATATATATTTTTAATAAAATTAGTAATTACCACATATAAATTTCAAAGTATATGATAACTCGTATAATATGAACTATCAAAATTATATATATTTAACATAATTTTTGTAGTATAATATAACTACTTTAAAATAGTTTTTAAAATAATATTCTAAAATAAATCTTCCAAAGAAAGCTTTTAAAAATGAATCTTCTCAAAGAAGAGTCTTCTAAAGGAAGATTTGTGAATACCGTGAAATATAGGAATTTATGAAATTACTACTCTTTAATAAAAGACTTACTTGAAAAATTCCTGCACTCCTTTTGACTTTCAAACTCTCAAAATAACCTTACTATGCTCAAAATTCTCTCACAATAAACTTATAGAAAAATTTATGTATTTTAGATATGATTTTCTTATTCAGCGAATGACCTATTTATAGCAAATGAAGTTACTATGCGTAGCACGCCGGGGAAGGAAAAATTGGGGGGCTGCGCCCGCCGGCTGCGCAAACGTTTTTAAAATTTTTCAATACTTGCACAGTAACTTTAAAATTTTCAAAATGTGAACAGTATTGAACAGTAACTTTTGTCGGCAAATGAACAGTGTCTTTCCCGAGATGAACAGTAACTTCCGTCAGTGAATAGTAACTTTTCCGGGAATGAATAGTAATTTTTGAAAAATAATAATATTATATATATATATATATATTTTTTTAATAAAACAAAAATACCAATTAGTAATATGACAACTAAAATAATTCTACCACAGTGATAACAATAATTCAAAATAATGTAACGACTACTGTGTCGATTATCAGATCAATAATATGAATTACTATGCATTTGTTACTGTGGCAATTATTGGTTTAATAATGCAACATGTCGTGTAGTAACAATAATGCAAAATACTGTGTAGCAACAATTATTGAATTGATAACATAAAATATTATGCAGTGATAATTATTGATGAAATGATGCGCAACAGTTACGGTGTCAATTATTAGACCAATAATACGAGACACTGTGCAATACCGTGTGCTACTGTAGAGTACCACATGCTACCGCAAAATACCATAAATTACCGTATGCTACTATTCTTTTATCACCAGTATTTAAACAGTTAACACCGTTGACTGTTTTTATTTAAAAAGGTTACTTCTGTCGTTTTCTATATCCGACAATTATTCCGTTGTGGGGTCCACCAATAATTAGTTATTTCGGCGCCGTCGTACGACCCGAATATTCCCCGACCAAACGAATATTCCCCGACAAAGCGAATATTGTCCGACAAAATAAAATTTGCACATAACATCCTTAACTTTTAACTTTATCTATTTAACCACTTACTGTTTCAGAAAAAATATATATGAAGAAAATTAATTTTATATTTCATAAAATTCGGGGTCTTACAGATGATATCCAGAACGGAGATCAATCTTTGAGAAATGTTGAGCGCCTTGCAATTGATCAAACATGTCATCAATCCGAGGTAACGGGTACCTGTTTTTGATGGTGACATGGTTCAATTCTCGGTAGTCAATGCACAATCTCATACTCCCGTCTTTCTTCTTTACAAATAGAACAGGAGCACCCCAAGGTGATGCACTCGGACGAATGAAACCGGTATCCAACAATTCCTGTAGTTGGTTTTTTAACTCTTGAAGTTCAATGGGAGCCATTCGGTATGGAGCTTTGGAAATGGGCTTGGTACCGGGTTCAAGATCAATATAAAATTCAATTTCACGGTTTGGGGGTAAGCCAGGAAGTTCTTCAGGAAAAACGTCAGGAAACTCATTAACAATGGGAATATCATTCAAGTTTGATGTATTTTTGTTCAAATCAGTGACATGAGCTAAAAAGGCTTGACATCCGTTTTTCAATAAACGAATGACTTTATGGCTAGAAATAACAGTTATAGATTTCAATGGTTTAGTTGCTTGAATTTGCATGACAGGTTGATTAGGAATATGAAAACTAATAATCTTATGAAAACAATCAATTTTAGCATGATGAGTAGTCAACCAATCAATTCCAAAAATCACATCAAATTCATGCATCTCCAAAGAAATAAGGTCAACAGGTAATGTGAGGTTGTTGATTTGAACTAGGCAAGATTTATAGACAGTAGATGTAATGGTCATTTCTCCTAATGGGGTTTCAACTGATAAGTCAAAGTCCAAATTTTCAGGAGTTAAGTTTAAACGCTGAGCACATGCAGGTGAGATAAAAGAATGGGTAGATCCAGTATCTAACAAAGCGTAGACTTCACGAGAATTTATGAATAGCTTACCGGTTATCACCTCGTTCGAGTTTCGTGCCATTTGGGATGTCACAACAAAAGTTCTTCCTTGAACTACAGATTTTTTCTTATCCATGCTAGCTTTTGGTATCATCATTGCAGCTGGACTCGATTTTGTGGCAGGACAAAACCGCGCAAGATGACCCTCTTTCCCACAACTGTAACACTTTTTGGACTGTTGTGTACAGTTTGGGCTGATGTGACCTTCCTGACCACACCTATAGCATCTCACTGGTGGTCGATCTTCTCCCCTTAAAACTGGGGTCAGTGCTGGTGCTGGTACTGGTGCTGGTGCCCTTCCATAATTATTATGGAATCTCTTTCTTTTGAAATTGTTCCCACTGGATTCTCCTCTTCTGTTATTTGATGTGGAATTACCACCGAAGTGTTGGTTACCTACTCGATGGTTCTCGTTCCTGTGGTTGTTGTCATTCCTTTCTCTATGTTGCTCATTAACTCTTAGCTGCAATGTTTCATCTGTTTGCTCCACCCTTTGAGCCCTATCCACAACATCTGAATACAAACTAAATTTATGAGAGCTAAGTTGTTGACGAATTTTGAATCTCAAACCTCTTAGGAACATCCGACTCATTCGTGCTTCGTCATCCACAAGATGGGTGGCAAAGCGAGATAACTCGGCAAACTTGGCTTCATATTGGGAGACTGTCATGTTTCCCTGCTCCAGCTTAATGAATTCCACCTCTTTCATATGGCGGATGCTTTCTGGAAAATACTTCTCGTTAAACAGTTCTTCGAATTCTGTCCAAGACATTTCGAGTGCTGAAGGTTGGATACGTTTTACCGCTTCCCATCAATGGTCCGCCTCACCTCATAACATAAAAGTGGCAAATGGCACCTTCTGATCATCAGCGCATTGTAAGACATCAAGTATTTTTGTCGTCTGCTTCAGCCATGCCTCCGCTTTGAGTGGGTCAGGCTTCCCGTGGAATTCAGGTGGTCCCAATTCTTTAAATTGCTTGACAGTGACCATCCTCAAATTACCAGCGTTTCTACCGTTATTATTGACTGGATTTCCTCTTGCTTGATTCTGTATGAACTGCATGAAATTCCTAAAGAATCCATCGTTCATCATGTTATCAGGAACATTATTTCCTGAGTTGGCAGGAGGATTGTTTGGGGCCTCTTGATTCTCGGCTACATTCGCTTCAGGCATTCCATAGTTAACCTCTTGATTTCCAGATGTCATACTAAACTGTTGTCACAAAATAATTGTTAGTTCAAACAAATTGACTCATCTCTTCATGTTCCTACACTCAAATCGATTCAATAGATAAAAAAAATCTAATTTAGGTAGGACACACTAGTGATTGATTCTATTCGTCTCTCCCTTCCTAGTTCTAACCCCAGATCTCCATTAAAGACCATATCCCTAAGCTCTGATGCCAACTGTGACGCCCCCAAATCTGGGCCCACACAGCCCAAACTTGAGTCGTCAAAAGACTACAACAAAATTATTACAACAAAGCACAACGTACAACAATACAGTGTATAATAATACACAACTAAGTCTTCACTATTATTGCCACACTATTTTACAAAACGTGAAGACTATGATAACTATTCCTCGGACCCTCACTCCATTCCCCGGCTAGACCCTGTTATGTTTTCATCTCCTGTTGAAAAACAATGGAACAAAAGAAAGGGTGAGCTCAAATAGCCCAGTAAGAAATATCATGACTAAGATAATGACTAATAAATTATCATTAGCCTTCAACAGTTGAGTTCTTGATAGAATACAATAGACTACAAGGTTTATATCAAAAACTGCAGTTAAATTCTTAAACAATGTTCAGATCAATAATAGCAGCGGAATGAGCAATCTATTAGAAGAATAATGCAGACTATAGTGTCCACTCGCTTCTCTTTTTAGTAAAAATATCATCAACTTTTATCATCTGAAATACCATTAGTCAAGATAATACAAATTCACAGTTCTTGATCATAATCATGCAGATCAACAGTTCATCTTTGCACTACGGGCCAAAGACATTCAATATAACACCAACGGTCATGATTATACCAGATTCAGCCTTTGGTCATAATCATACCAAACAACAGTTCATCTTTGCACTACGGGCCAAAGAGAACATTCACCACGTGCCATAAAAGACACCGAACAGATGTATCGCCTTTAACCTATTATATCGCCTTTAACCTATCATCTGTTCAACAATTATATCGCATCTGTGCCCCCGGCCACAGATATTCACAACAACTTGAATTTGGATGATTAGAATGATATAAATGATGAACAGAAGAAACAGGATAAACAATAAGTATCAGAAGTTTACTTTGTACATATTCAAATAATGTCCAAATTGTCAACATGATGTGGAGTGAAATTTAAAAATGATATTCAAGATCCACAGTTCAGAATAACGGTTACAGTTCAATAGAAAGGTTCACGTAAATAGGATGGTTCAATTGAAATGATGAAGTGCAAATATTATGGAACATATAATATTTTCAGGAATTATAGAAGCAATAGTTCCATAATAAGTTTCGATTTAGGTGTATGAAAAAAAAAAATATCCCTTACCATAGTAAGTTTGAATAATGGAAGATGAAAAAGATGGTATCCCTTATGAGTATAAAGGAAAATAATATCACTTACGAATATGAAAGAAAATGATATTATAAACGAATATGCAATAAAAGTGTCATGTGATAATTCGTGTAAACAAATTATTTCCACAAGAGACAAATAAGAAATGAATACAAAGAGTAATTCACCAAACATGCGGTAATCCGCGTAGTCAGGTTATTCTCAGAGATTAATAAGGAATGAATACGAAAGGTTATTCACCAACAGGCGATAATCCGCACCGTAAGGTTATTCCCACAATTTAATAAAAATTGAATACGAAGAGTCATTCACCAAACAGGCGATAATCTGCACCGTAAGGTTATTCTCAGAGATTAATAAGGAATGAATACGAAAGGTTATTCACCAACAGGCGGAAATCCGCGCCGTAAGGTTATTCCCATAAATTAATACATGGAAATAAATGACATATCTTATGAGTAAGAAAGAAACGATATTATTTTCGAGAATCAAATAATGATAATCCCTTACTTTAACACGTGACTGGATGAGGTTGATTAACTTGAACGGTACACGTACACTTATAGATCTTCACAAATACTCAAGATGACTTAAGCACACTTAGAGAAAACTTTCACAAGAAGTATTTAGAGAGAGAAAGAAAGAACAAGTAAGGAAGTTTATGAAAAATCCTTAAGTTAAGGCTTCTATTTATAGCCAAAAATCTTATCATTCCTTTAATCTAAACCATTCATTTAAAGATCATCTTTTAATCTACACCATCCATTTCAAATTTTATATTATCTTTAATCTACACCATTCATTTCATATTACCTAATAATCACCTAACTTTATATTATAAACAAATCAATTCAATTATTCAACAATAATTCACACTTTAATCTACACCATTCATTTCATATCACCTAATAATCACCTAACTTTATATTATAAACAAATAACTTTATCAATTCAATTATTATGACTAATTGTTATAAATACAGTATAGTTAGCTCTTAGATATCAAGTCAATAAATTAATGAAATACAACTGTTTAAATAACATCATAATAGAGATAACAATAATGTAAAAGAAAGCATACGTTACTGTGTAATGACAATTATTGATTCAATAATGTGAATTACTGTGCATATGTTACTGTGACAATTATTAGGTTCAATAATTTTAAAAACAGTGCAGCAACAATTATTGACTCAATGATATAAAATACAGTGTAATGACAATTATTAAATCAATAATGCAAAATACTGTGTAACAACAATTATTGAATTGATAATATAAAATATTATGCAGTGACAATTATCGATGAAATGATGCGTAACAGTTACGGTGTCAATTATCAGACCAATAATATGAGACACTATGCAATACCGTGTGTTACTGTAGAGTACCGTGTGCTACAGAAAATACCAAAAACTACCGTATGCTACTATTCTTTTATCACCGGTATTTTAACAGTTCCGTTGACTATTTTTATTTAAAAAGGTTATTTCTGTCGTTTTCTATATCCGACAAATATTCCGTTGTGGGGTCCACCAATAATTTGTTATTTCGGCGCCGTCGTACGACACGAATATTCCCCGACCAAACGAATATTCCCCGACAAAGCGAATATTGTCCGACAAAATAAAATTTGCAGATAACATCCTTAACTTTTAACTTGATCGATTTAACCACTTACTGTTTCAAAAAATATATATGAAGAAAAATTAAATTTTGTATTTCATAAAATTCGGGGTCTTACATAATTCACCTTTTACCTACTTTTCGTGGTCTTACAGGTGAAGATCCATATAAGCATCTAAAGGAATTCCACGTGGTTTGTTCCACAATGAGGTCACATGGAGTGTCGGAAGAACACATAAAGCTTAGGGCTTTTCCATTCTCCTTAGCAGATTTGGCAAAAGATTGGTTGTACTATCTTCCCTCCGGTTCGATCCAATCATGGGATGATATGAAGAGGCTATTCGTGGAGAAGTATTTCCCTCCTTCACGGGTTGCCAACATAAGGAAGGAGATATGCGCTATCAGACAGTTTAGTGGCGAAACTCTTCACGAGTATTGGGAAAGGTTCAAAAAGCTGTGTTCGTGTTGTCCACATAAAATTGACGATCAACACCAAATTCAGTACTTCTACGAGGGATTACTACCGATGGATAGGAGTATGATCGATGCTGCAAGTGGAGGAGCATTGGTCGATAAAACTCCAGACGCCGCACGGAACTTAATTGCTAATATGGCGACCAACTCACAGCAATACGGAACTCGGATGGACTATGCACCGAAAACAGTTAATGAGGTTGGCTCGAGCAACATTGAACAACAACTCTCGGAGTTAGCTGCTATGGTTCGTCAACTTTCTGTGGGGAACGGGCAAGTTACAAGAACTTGTGGAATCTGCTTGTCATTGGATCATTCGACAGATATTTGTCCTACACTGCAAAAAGATGGCACCATAGAGCAAGCCAATGTAGCGGGAAATTTTCAAGGACAACCTCAGAGAAGATATGATCCTTACTCTAATACTTACAATCCAGGATGGAGGGATCATCCTAATCTGAGCTACGGAGGAAACAGGCCACCAATGTCGAATGTTTTTCCAAATCGACAACAAGGTTTTCAACAAGCTCAACAGCAGTATCCACCTCGACAAGCAGCACCTACAAAATCTGAAGCATCTTTGGAAGATATGTTTAAAACCTTCATGAATCATACCCAACAGTTCATGAATCAGACCCAACAGTTCCAACAAGATACAAAGGCTTCCATTCATAGCTTAGAAAATCAAATGAGCCAATTAGCTATCACAGTTGGGCGATTAGATTCTCAAGGCTCTGGGAAGTTGCCCTCTCAAACGATGATCAATCCGAGGGAAAACGCAAGTGCTATTACCTTAAGGAGTGGAAAACAAATGGTCACACCAAGGGCTACGGTTGAATTTGATGAGGATAAAGCTAAGGAGGAGGCAGAGATCTCAAAGGTAATCCCTAAATCTCCTATTCACCTTAAGTCTAACCCTTTACCTTTTCCTCCTAGGAATCTTAGAACTTCAAAGAAGGACGAGCAAGAGAAAGAGATTCTGGAGACCTTTAGAAAGGTAGAGGTGAACATCCCTTTATTAGATGTAATCAAGCAAGTTCCAAGGTATGCAAAATTTTTGAAGGAATTATGCACTAATAAAAGGAAATTACAAGACAATGAAAAGGTAACAGTTGGTGAGAATGTATCTGCGGTTCTGCAAAGAAAAATGCCTCCAAAATGTAAAGATTCGGGTATGTTTACCATTCCCTGCAAGATAGGTAATACCAGGTTTGAGAGAGCTATGCTAGATCTAGGAGCATCTATTAATGTTATGCCACTATCTATTTATGCTTCTTTGCATCTAGGTCCCTTGAAAAACACTGGTGTCATTATCCGATTAGTCGATCGTACTAACACGTACCCTGAAGGGGTAATTGAGGATGTATTGGTGCAGGTGAGTGAACTAATCTTTCCCGCAGATTTTTATATTGTGGACATGGAGGACGATACATCTCCAAACCTTGCTCATATCTTGTTAGGAAGACCATTCTTGAAAACAGCAAGAACGATGATTGATGTGCACAATGGGACCCTGACCATGGAGTTTGACGGCGAAAAGATTCAATTCAACATTTACGAGGCCATGAGGTACCCTAGTGATGTCAATTCTGTGTTTTCTATTAATATCCTTGATTCCTTGGTGCATAAATCTTTCGACCACTTACACATGGAAACCTTGGAGGATGCTATCACGAATAGTTTGGAGCTGGAAGAGGAAGACGAGATTGAACAACATGCGGAATTAAAGGATACTATAGCTGTAAGACCCCGAATTTTATGAAATACAAAATTTAATTTTTCTTCATATATATATTTTTTTGAAACAGTAAGTGGTTAAATCGATAAAGTTAAAAGTTAAGGATGTTATGTGCAAATTTTATTTTTTCGGACAATATTCGTTTGGTCGGGGAATATTCGTTTGGTCCGACGGCGCCGAAATAACAAATTATTGGTGGACCCCACAACGGAATATTTGTCGGATATAGAAAACGACAGAAATAACCTTTTTAAATAAAAATAGTCAACGGAACTGTTAAAATACCGGTGATAAAAGAATAGTAGCATACGGTAGCTATTGGTATTTTCTGTAGCACTCGGTACTCTACAGTAACACACGGTATTGCATAGTGTCTCATATTATTGGTCTGATAATTGACACCGTAACTGTTACGCATCATTTCATCGATAATTGTCACTGCATAATATTTTATATTATCAATTCAATAATTGTTGTTACACAGTATTTTGCATTATTGATTTAATAATTGTCATTACACTGTATTTTATATCATTGAGTCAATAATTGTTGTTGCACTGTTTTTAAAATTATTGAACCTAATAATTGTCACAGTAACATATGCACAGTAATTCACATTATTGAATCAATAATTGTCATTACACAGTAACGTATGTTTTATTTTACATTATTGTTATCTCTATTATGATGTTATTTAAACAGTTGTATTTCATTAATTTATTGACTTGATATCTAAGAACTAACTATACTGTATTTATAACAATTAGTCATAATAATTGAATTGATAAAGTTATTTGTTTATAATATAAAGTTAGGTGATTATTAGGTGATATGAAATGAATGGTGTAGATTAAAGTGTGAATTATTGTTGAATAATTGAATTGATTTGTTTATAATATAAAGTTAGGTGATTATTAGGTGATATGAAATGAATGGTGTAGATTAAAGTGTGAATTATTGTTGAATAATTAAATTGATTTGTTTATAATATAAAGTTAGGTGATTATTAGGTGATATGAAATGAATGATGTAGATTAAAGATAATATAATATTTGAAATGGATGGTGTAGATTAAAAGATGATCTTTAAATGAATGGTTTAGATTAAATGAATGATAAGATTTTTGGCTATAAATAGAAGCCTTAACTTAAGGATTTTTCATAAACTTCCTTACTTGTTCTTTCTTTCTCTCTCTAAATACTTCTTGTGAAAGTTCTCTCTAAGTGTGCTTAAGTCATCTTGAGTATTTGTGAAGATCTATAAGTATACGTGTACTGTTCAAGTTAATCAATCTCATTTAAATCAATATCCAGTCACGTGTTGAGGTAAGGGATACCATCTTTTTCATCTTCCATTATTCAAACGTACTATGGTAAAGGATTATCATTATTTGATTCTCGATAATAATATTGTTTCTTCCTTACTCATAAGACGTGCCTTTTATTTCCATGTATTAAATTGTGGGAATAACCTTACGGAGCGGATTGCCGCCTGTTGGTGAATAACCTTTCGTATTCATTCATTATTAATCTCTGAGAATAACCTTACGGAGCGGATTGCCGCCTGTTTGGTGAATAACTCTTTGTACTCAAATTCTATTAAATTGTGGGAATAACCTTACGGAGCGGATTGCCGCCTGTTGGTGAATAACCCTTTGTATTAATTTCCTTCACCTTTTGTTAATCAAACCTGCTACGGTAAGGGATATTATTTTCTTTCATACTCCTAAATCGAAATTTATTATGGAACTATTGTTTCTATAATTCCTGAAAATATTATATGTTCCATAATAGTTGAACTTCATTATTTCAACTGAACCTTCCTATTTACGTGAACCTTTCTATTGAATTGTAACCGTTATTCTGAACTGTGGATCTTGAATATCATTTTTAAATTTCACTCCACATCATGTTGACAATTTGGACATTATTTGAATCTGTACAAAGTAAACTTCCGATACTTATTGTTATCCTATTTCTTCTGTTCATCATTTATATCATTCTAATCATCCAAAAATCAAGCTGTTGTGAATATCTGTGGCCGGGGGCACAGATGTGATATATTTGTTGAACAGATGATAGGTTAAAGGCGATATAATAGGTTAAAGGCGATACATCTGTTCGGTGTCTTTTATGGCACGTGGTGAAAGTTCTCTTTGGCCCGTAGTGCATAGATGAACTGTTGTTTGGTATGATTATCACCAAAGGCTGAATCTGGTATAATCATGACCGCTGGTGCTAAATTAAATATCTTTGGCCCGTAGTGCAAAGATGAACTGTTGATTTGCATGATTATGATCAGGAACTGTGAATTTTTATTATCATGACTAATGGTATTTCAGATGATAAAAGTTGATGATGTTTTTACGAAAAAGAGAAGCGAGTGGACATTATAATCTGCATTATTCTTTTAATAGATTGCTCATTCCGCTGCTATTATTGATCTGAACATTGTTTAAGAATTTAACTGCAGTTTTTGATATAAACCTTGTATTCTATTGTATTCTATCAAGAACTCAACTGTTGAAGGCTAATGATAATTTATTCGTCATTATCTTAGTCATGATATTTTTTACTGGGCTATTTGAGCTCACCCTTTCTTTTGTTCCATTGTTTTTCAACAGGAAATGAAAACATAACAGGGTCTAGCCGGGGAATGGAGTGAGGGTCCGAGGAATAGTTATCATAGTCTTCACGTTTTGTAAAATAGTGTGGCAATAATAGTGAAGACTTAGTTGTGTATTATTATACACTGTATTGAAGTACGTTGTGCTTTGTTGTAATAATTTTGTTGTAGTCTTTTGACGACTCAAGTTTGGGCTGTGTGGGCCCAGATTTGGGGGCGTCACAGTTGGCATCAGAGCTTAGGGATATGGTCTTTAATGGAGATCTGGGGTTAGAACTAGGAGGGGAGAGACGAATAGAATCAATCACTAGTGTGTCCTACCTAAATTAGATTTATTTTTTATCTAATGAATCGATTTGAATGTAGGAACATGAAGAGATGAGTCAGTTTATTTGAACTAACATTTATTTTGTGACCACAGTTAATTATGGCATCTGGAAATCAGGAGGTTAATTATGAAATTACCGAAACAAATGTAGCTGCAAAACAAGAGGCGACGAATAATCTTCTTACAAACTCAGAGTTGAATCATTTGCCTAAGGCAAAAATTATGCGTGTTCTATCCAGTAAGGATGAAGGTGAAAGCTCTGCTACAGTCGTTCCAGATCCATTCTTAGAAGCAATTAAAGGAAGTAACGAACTTGCGGAAATTATTGCCTTTAATTTACTCACTAATTGGGAGAGTGATATCACATGGTTATGCTCTATAACAAAGGATCAGAATATATGGACTTTTCATATTAGTCTTTGGGATTTATGGTGTTCCAGCTATGATTTTCAAGATTATTTAAAAATGATGTTTCTATACTTTTGGGCGTTACAATTTAGAGGAATTCAGGTTAAGTTAGTCACTATCGTGGAAACTGCAGTCTATCGAAAATACTATTTTAATGGAAATCATTGGTACCTTACTACTGATGAAGTTGATGAACCCGAGAAACAGTTTGCTAGAAAATTATTCAGTGGTATTCCCATGGTTGAAATACGTGAAGATCCGAATGAAGTATTCGGGATTCGATTTGACGATAACAGTCAAGAAACCGAATGAGGTGATAACCGGTAAGCTATTCATAAATTCTCGTGAAGTCTATGCCATATTAGATACTGGCTCTATCCACTCTTTTATCTCACCTATATGTACTCAACGTTTAAATTTGACTATTGAAAACTTAAATCTTGTCTTATCAGTTGAAACCTCATTGGGAGAAATACCTATTACATTTACTATCTATAAATCTTGCTTAGTTCAAATCAACAACCTCACATTACCTGTTGACCTTATTTCTTTGGAGATGCGTGAATTTGATGTGATTTTAGGAATTGATTGGTTGACTACCCATCATGCTAAAATTGATTGTTTTCATAAGATTATTAGTTTTCATATTCCTAATCAACCTGTCATGCAAATTCAAGCAACTAAACCATTGAAATCTATAACTGTTATTTCTAGCCATAAAGCCATTCGTTTATTGAAAAACGGATGTCAAGCCTTTTTAGCTCATGTCACTGATTTGAACAAAAACACGTCAAACTTGAATGATATTCCCATTGTTAATGAGTTTCCTGACGTTTTTTCTGAGGAACTTTCTGGCTTACCCCAAACCGTGAAATTGAATTCTGTATCGATCTTGAACCCGGCACTAAGCCCATTTTTAAAGTCCCATACCAAATGGCTCCCATAGAACACCAAGAGTTGAAAGTTTAATTACTAGATATCGGTATCATTCATTCTAGTACAAAACTTATATCGAGCGAGGAATGCGAGAAGAGTTTTCAAGAACTCAAGAGGAGACTTGTTTCAGCTCCTGTTCTGACCATACCATCAGGATCAGGAGAATTTGTTATCTACAGCGATGCTTCTGGCAAAGGTCTAGGCTGTGTCCTTATGCAACATGGAAAGGTTATAGCCTATGTCTCTCGACAACTCAAAGATTATGAGAAAAATTATCCTACTCATGATCTAGAGTTGGCAGCAGTTGTTTTCGCGTTGAAGATCTGGAGACACTACTTGTACGGAGAAAAAGTGGATATCTATACGGATCATAAAAGTCTCAAGTATTTCTTCACCCAGAAGGAACTCAACATGCGACAACGACGTTGGCTTGAGCTGTTAAAGGATTATGACCACACAATCCAGTATCACCCGGGAAAGGCGAACGTTGTAGCTGACGCTTTGAGCAGAAAATCTTATGCAAGTACAAGTGCACTGCTGACAACACAAAAGTGTATTTTGTACGACTTGCAAAAGATGGAGATAGAGCTAAAGACACCAGGGACCCACTCGAAGATTGCTCACGTGCGAGTAGAACCAACTTTAATCGATAAAATTAAAGCTGCTCAAGCTACCGATCCGGAACTGATAAACATGATAAAGAAAGTACAAGAAGGTGCCATTCCCGAAGCAAGAATCGACGAGAAAGGAATACTTCGAGTCAACTCTCGACTCTGTGTTCCTAACGATCCTGAATTAAAGCATAAAATCATGATGGAGGCACACAACACGCCGTTTGCAATCCATCTAGGAGGTACCAAGATGTATCGAGATCTTCGACATACATTTTGGTGGAACAATATGAAAAGAGAGATTGCGGAGTTTATCTCAAGGTGCCTAACTTGTCAACGTGTCAAGGCAGAGCATCAAGTTCCTAAAGGTCCATTACAATCACTTGAAGTTCCCGAATGGAAGTGGGAACACATCAATATGGACTTCGTGACGGGTCTTCCAAAAGTTTCTCAAGGCTTAGATGCAATTTGGGTGATCGTAGATAGATTGACCAAATCTGCTCATTTCTTGCCTATACGAGAAAACTTTTCACTTGAACGTCTTGCCGGTATGTACATAAATGAGATCGTGAGATTGCATGGCATGCCAGTTTCCATAGTTTCTGATCGAGATCCTAGATTCACTTCACGCTTTTGGATCAGTCTACAAAAAGCTATGGGCACTGAACTACGTTTTAGTTCTGCATACCATCCTCAAATGGACGGACAATCGGAAAGGACGATCCAGACCCTCGAAGATCTTTCGAGACTTTGTGTATTAGACTTCAAAGGAAGTTGGGATAAGTACTTGCCGTTGGTGGAATTTTCTTACAACAACAGTTACCAAGCAAGCATAGGCATGGCTCCATTCGAGGCATTGTATAGAAGGAAGTGTCGCTCTCCAATATGTTGGAATGAGGTAGGAGAAGCAAAATTGTTGGGACCCGAGTTGGTACGCTTGACGACCGAAAAGATCCAAATGATCCGACAACGAATACAGACCGCACAAGAACGACAAAAGAGTTATGCTGATCTTCATCGGAGAGACGAAAGTTTCAACGTCGGAGATCATGTATTCTTACGTGTTTCTCCATGGAAAGGGGTTACGAGATTCAGAAAGAGAGGAAAGCTCAACCCTCGATTTATTGGCCCATTTGAAATCCTCGATCGAATAGGAACCGTAGCCTACAGACTAGCCTTACCACCAAGTATGTCTCGCATCCATAACGTTTTTCACATATCTATGTTACGTAAATATGTGAAGGACCCAAACCACGTCATTGAGTTAGAACCAGACGTTATAGCAGATGATTTAACATACGAGGAGGTACCTGTTAAGATCCTGGATAAGAAGGAGCAGATCCTACGCTCAAAGGTTATACCTCAAGTTAAGGTTTTATGGAGGAACCAAGATACTGAGGAAATGACCTGGGACCTAGAATCTAAGATGAAATCTAAGTATCCTTACCTCTTCGATATGTCAGGTACGTCAATTTCGGGGACGAAATTTCATAAGGAGGGGAGGTTGTAAGACCCCGAATTTTATGAAATACAAAATTTAATTTTTCTTCATATATATATTTTTTTGAAACAGTAAGTGGTTAAATCGATAAAGTTAAAAGTTAAGGATGTTATGTGCAAATTTTATTTTTTCGGACAATATTCGTTTGGTCGGGGAATATTCGTTTGGTCCGACGGCGCCGAAATAACAAATTATTGGTGGACCCCACAACGGAATATTTGTCGGATATAGAAAACGACAGAAATAACCTTTTTAAATAAAAATAGTCAACGGAACTATTAAAATACCGGTGATAAAAGAATAGTAGCATACGGTAGTTATTGGTATTTTCTGTAGCACTCGGTACTCTACAGTAACACACGGTATTGCATAGTGTCTCATATTATTGGTCTGATAATTGACACCGTAACTGTTACGCATCATTTCATCGATAATTGTCACTGCATAATATTTTATATTATCAATTCAATAATTGTTGTTACACAGTATTTTGCATTATTGATTTAATAATTGTCATTACACTGTATTTTATATCATTGAGTCAATAATTGTTGTTGCACTGTTTTTAAAATTATTGAACCTAATAATTGTCACAGTAACATATGCACAGTAATTCACATTATTGAATCAATAATTGTCATTACACAGTAACGTATGCTTTATTTTACATTATTGTTATCTCTATTATGATGTTATTTAAACAGTTGTATTTCATTAATTTATTGACTTGATATCTAAGAACTAACTATACTGTATTTATAACAATTAGTCATAATAATTGAATTGATAAAGTTATTTATTTATAATATAAAGTTAGGTGATTATTAGGTGATATGAAATGAATGGTGTAGATTAAAGTGTGAATTATTGTTGAATAATTGAATTGATTTGTTTATAATATAAAGTTAGGTGATTATTAGGTGATATGAAATGAATGGTGTAGATTAAAGTGTGAATTATTGTTGAATAATTAAATTGATTTGTTTATAATATAAAGTTAGGTGATTATTAGGTGATATGAAATGAATGGTGTAGATTAAAGATAATATAATATTTGAAATGGATGGTGTAGATTAAAAGATGATCTTTAAATGAATGATTTAGATTAAATGAATGATAAGATTTTTGGCTATAAATAGAAGCCTTAACTTAAGGATTTTTCATAAACTTCCTTACTTGTTCTTTCTTCTCTCTCTAAATACTTCTTGTGAAAGTTCTCTCTAAGTGTGCTTAAGTCATCTTGAGTATTTTTGAAGATCTATAAGTATACGTGTACTGTTCAAGTTAATCAATCTCATTTAAATCAATATCCAGTCACGTGTTGAGGTAAGGGATACCATCTTTTTCATCTTCCATTATTCAAACGTACTATGGTAAGGGATTATCATTATTTGATTCTCGATAATAATATTGTTTCTTTCTTACTCATAAGACGTGTCTTTTATTTCCATGTATTAAATTGTGGGAATAACCTTACGGAGCGAATTGCCGCCTGTTGGTGAATAACCTTTCGTATTCATTCATTATTAATCTCTGAGAATAACCTTACGGAGCGGATTGCCGCCTGTTTGGTGAATAACTCTTTGTACTCAAATTCTATTAAATTGTGGGAATAACCTTACGGAGCGGATTGCCGCCTGTTGGTGAATAACCCTTTGTATTAATTTCCTTCACCTTTTGTTAATCAAACCTGCTACGGTAAGGGATATTATTTTCTTTCATACTCCTAAATCGAAATTTATTATGGAACTATTGTTTCTATAATTCCTGAAAATATTATATGTTCCATAATAGTTGAACTTCATTATTTCAACTGAACCTTCCTATTTACGTGAACCTTTCTATTGAATTGTAACCGTTATTCTGAACTGTGGATCTTGAATATCATTTTTAAATTTCACTCCACATCATGTTGACAATTTGGACATTATTTGAATCTGTACAAAGTAAACTTCCGATACTTATTGTTATCCTATTTCTTCTGTTCATCATTTATATCATTCTAATCATCCAAAAATCAAGCTGTTGTGAATATCTGTGGCCGGGGGCACAGATGTGATATATTTGTTGAACAGATGATAGGTTAAAGGCGATATAATAGGTTAAAGGCGATACATCTGTTCGGTGTCTTTTATGGCACGTGGTGAAAGTTCTCTTTGGCCCGTAGTGCATAGATGAACTGTTGTTTGGTATGATTATCACCAAAGGCTGAATCTGGTATAATCATGACCGCTGGTGCTAAATTAAATATCTTTGGCCCGTAGTGCAAAGATGAACTGTTGATTTGCATGATTATGATCAGGAACTGTGAATTTTTATTATCATGACTAATGGTATTTCAGATGATAAAAGTTGATGATGTTTTTACGAAAAAGAGAAGCGAGTGGACATTATAATCTGCATTATTCTTTTAATAGATTGCTCATTCCGCTGCTATTATTGATCTGAACATTGTTTAAGAATTTAACTGCAGTTTTTGATATAAACCTTGTATTCTATTGTATTCTATCAAGAACTCAACTGTTGAAGGCTAATGATAATTTATTCGTCATTATCTTAGTCATGATATTTTTTACTGGGCTATTTGAGCTCACCCTTTCTTTTGTTCCATTGTTTTTCAACAGGAAATGAAAACATAACAGGGTCTAGCCGGGGAATGGAGTGAGGGTCCGAGGAATAGTTATCATAGTCTTCACGTTTTGTAAAATAGTGTGGCAATAATAGTGAAGACTTAGTTGTGTATTATTATACACTGTATTGAAGTACGTTGTGCTTTGTTGTAATAATTTTGTTGTAGTCTTTTGACGACTCAAGTTTGGGCTGTATGGGCCCAGATTTGGGGGCGTCACAATAGCTGCATTACACTCGTTACCAAAAATTTCAGATAAGTATGTCGTTTCGTCCATTCAACTACCGGTGGCTCATGAAAGGTTGTTACCTTCTGTTGTGCAGGCTCCGAGGTTGGAATTAAAGCCTCTACCTATCCATTTGAAATATGCATATCTAGGGCAAGAGGAAACACTGCCAGTGATAATTGCAAATAATCTAACCAAAGTCCAAGAGAAAAAGTTGCTTAGAGTCTTAAGGGACCACGTACAAGTCTTTGGTTGGACAATTGCAGATATTAAAGGTATTAGCCCAGCTATGTGTATGCATCGCATTCTTTTGGAAGAGGGAGCCACCCCAAAGCGAGATGCTCAAAGCAGACTGAATCCACCCATGATGGAAGTTGTGAAAAAAGAGGTTCTGAAATTACTCGATGCAGGTATTATCTACCCTATTTCAGATAGTCAATGGGTCAGTCCAGTTCAAGTAGTTCCTAAGAAAGCTGGCATAACTGTCGTTAAAAATGATAATAATGAGTTAGTGCCTACTCGTTTGCAAGCAGGATGGAGAGTGTGTATTGATTATAGGAAGTTGAATGCCGTAACTAGAAAAGATCATTTCCCTCTCCCTTTTATTGACCAAATGTTAGAAAGATTAGCAGGTCACACTTATTATTGCTTTTTAGATGGTTTTTCGGGTTATAACCAAATTGTGATTGCACCTGAAGATCAAGAAAAGACTACTTTCACATGCCCATTCGGTACATTTGCATACCGTAGGATGTCCTTCGGACTTTGTAATGCACCCAGTACGTTTCAACGATGCATGATAAGTATATTTTCTGATCTTCTTGAACATTGCATTGAAGTATTTATGGATGATTTCACAATTCATGGTGATTCGTTAGATGCATGCTTAGATAATTTAACTCGTGTGTTGGATATATGCTTAGAGACGAATCTTGTTCTAAATTGGGAAAAATGTCATTTCATGGTAGAACAGGGTATCGTCCTAGGTCATGTAGTTTCAGCTAAGGGAATAGAAGTGGATAAAGCTAAGATAGAAATTGTTGCTGCTTTACCTTACCCCGCAAGCGTGCGGGAGATTCGTTCTTTTCTTGGTCATGCAGGTTTTTATCGAAGATTTATCAAGGACTTCTCCAAAATAGCTATGTCGTTGTGTAAGTTGCTGCAAAAAGAGGCAGAATTCCAGTTTGACGATGAGTGCAAAGGGGCGTTTGATAAATTAAAGACCCTATTGACCTCCACACCGGTGATACAACCACCGAATTGGAATTTACCCTTCGAAATCATGTGTGATGCCAGCAACTATGCAGTAGGGGCTGTTTTGGGTCAACGAGTTAACAAAGCTGCACATGCCATCTATTATGCTTCTCGGACATTGAATGTTGCTCAGATTAACTATTCTACAACAGAAAAAGAATTATTATCTGTTGTTTTTGCTTTAGACAAATTTAGATCTTATCTTCTCGGTACTAAAGTCATAGTTTATTCTGACCATGCTGCTCTCAGGTATCTGCTTACAAAGAAGGATTCCAAACCAAGGATCATACGATGGATCCTGCTGCTCCAAGAATTTGACTTGCAAATAAAGGACAAGAAAGGAGCAGACAATTTAGTGGCAGATCTTGAGCAGGTTGCTTAAAGATGAAGAAGCACTTCCACTGCAAGACTCCTTTCCAGATGAGCATCTATTCTCCGTTGATAAGGCTGCACCCTGGTACGCAAACATTGTTAATTATTTAGTCAGCGCTTATATTCCTAGTGAGTTCTCCAAAATGCAGAAAGAGAAGCTTAAGAGCGATGTGAAACGGTATGTCTGGGATGACCCCTATTTATGGAAATTCTGTGCTGATCAGGTAGTTAGAAGATGTGTCCCTAACTCTGAGTTTTCATCCATTTTAACTTTCTGTCATTCTTACGCTTGTGGGGTCATTTTGGACCAAAACGAACAGCTCATAAAATTTTAGAATGTGGTTTCTTTTGGCCTAGTATTTTTAAAGACTCCTATCTATTTTGTAAAGCATGTGCTAATTGTCAAAAGACCGGAAACATATCCAGTAGAAATCAAATGGCACAAACCCCTATTTTGGTGGTTGAAATTTTCGATGTTTGGGGCATTGATTTTATGGGGCCATTTCCTGTCTCATATGGTAATGTTTACATTCTTCTGGCTGTTGACTACGTTTCCAAATGGGTGGAGGCTAAAGCCATCAAGACTAACGATTCTAAAGTTGTTGCAGATTTTGTCAAATCTAACATATATGTCAGGTTTGGAACTCCGAGAGCCATCATCAGCGATAAAGGAACGCACTTTTGCAATAGGACATTAACAACACTGTTTAAGAAATACAATGTCATGCACAAAGTTTCAACGGCTTACCATCCGCAGAGCAATGGCCAAGCAGAGGTCTCAAACCGTGAGGTCAAGTCCGTTTTGGAGAAAGTCGTTCAGCCTAATAGAAAAGATTGGAGTCTAAAGCTAGAAGATGCATTATGGGCCTATCGCACAACATACAAAACTCCTATCGGAATGTCACCGTATCGGATCATCTTCGGAAAGCCATGTCATCTACCAGTCGAGCTAGAACATAAGGCTTTTTGGGCCATTAAACGATGTAACTGGAGCATGACTGAAGCTGGCGAACATAGGAAATTGCAATTACAAGAGTTAGAAGAACTACGCCATGAGGCTTATGAAAGCTCAAGATTGTACAAGGAAAGGACAAAGGCATTTCATGATAAACAAATTTTGCGAAAAACGTTTGTACTCGGTCAAAAGGTCCTTTTGTACAATTCCCGCTTGAAACTGTTTCCAGGAAAGCTGCGTTCTCGGTGGGAAGGGCCCTTTGTGATTGTTCACATTTCCTCTCATGGTGCGATAGAGATTAATGACCCACGCACGGGAAGGATATTTAAAGTGAACGGTCATCGGCTTAAACCATTCTACGAAGGATATCAAGTGGAGGACGTCGAGCTCGTGGAATTATTGGACCTTGTTCATCACACTTGAGTAGTAATATGTCGAGCGAACGACATTAAACAAACGCGCTTTTCGGGAGGCAACCCGACCTTCAATTAGTCATTTCATGCGTTTTTCAATTTCTACGTCTTTAACTTAAACTTGAGTTAATTTAGGAATTCAAAGTTGTTGATTTTATTTAGCTTAGGATTTATTACGCCTTGTTAGCCATTCTAACTCCTTGGACATTTTTGTTTCATTGTAGGTATTGGTGCACTACATTGCAAAGATTAAACAGCAGAAAAGAAAAAAAAAATTTAGTCTCAGAGTGCATGGCCCCGACCGGCTTTAAGCCCATCACTTCACGGCCCCGACCGGAAGCTTGCAGCCATACACGACCCCAGCCAGCATTTTGCCTAAGCACACTCGGCCCCGGCCAGCTTCTCTCAGCCAAACCTGGCCCCGGCCGGCTCTAAGCCCAGAAAAACCACGGCCCCGGCCGGCTACTCTCAGTCATTTCTGGCCCCGGCCAGCTTTATTGCACAAATTCACGGCCCTGGCCGTGCACGGAATAAAAAAAAAACTTTTAAAAACCCATAGTCCAGTCGATTGGGTCACCCTTTTTCACTCTCCCAGCCGAGACCCACCCCAGTTACGAACTCTCTCCATATCCTTCTCCCAGCCGAGACCCAATCACCAAACCCTCCTCGCCAAAATCATCTCACTTCTTCCTCAACATCCTCCCAACCGATCCAGCCGAGACTCTCTCTCTCCCTCGAATCAGACTTCTTCTCCCATCCGACTTCTTCTCCCTACCGATTACACGACATACACTACCCCCAAACACATCCATCTCTTCTGACCGAGAGGGATTTTTCTTCTTCCACAACGAGGGAACGATTCTGCCACGAGGACTTCTCTTCTGCCATAGCAGGCCTCCAATTCGTTGCCTACCCATTCCGGTACCACTTTCAGTTTCCATTCGCATTTTCGTTTGGTTTTGCTTCTTGTTCGCTTTATATTTTGGATGCCCAGTTGGTTTGTGTTGGCCAACTGGATGAGTTCGGGGGTGTTGGGCGTTTGTGTGGTGTGTGACGGAGAGATTGCAGGTGGTGCCATCGTTGACCTTGTGTGTATACTCTGAATTTGGGGAAGAAAAATAGTGCCCGCCAAGTGTTTGTTGAATTGCCTCATAGACACAGCTTGTCCGTTTTCCGCTCTTTGGATTGTTCGGTTTGTGCTACACATTCGCGGTGGGATATTGAGAGTTAGGGACTTGGTATTTTGTTCAATATGCCACCAAAACGTCAACGAGGTGAAAGTTCCACACCGTCGTCCCGTGCTTATGATAAGAAAAAGTTTGTTAGTGCCGAGGCGGCGGACAAATTTGATCTGTATTTAATGGGTATAGCTCTAACTCCCGAGCGCGGTCTTCGTCCCGAGGAGCTAGTTGATGGCGATATGGCTCGTATGATAATGGAGCGTGGTTGAGATTCGTTCACGGATCAACCAGATCCTGCTGTGATATCGATTGTCAAGGAATTTTATGCGAACGCTGAGGATACGTCGCGTTGTACAGTTATGATTCGGGGGAAGCTGGTCTCTTTTCGGGGTGCTACGATTAATGAATTTTATAACTTAGAGCCGCCCATCTTTTGCCAATACGCGAAGTTTGTTCTTGAGAATCCGAATTACGACACGATCATACGCGCATTGTGCAAGCCTGGGACGGTTTGGACCACTAGAGGCCATCAAGGTTCCATGATATTCCCATTTAATTGCTTGAGCCGTTATGGAAAAATCTGGTATGCATTTATATGTGCCAAGTTTATGCCATCTACGCACCTTAGTGATGTAACGAAAGAACGGGCGGTATTGCTATATGCTATCGTGACAGGCAAACACATAAATGTGGGGGATGTGATCGAGGCGTCGATTCGGAAGAATCTGCGCGGTCCTACTCAAAGCGGTTTGCCCCATCCCTCGTTAATTTGTGGGTTATGTAGGCGAGCAGGCGTTAGATGGGGGTCAGATGAGTCTATGCAGCAGCCGTTGATTTGTTAGAGTTTATGCCCTAGAGGCTAATTATTTGATGTAATTGCTTAACATTTTTGATATTATATTTGATTGAATAAATAGATTATTTTATTATGATTTCATTTACTGCGTTATATAAATGTTAACATAATAAAAGCCCTTAGAATAATGATACGAATTATATAGCTTTAAGTATGTGACTTGAACATGAGATTATATAATTATAATTAGTATCATTGCTCTTAAATGTCCCTAGTCGAGTATCATTGTTAATGGGACAACAATGATGCATTGAGACTAGTATGTGGATTGACTGATGGCCAAATCTCATTGGTCATAAATATATGAGATATTTGAGTCAATGCATAGGTACATGTTAGAGAACAATGTACTGGACTGACCCACCATGAGAATTCTACATGGAGCATTATGCAAAGTGTCATAAGAAGTTCTTATAGTGACAATGATGTAATGATCCTTCGACCTGAAGTCACTATATTATTACACGAGAATTTGTGTACTTTGATATCATCAAATGTCACCTTTAATAGGGTGGACAATAAAGGTGATTATTGGGTACATCATGAATCGTGTGAGGAATATGAGTGATCTAGATGGAATTTAACCCTCCTATATATTAGGGGTGATATCCATAGGCCTCTTGATTGAGTAGGACTACGAAATGCATGGCCATGCTCAAATATTGATTTGTTTCATATAGTTTACTCATTGATCAAGAAAACTCAGATTAAATTATGAAGAGTATGACACATTCCATGCCTCGAGTTTAATCTAGGATATAAGGTTAAAAGGATTAAATTACATTGAAACATTGGTCACGAAAAGGTTGTATCGAATCACCGATCTTATTATTATTTGGGTAGCAGTGATGCATTACTAGATGCCGCTCACTGTTTATAATTTTATAATATGATTTTAAAATTATTGCCAACATAATAATAACCTATAGGGTCACACACTTAGAACGTAATTAAAAGGGAATTAATTTAAATTGTAAGTATTTTAAATATGTCAATATGATTGATAGTATTTAAAAATTACGAATTTAAATTAATAGGATAATTTGTATATATGTATATTAATTAAGTAAGACTTAATTAAAATATAATATATATAAATTCGGATTTTATTTTTCTATTGATTTTAGGTTTTAGTTAATTCCTATTAACTACTATATATATGATATATCAGTAGTCTAAAAGTCACGTAAGGAAAAACTAAAACCCTAGCCGCTTTCAGAAAGAGGCTAGAGAGAAAAATAGGTTAGAAATCCTGATCTTGGTGGCTAGTACCGCGGTTCCTTTTGCTGCAGATCGTGGGACGATTCGCGGAGCGTTCGTGTGGATACCGTAGAGACGTAGTCACTAGATTGCGTTGAAGATTCGAAGCCGTTCCATAATTCCATCGTCTTCTCAACATCTCAGATAATCGGTAAAATAATCTAAACCTCTGATTAATCTGTTTTCGCATGGATCCTGTCTTAGGGTTTCAAAAAAAAATTTAAATTCCGCTGCTTTCACTGTGTCGAAACCCTAACATGATTTTGTTGGATCATGGCTTGATTTTGCGCTATAAAGTCTGGGACGGCGGTGAATCGCATCCCCGTGGTTTAGGTTTTATCATCCACAACGATCCTGTTGCTGAAACTGGTGAACCGTCTACTTCTGGAGTTTAGCGTAAGGCCAAATTCAGCTCCCAGCTCCGAAATTTACAATTGTGGGTCGATAATCGGATGGATCGCTTAGAAAGGCAGAATGCACGACTCGCAGCACGTCAAGCTCATATGTTTGATTCTCAGACAAATTTTAACATAGCTTTGACTGAGATGTTCGCCCGGATGAATCCGACGGCCGATCCTGTTCCTTTTCCTGAGCCACATCCATTGCCGGTGTACCCACCTCCTGATGACCATGATGAGGAGGTCGATCACGACGATTGACCTGTCAGGGGCGTCCTCTTGTTCTTCTTTCTTCAGTTCTTTATTTCTTTAACAATGAGGACATTGTCTGCTTTGAGTTTGGGGGTGGAAAAGTATTTAGTCTGCATATATATAGTAGTTTTAGGAATATTATGTTGCATTTGCATATTTTAGGACATTGTTTAGTTGGTTTAGCATTTAGAATGAATTAAAAAAAAATTAAAAAATCATAAAAATATTTTTCTTGTTATATTTAGTGTTAATTAGTTTGTTGCATGTATTTAGGATCATATTTCATTGCATAACTTGAGCGGTAATTGATGCATGAAGTTTAATGATGGCCGATGATAAAAATTTGATGAATTTTGTAATAATTTTAAGTAAGATGGATAAGGACTGCTAAATTGGGAATTCTAACTATTTGCTAGTCTTATTGAACTCGAGACCCTTAATTTTTCATTGAACATTCGATATATTAAGTCAGTTGAATTTTGGTTCAATTTAATGGATTAGGTGCTAATTGAATATAGTGGTGACCTCTATACTGTGTTGGATCATATGATATAAAGGATGAAATACATAATTGCTTCGATGTCTGTCTTAACTGGAAAAAAAAACAAAAATAAATAAAGAAAAGTAGACAGATATGAGCAGATTCTTAGCTAGTCTGTTTTTGTGGCCTTTATTGCTCGAACAAGTAAGCACTTAGGAGTGTCTCTACACTCAGTGCCCTAAAGCCAACTGGTTTGGGAGTCGCTGGTGGAAAGTTCGCTACGTGGGTAATTTTGAAAAGCCTAAGAAAAATGGACATTGCACATGCTAAGTTAATATTACACGAGATGGAGCGTAAAACGCACTCGTAAAATGAAGGAAGAAAAAAATGAAAAAATGTGAAGACAAGTGTATAGAGGGGATTAAAATTCTGAGTTGATATCTTTTATTTGTCACATTGGTTCATGAGTTGTATTAAAATTTTGATTGAATTGATATATTGAATTCACACACACACAAGGGTTGGTAGTGAATGAAATTTGTGATACGTTGGATTTATGATTATGCATGAATTTGAGATTTTGCTGAATTATTACTTAAGGATCTTTGAGTCTGGATTTTCATGAATTGTGTTGATTTATTGCTCAAGACATTAGTTGGATCTGCATATGCATTCATGTAGTTAGTATAATTAATGTAGTTGTTTTTCTTGTTGGTATTTTTGCTTGAGGACAAGCAAAGTCTTAAGTTTGGGGGTATTTGATGAGTGTAGTTTATACTTACGAATCGATGTTCTTGAGCTCAATAAATTGCTATCATTGAGTATTTTTATTTGCATTTTACTTGTTTTTATGTTTATATTGCAGAAAATAGCTTTGGAGGGTCAAAACGGTAAAAATGGAGCTTAATGGCAATTTTGTAATTATGAACAGTAACCACGGCCGGGGCCGGCTTTTTATAGTGCAATCCGTGGCCGGGGCCGTGGTCGGCGGAATTAATTTCAAGTGTCCGTGCGTTTCCAGAAGTTGAGCAAAAGAAGGATTGTGATGTTGCTACGAGTTAGGAGTTTTTAGTAGAGTTATTAGAGATATAAATAGTTAGGATTAGGATGATTTTAATACAACTTAGAGAGAGAAAGATTTCCATTGAAGATTAATTGGCGTTTTTGACTATGTCAGGCTAAGTTCTCTATTTTCAGTTCTAAGGGATGTTGAATCTTATTTATTATCTATGAATTAATTGAGTTATTAGTTTCTTTTCCTTCATCTGTGGAGTTTATTCTTGATGATCTATTTGAATTGCTTAATGATAATTGGTTTGATTGATTTGATTATTATTATATGCTAGATTAAGGTATAATATTAAGCAAACGATGTTATATCTGATCATAAGTAGCGAATAGTGATGTTTGATTGTGGTCAAGCTTTTGAATATTGCTATGATATCAAGAAGACAGGTTAAATAGTCTGCGATTGTACGATTATTGCTTGGAATAACCTAATTCCCTAATTCTTAATGCTATTGTCATATTAAATCTAGACTGATAGTTCTAGGTTATATGATAATTAGGGTCTAGTGGGGGCGATCGTCACATTAGATTTAAAACATAAGGGGAATTTCGGGTAACGCGGACCGTGGTTACCTAGGGTTATTAATGTCATTGAAGGAAAGATATTAATTAACCTGATTATATCATATTTATGAAAAGATGATACTGAACTGAATAACTGAAGTTTGCAAATCATTGGATAATCTTCATTTATACTTCTTGTTTTCTAGTAGAATCATAGTTACAAAAATCCCCTTTTTATTATTACTTGTTATTTACTGTTAGAAGCATTCGGATAAATCATAAAATACACTTCCTGTGGGTTCGACTGTTGCTTGCCATTATACCAATTTTATATTGATAGAGTGAAAGTAAGGAATAATTTTGGAGTGATAACGACAGCTTTCAACTATTGTATTATTACTTTAATTATTATATTCCACTGTTGGTATTTTAGGTATTAAAACAGACTCATTATTTGAATAATACTAAAATTTATGCTATTAATATATTAAGTTAATAATGCAGAAGATAAGTAATATATAAAGTTATTTGTTTTATTAAAATATAATATATAAAGTTATGTATTTTATTAGAAAATAATATATAAAGTTATTTATTTTATTATAAAATATTATAATATAATTTTGTTTTTATATGAATTTTTTTTAGATGGCGTGCATTCTTCTTCTTCCATTTCAAAGTTAGGCATTACATACACACTTTTTCAAACTGAGTGTGTGCCTCATACTAAATTTGTCAAAATTCGTGTGCCATTCTTTACCTATAAATAGGTTGCTCGGTTAAGTAACTGAACACGCCCAATTCTTTCTCTTACTGATATATTGTGAGTATAGTTGAGTATAGTAAGGTTACTCTGAAATTTTGGTAAAGCCAAAAAGGAGTGCAAAAAATTCTCAAGTAAGCTTTTTATTTAAAAGTAATAATTGCACAAATACTTACTTCACACAGTGTTCACAAATCTTTTTTATAAGACACTTTCTTTAGGAGATTGATTTTGAAAAACTTTATTTGGAAGATTTTATTTTAAAATATTATTTTCAAAAACTATTTAGAAGTTATTATAATTTATTTTGTACACTACACAGATTTATATTATATAGACACTTTTGATAATTTCATCGTATTCGAGTTATTGTACACCATGAAATTTATATGTGGTAATTACTAATTATATTATAAATATATAAGTTAATCCATTACATTTAAAACAGTTTATTTTCACGTGATAAGGTAAGGGATAACATTTTTTTCATTCTCTTAAACTTACTATGGTAATTAATTCTTGAGTCTTGTTCGGTAAAATTTCTAAAATGATTAATAATTTGCGCTTCATTTAATATCATTTCAAGTGAACCTTCTTATTTACTTAAACATTTCTATTGAACTTTAACCATTATTTTTAAACTACGGATCTTGAATATCATTCTCGAATTTGACTCTACATCATGTTGACAATTTTGACATTATTTGAATCTGCACAAAGTAAACTTTGTAAACCACTGATGTCTATTGTTTATCCTATATTTCTCTTTCTTCTGTTCAATATTTATATCACTATTATTTATACTAATCATCAAGAATCAAGTTATTGTGAATATTCGTGGCCTGGTGCACAAATTATAGGATAAAGGCAATATAATGGTGATGTATTTTTTAGAGCCCGTAATGTCCTCTTTGACCTGAGGCAAAGAAAAACTATTATTTGGCATGATCATGACCAATGGTGATTCATATGATAAAGGTTTATGAGGATTTTTTTGAAAAGAGAAGCTAGTAAATTTAATGATTCTCCTAATGGTTATTATTTCACTGCACTTGTTGATCTAAACTTTGTTCAAGAACTTAACTGCAGTTGTTGATTTAAAACTTGTTGTTTATATTATTCTAACAAGAACTCACCACTGTTGAAGACCATTGATAATTTATTTATCATTATCGTAATCATGAAATTCTTTACTAAGCTATTTGAGCTCACCCTTTCTTTTTATTCCATTATTCTTCAACAGGAGATGAAAGAGTAGTTGGGACTAGTTGGGGGATAGAGTGAAGATTCGAGTGATAGCTGTAGTAGCCTTCACGTGTTGTAAAATAGTGTGATAATAATAGTAAAGACTTAGTTATGTATTATTAAACACTGTATTGTTGTACTTGTACTGTATTGTAATAGTTGTTGTGTAATTTGACGACTCAAGTTTGGGTTGTATAGGCCTGGATTTGGGGGCGTCACAGTTGGTATCAGAGCTTAGAAATATGGTCTTTAATGGAGATTTGGGGTTAGAATTAGGAGGGGAGAGACGAATAAAATCAATCACTAGTGTGTTCTACCTAATTTAGATTTTGTTTTCTAATGAGTGTGTTTGAATATAGGGACAAGAAGTGACGACGAGTTAGTTGTTTAACTAACCTTTATTTTGTGATGGTAGTTAAGAATGACATATGAAAATCAAGGAATGAACTATCTAATGTCCGAGGCAAATGTGACTGAGAACCAGAAAGCTACAAATAATACTCATACAGCCTCGAAAAATAAAGCAGGTGACCATGCAAATTATGATGGTTTCTTTAAGAACTTCATGCGGTTCATGCAAAACCAGGCGAGAGGGAATCTTGTTAACAATAACGGTGAAAATGTTGGCAATGCACGTATGGTCACTGCCAAACAATTCAAGGAATTGTGACCACCTGAGTTTCTAGGAAAGACCGATCCACTCAAGGCAGAGGCATGAATCAAACAGATAACAAAGATATTTGATGTCCTACGTTGCCTCGACGATCAGAAGGTTCTATTCGCCACCTTCATGTTACAGGGAGAAGCGGACCATTGGTGGGAAGTGGTAAAACATACCCATCACTTGGCACTCGAGATGTCTTGGGCAGAGTTTTAGGAACTGTTTAACGATAAATACTTTCCAGAAAGTATTCGACACATGAAGGAGGTGGAGTTTATCAAGCTGGAGTAGGGGAACATGACTGTCTCACAGTACGAGGCCAAGTTTACCATTTGGTGGTGGATGACGAAGTACGAATTAGTCATATGTTCTTACGATATTTAAGACCTAAAATTCGTCAACACCTTATCTCTTATAAATTTTGTTTATATTCAGATGTTGCAAATAGGGTTTAAAGGGTGGAGCAAGAAAGTGAAATATTATAGCCAAGAGTCAATGACCAACTGAGAGAGAGAAATAACGACAACAATCGCCATAACGAGAACTATAGAGGAAGTAATCACCATTTCATAAATGGTAACCACTTCGATGGTAATCCTGGTTCAAATAACAACAAAGGGGAATCAAGTGGGAACAACTTCAAGAGAAAAATATCCCACAATGATTTCGAAAGGGCACTGACATCAGTAGCAGCACTGGCACTAATTTTAAGGGGATGAGATAGACCACCAGTAAGATGCTACAAGTGTGGTCATGAGGGTCACATCAGTCCGAATTGTACTCAGTAGTCCAAGTTGTGCTACAATTATAGGAAGGAAGGATATATTCCACGATTTTGTCCTATTATAAAATCAAGTCCAGCTGCAATAATGGCTCCAAAAGCTAGCACGGACATAGGAAAATCTGTAGTTCAGGAAAAAGCTTTTGTTGTGACATCCCAAAGGGCATAGAACCGGAACGAAGAGATAACCCGGTAAGCTACTCATAAATTCTTGTGAAGTATACTCTGTTAGATACTGACTCTACCCACTCTTTTATCTCACTTATATGTGCTCACCGTTTAAACTTAACTTCTGAAAACTTAGACTTTGACTTATTAGTTGAAATTCCATTAGGAGAAATAGTCAATACATTTACTGTATATAAATCTTGCTTAGTTCAAATCAACAACCTCACATTACCCGATGACCTTATTTCTTTGAAAATACATAAATTTGATGTGATTTTAGGAATTGATTGGTTGACTAACCATCATGTTAAAATCGAATGTTTTCAAAAGATCATTAGTTTTCATATTCTTAAAAAACCTATCATGCAAATTCAAACAACCAAATCATTGAAATGTATAACTATTATTTCTAGTCATAAAATCATTCGTTTATTGAAAAACAGATGTCAAGTCTTTTTAGCTCTTGTCACTAATTTGAATAAAAACACATCAAACTTGAATGATATTCCTATTGTTAATGAGTTTTCTGACATTTTTTTCGAGGAACTTCTTGACTTATCCCCAAACCGTGAAATTGAATTATGTATTGATTTTGAACGCGGTACTAAACCTATTTCCAAAGCCCTATATCGAATGGCTCCCATTGAACTTCAAGAGTTAAAAGTCCAACTATAGGAATTGTTGGATATTGGTTTCATTCGTTCGAGTGCATCACCTTGGGGTTCTCTTGTTCTATTTATGAATAAGAAAGACGGAAGTATGAGAATTGAACCATATCACCATCAAAAATAGGTATCCGTTACCTCGGATTAATGACATGTTTGATGAATTTCAAGGTGCTTAATATTTCTCGAAGATTGATCTTCATTTTGGATATCATCAGTTAAAGGTTAAAAATGAGAACATTCCTAAAACTGCTTTCAGAACATGTTATGGACATCATGAGTTCTTAGTCATGTCTTTTGGACTAACCAATGCTCCTGCAGCTTTCATGGACATGATGAACAGGATATTTAAGGAATATTTGGATCATTTTGTTATTGTCTTTATTGATGACATCCCCATATACTCCAAAAGTCGTAAGGATCATGTACAACACCTGAGATTGATACTCTAAAAGCTATGTGAGAATAAGTTATATGCCAAGTTGAAGAAGTGTGATGGCTTAAGAAAGTAACTTTTCTTGTGCATGTGATTTCTAATTAGGGGATATCAGTTAACCTTTTGAAGATTGAAACAATGCTAAATTGGAACAACCCAAGACAGTAACTAAAGTGTGAAGCTTTTTGGGTTTAGTAGGTTATTATCGGAGATTCGTAGAAGAATTTTCTCGAATTGCCACTCCACTAACTCAGCTAACTCGAAAAAGCACAAAATTCGTATGGAGCGAGGCATGCGAGAATAGCTTTCAAGAACACATGAAGAGACTTGTTTCAGCTCCTGTTCTAACCATACTATTAAGATCAAGAGAATTTGTCATCTACAGCGATGCTTCAGGAAAAGGTCTAGGTTGTGTTCTTATGTAACATGGAAAAGTCATAGCTTATGTATCTCGACAACTCAAAGATTATGAGAAAAATTACATTACTCATGATCTAGAGTTGGCAGCGGTCGTTTTCACGTTGAAGATCTTGAGACACTACTTGTACGAGGAGAAAGGGTATATCTATACAGATCACAAAAGCCTCAAGTATTTCTTCACATAGAAGGAACTCAATATGCGGTAACAACGTTGGCTTGAGCTGCTGAAGGATTACAATCACACCATCCAGTAGCATCCTGGAAAGACGAATGTTGTAACTGACGTATTAAGTAGAAGATTTTATGCGAGTACAAGTGCACTGCTAACAACACAAAGACACATTTTGTACAACTTACAAAAGATGGACATAGAGCTAAAGACATCAGGGACCCACATGAGGATGACACATATACGCGTAGAACCGGCTTTAATCGATAAAATTAAAGTTGCTCAAGCTACTGATCCAGAATTGATGAACATGATAAAGAAAGTACAAGAATGTGTTATTCTGGAGGTAAGAATTGATGAGAAAGGAATACTTCGAGTCAACTCTCGACTCTGTATTCCTAACAATCCTGAATTGAAGTATACATGATGGAGAAATACAACACACCGTTTATGATCCACCTTTGTAGTACCAAAATGTATCATGACCTTCAACATACATTTTGGTGGAACAATATGAAGAGGAAAATAGCCGAGTTTATCTCGAGGTGTTTTACTTGTCAATGTGTCAAGGCAGAACATCAAGTACCTAAGGGGCCATTACAACCACTTGATGTTCCCGAGTAGAAGTGGGAATACATTAATATGAATTTCGTGACAGGTCTTCCCAAAGTTTCTCAAGGCTTGGATACAATTTGGGTTATTGTAGATCGATTGACCAAGTCCGCTCATTTCTTGCATGTACGAGAAATTTATTCACTTGAGCGTTTTGTCGGTATGTTCATAAGTGAAATTGTGAGATTGCATGGTATGCAAATATACATAGTTTCTGATCGAGACCATAGATTCACTTCACGCTTTTGGATCAGTTTACAAAAAGTCATGGGCACCGAGCTACGATTTAGTTCTGTATACCATCCTCAAACAGACGAAAAATCAAAAAGGACGATCTATACCCTTGAAGATCTTTTGAGACTTTTGCGTAATAGACTTCAAAGAAAGTTGGGACAAGTACTTGTCATTGATTGAATTCTCATACAACAACAATTATCAATCAAGTATAAGCATGACCCCATTTAAAGTTTTGTATGGCAGAAAATGTCGCTCTTCAGTATACTGAAATGAAGTAGGAGAAGCAAAATTATTGGGACCTAAGTTGGTACGCATGACTATAGAAAAGATTCAAATGAGTCGACAATGAACACAGATCGCACAAGAATGACAAAAGAGTTATGCTGATCTTCATCGAAGGGACGAAAGTTTCAATGTTGGAGATCATGTATTCTTACGTGTTTTCCCATGGAAAGGGAGTTATCAGATTCGAAAAGAGATGAAAGTTTAACTCTCGATTTATTGGCTCATTTGAAATCCTCAACTGAGTAGGAATTGTGGCTCATATACTAGCTCTACCGCCAATTATGTCCCCTATTCATAACGTTTTTTAACATAATCCGAATTACAACATTGAGTTAGAGCCAGACATTATAGCAGAGAATTTAACGTATGAGGATGTACTTGTCAAGATCTTAGATAAGAAGGAATAGATCTTATGTTCAAATATTATACCTCAAGTCAAAGTTTTATGGAGGAACCAATATACTGAGAAAATGATCTGGGAGCTAGAATATGAAATGAAATCTAAGTATCCTTACCTTTTCGAAATGTCAGGTACGTAAATTTCATAAGGAGGGGGTTGTAAGGCCTTAAATTTTATGAAATACAAATTTAATTTATTCTGCATATATATATATTTTAAAACAATAAGTGATTAAATTGACAAAAGTTAAATTTAAGGATATTATGTGCAAATTTTATTATGTTAGACAATATTCGAATTGTCGGGAAATTTTCAATCTGTCAGGGAATATTCGATCCATACGACAGCGCCGAAATAACCAATTATTGGTAGACCCCACAGCAAAATATTGTCGGATATAGAAAACGACAGTAGTAACCTTTTTAAATAAAAATAGTTAACGGTATTATCCCTTTTAACTGTTAAAATACCCGATGATAAAAGAATTATAGTATATGGTATTTCATGGTATTTTATTGTAAAGCACGGTATTACATAGTAGCACACGGTGTTGCATGGTTTTTCATATTATTAATATAATAAAGTGGCTATTACACAATATTCATCAATAATTGTTGTTACACAGTATTTTGCATTATTGAATCAATAATTGTCATTACATAGCATTTTAAATTACTGATCCAATAATTGTTACAGTAACTCATGTACTGTATTAAACTAATAAATGTCACAGTAACGTATTCTTACATTATTTTTTGAATTATTGTTATCACTATTGTATTATTACTTTAATTATTATATTCCATTGTTACTTAGTATTTTGGATATTAAGACAGATTCATTATTTGAAAAATACTAAAATTTGTGATATTAATACATTAAGTCAATAATGTAGAAGATAAATAATATATAAAGTTATTTATTTTATTATAATATAATATATAAAGTTATTTGTTTTATTTTGAAATATTATAATATAATTTTTGTTTTTATATGAAATTTTGTCAAATGGCGTGCATTCTTCTTCTTCTATTTCAAAGTTAGGCATTATATACACACTTTTTCAAATTGAGTGTGCACCTCCTACAAAATTTGTCAAATTTCACGTGCTATTCTTTACCTATAAATAGGCTGCTCGGTTGAGCAACTGAATACATATGTTTATTTTTCTTACTAATATATTGTGAGTATACTTGAGTATAGTAAGGTTACTCTGAAGTTTTGATAAAGTCAAAAGGAGTGCAAAGATTTTTCAAGTGAATCTTTTTTTTTAAAAAGCAATAATTACACAAATACTCACTTCACACGGTGTTTACAAATCTTCTTTTATAATACTCTTCTTTTAGAAGATTTATTTTAAAATATTATTTTTAAAAACTATTTTGAAGTTATTATAATTTATTTTGTACACTACACATATTTATACTATATAGACACTTTTGATAATTTCATAGTATACGGGTTATTATACACTATGAAATTTATATGTGGTAGTTACTAATTATATTATAAATATATAGGTTGATCCACTACATTTAAAACAGACTCTTTTCACATGAGAAAGTAGGGGATATTATCAAGAATCAAGTTGTTGAGAATATCTGTGGCCTGATGCACAGATGATCGGATAAAGATGATATAATGATGATGTGTCTTTTAGGACACGTGGTGAATGTTCTCTTTAGCCTTAGGCATAGAAGAACTATTATTTGGCATTATCATGACTAGTGATGTTGTGACGCCCCCAAATTCAGGTCATAATCACCCGAATTCGATCATCACGATCCAATACAAGCATTCACCTCTAAACAACATACAACAACTAAATGCAGAAAAATAAACATATTTTGTTTATGCAAAAGGTGTTACTAGTCCTAAGATACGGTAATCTTATAACAAAAGTACACCAATACCCTTAATAAAGTACTTAAGGTTTACATTATATAACAAGTAATTTAACTAACTAAAGGCTGCATCCTGAAGTCTATCACTTCATCTTTCCCTTACCCTTATCATTCCCAGAAGTCTCGGGTTTCACTGCAATAAGGTTCATGATATAGTAAGGGTGAGCAACTAGTTTGCTCAACAAGTTTAAATAACAATGAGAGATAATATATCATGAATAAAAGGGATAGCTGAAACAATTCAACAATATAAATAACATAAGCAGGAATAATGATTTGCTTTTAGAATCAAGATAGTCAAGTAGACTATGAACTATAAACTTCCACCGGAGTCAATAGCTGGTTGACCCAATGGTTACTATCGGAAATACGTACTTGAGGGGATTAGCCTCTCGTACACTATGTGTATGCATAACATTTAATTTTCGTGTTTTGTACCTGATATTAGATACGGGATTACTCCCCTATAGTGAAAGGGTGTTCATATCAGTCTAAGAATCCGCACCTCCAATGGTTTGGATAACTTTTAAAATATTTAACATAAATGTCTAGCCGACAATGGCTTAGATCTAACTTTGAATAGTTCTTTAACCAATAGAACTTAAATAAAGTACAAGTCAAAGACTGTACAAGCTCAAATGCACCAAGTACGAATAATAATAATATCGATGTGAAATAATTGTAAAGTAATTAAACCACTCAAAGCATGCTTGGAATTACAGTTCAAGCTTAAATAAATAACTTGCTCAATGAAATGAGTTTAAAGATAAGGAACTTGTCTGTCTACTCAGCCACAATTAACGTCTAGCTTTAATTAACTTGATTGGAAATACCTAATATTAATAAAGTTGGTCTAACAATTAACACTGTGTATAATGGTATGGATACACTTATTAAGACTATTCAACTAGCACAGAAGTCAAACACATAACACACATAGTCAACATATTATCATTAACCCTTTAGATAATTAATCAAACTTAGGTTGATGATTTAAGAATTTAACTAAGATTTTTTTAAGTGTTAAACACTTATTAAACTTTGAAACAATTTTTTATAATTGCTTAATTAATACTCTGTTAAATACGTTATGTTTTATAACCTCAACCTCTTTTAATTACCAATTAATTTTAATTAAATAATAATAAACTAATTATCTTTAGTTATTACTAAAAAAAAATAACTATTATGTTTACTTATTATTTAATGGTTAATTAAATAACAATTAATTAAATGATAAATCTTATTTCTTTTGGATTGTCATTGATAACCAATTCAAAAAAATTCTGCTCTCCTATTGTCGGGTGAATCATCACTCTACGATTTGTGTTGTCTGCCTTAGCAGACTTACTCTATGAATCATATGGTCCACCTCAGCAACTTATTCGACGATCAAATGCAGCTCTACGACCGGAGTGGTCTCACCCTACGATCACTATGCAATGGCCGAGGCTACTTTACGATAGCCAAGGGCTTGGTCGAGGCCACTCTACGATCTGCCCGACACATGCCGAGACGATTCTATGATGGTCTAGTGAAATTTTATGTTCGACAGAATCCACTCTACGATCACCGAGACTACTCTACGTTTCCCAACAATGATGTTAATTGTTTACATGTGAGCTCTACGATCAGAGTGCGTTCACTCTATGATCGTAGAGTTCACACTATCACTTACCGGAAACTTAATAATGTTTCCAAATTTCAGTTTTTTAAACACAACAGTGAACAAATTAACCCTTCTGGTTTTAAATCTGAGAACAACCAAACAACTAACACCATACAACTATGACACTGAGTGTTGTAGCAGTTTTAGACATAATGCTTAACTCATCACAGATTCTTTTAGACATTTAGTCCAAATACTTGGTGAACTTACTGTGTCTGGTTTTTAACTCAGGAATACAAAACGTTTGATATTTTGACATAATGAAATTCTGAGTTTTGAAAATAATGCTTGGACACAAAGTTCTACTCAAAACTGTCTCTTAGTCATTTTAACAAATACTCAGTGAATATTCTGAGTTATTCATAGACATATAACTACACATAATAACCTTCATCCTTAACATTACCTTATACCACCTGGACTCCCCATGGTCCTAAAACATCACAGCCCAAAAATAGACAAGAAGCTACAACGACTGTAAGACCCCGAATTTATGAAATACAAAATTTAATTTTTCTTCATATATATTTTTCCTGAAACAGTAAATGGTTAAATTGACAAAATTGAAAGTTAAGGATGTTATGTGTAAATTTTATTTTGTCGGACAATATTCGTTTTGTCGGGGAATATTCGGGCCGTACGACGGCGCCGAAATAACTAATTATTGGTGGAGCCCACAACAGAATAATTGTCGGATATAGAAAACGACAGAAGTAACCTTTTTAAATAAAAATAGTCAACGGTGTTAACTGTTAAAATACCGGTGATAAAAGAATAGTAGCATACGGTAATTTATGGTATTTTATTGTGGCACACGGTATTCTACAGTAGCACACGGTATTGCACAGTGTCTCATATTATTGACACCGTAACTGTTACGCATCATTTCATCAATAATTGTCACTGCATAATATTTTATATTATCAATTCAATTATTGTTGCTACACAGTATTTTGCATTATTGATTCAATAATTGTCATTACACTGTATTTCATATCATCGAGTCAATAATTGTTGGTGCACTGTAGTTTAAAATTATTGAATCTAATAATTGTCACAGTAGCAAATATACTGTAATTTATATTATTAAATTAATAAAAATATGTAACGTGTTTCTTACATTATTATGGTAACATTATTTTATATGTTGGACTCACAGGAAGAATAAATAAATAAATAAAAAATAAAAAATAAAAAAAAATTAATTTTACTATTTGAAATAGTAACGTGAATAGTGACGTGAATAGTAAAAAACATGTGGGACCCATTGTGGGGCCCACATGAAGTATGAAAAATGTGAGTATTTCCTGGGTTGGTGAGGTGCGGCTGCTGAAAAAAATTTCAGCACTGGCGTGCTCACCTACCATGCGCATAGTAACTTATTTTCTCCTATAAATAGCTTACTCAACTGAATAGAAAAATCACACCTAAAACATAAAATTTTTCTATAAGAATTTTATGAGTTTTCTCTGAGAATAGTAATGTTATTTTGAGAGTTTGAAAGCCAAAAGGAGTGCAGGAATTTTTCAAGTAAGTCTTTTATTAAAGAGTAGTAATTTTATAAATTCCTATTTTTCACTGTATTCACAAATCTTCCTTTAGAAGACTCTTCTTTAAGAAAATTCATTTTTAAAAGCTTTCTTTGGAAGATTTATTTTGGAATATTATTTTTAAAACTATTTAAAAGTAGTTATATTATACTACAAAAATTATGTTAAATATATATAATTTTGATAATTCATATTATACGAGTTATCATACACTTTGAAATTTATATGTGGAAATTACTAATTTTATTATAAAAATATAGGTTGATCAACCTCATTTAAATCAATATCCAGTCACGTGTTAAGGTAAGGGGTATCACTCTTTTCATCATCATAAATGGATATTATTTTCTTTCTTACTTGAAGGGATTATCATTCTTTGATTCTCGAAAATAATATCGTTTCTTTCTTGTGCCATTTATTTCCATGTATTAAATTGTGGGAATAACCTTACGGCGCGGTTTACCGTCTGTTGGTGAATAACCTTTTGTATTCATTCCTTATTAATCTTTGAGAATAACCTTACGGTGCGGATTATCGCCTGTTTGGTGAATAACTCTTCGTGTTCAAATTCTATTAAATTGTGGGAATAACCTTACGGTGCGGATTACGCCTGTTTGGTGAATAACTCTTCGTGTTCAAATTCTATTAAATTGAGGGAATAACCTTACGGTGCGGATTACGCCTGTTTGGTGAATAACTATTCGTATTCAAATTGATGGGAATAACCTTACGGTGCGGATTATCGCCTGTTGGTGAATAACCCTTGTTATTTGTCTCGTGTGGAAATAATTTGTCTACACGAATTATCACATGACACTTTTATTCCATATTCGTAAGTGATATCATTTTCCTTTATACTCATAAGGGATACCATCTTTTTCATCTTCCATTATTCAAACTTACTATGGTAAGGGATATTAATTCCCTTCACCTTTTGTTAATCAAACCTGCTACGGTAAGGGATATTATTTTCTTCCATACACCTAAATCGAAACTTATTATGGAACTATTGCTTCTATAATTCCTGAAAATATTATATGTTCCATAATAGTTGAATTTCATTAGTTCAACTGAACCTTCCTATTTTCTGAACATTTCTATTGAACTGTAATCGTTATTCTGAACTGTGGATCTTGAATATCATTTTTTAAATTTCACTCCACATCATGTTGGCAATTTGGACATTATTTGAATCTGCACAAAGTAAACTTCCGATACTTATTGTTTATCCTGTTCTTCTGTTCATCATTTGTATCACTGTTATCTGTATTAATCATCAAGAATCAAGCTGTTGTGAATATCTGTGGCCGGGGGCACAGATGTGATATAATTGTTGAACAGATGATAGGTTAAAGGCGATATACTAGGTTAAAGGCGATACATCTGTTCGGTGTCTTTTATGACACGTGGTGAATGTTCTCTTTGGCCCGTAGTGCAAAGATGAACTGTTGGTTGGTATGATTATGACCAAAGGCTGAATCTGGTATAATCATGACCGTTGGTGTTATATTGAATGTCTTTGGCCCGTAGTGCAAAGACGAACTGTTGATCTGCATGATTATGACCAGGAACTGTGAAGTTGTATTATCTTGACTAATGGTATTTCAGATGATAAAAGTTGATGATATTTTTACTAAAAAGAGAAGCGAGTGGACATTATAGTCTGCATTATTCTTCTAATAGATTGTTCATTCCGCTGCTATTATTGATCTGAACGTTGTTTAAGAATTTAACTGCAGTTTTTGATATAAACCTTGTAGTCTATTGTATTCTATCAAGAACTCAACTGTTGAAGGCTAATGATAAATTATTCGTCATTATCTTAGTCATGATATTTCTTACTGGGCTATTTGAGCTCACCCTTTCTTTTCGTTCCATTGTTTTTCAACAGGAGATGAGAACGTAACGGGGTCTAGCCGGGGAATGGAGTGAGAGTGCGGGGATAGCTATCATAGTCTTCACGTGTTATAAAATAGTGTGGCAATAATAATGAAGACTTAGTTGTGTTGTATTATCCACTGTATTGTTGTACGTTGTATTTCATTGTAATAATTTTGTTGTAGTCTTTTGACGACTCAAGTTTGGGCTGTGTGGGCCTAGATTTGGGGGCGTCACAGTTGGCATCAGAGCTTAGGGATATGGTCTTTAATGGAGATCTGGGGTTAGAACTAGGAGGGGAGAGACGAATAGAATCAGTCACTAGTATGTCCTACCTAAATTAGATTTTATTATCTAATGAGTTTATTTGAATATAGGGACATGAAGTGATGAGTCAGTTTATTTGAACTAACATTTATTTTGTGACCACAGTTAAGTATGTCATCTGGAAATCAGGAGGTTAACCACGGAGTACCCGAAGTGAATGTAGAGGCCACAAACAATTCTTCTACAAACTCAGAGTTGAATAATTTGCCTAAAGCAAAAATTATTTGTATCCAATCGAAAGAAGAAGAAGGTGAAAGTTCTACCGTCGTTCTTCCAAATTCGTTCTTTAAAGGATATCCGGAACTTGCGGAAATTGTTGCCTTTAATTTGCTCGACAGTTGGAAACATATCATCACCTGGTTATGCTCGATAACAAAGGATCGGAATATATGGACGTTTCATATAAGTCTTTGGGATTTATGGTGTTCGAGCTATGATTTTCAAGATTATTTAAAAATGATGTATCTATACTTTTGGGCGTTACAATTTAGAGGAATTCAGGTTAAGTTAGTCACTATCGTGGAAACTGTAGTCTATCGAAAATACTATTTTAATGGAAATCATTGGTACGCTACTACTGATGAAGTTGAAGAATCTGAGAAACAGTTCGTTAGAGAACTATTTCGTGGTATCCCCATGGTTGAAATACGTGAAGATCCGGATGAAGTATATGGGACTCGATTTGATGATGACAGCCTTGATGATCAAGAAATCGAATGAGGTGATGACCGGTAAGCTATTCATCAATTCTCGAGAAGTCTATGCCATGTTAGATATTGGCTCTATCCACTCTTTTATCTCACCTATATGTACTCAACGTTTAAATTTGCCTATTGAAAACTTAAATCTTGTCTTATCAGTTGAAATCTCATTGGGAGAAATACCTATTACATTTACTATCTATAAATCTTGCCTAGTTTAAATCAACAACCTCACATTACCTGTTGACCTTATTTCTTTGGAGATGCATGAATTTGATGTGATTTTAGGAATTGATTGGTTGACTACCCATCATGCTAAAATTGATTGTTTTCATAAGATTATTAGTTTTCATATTCCTAATCAACCTGTCATGCAAATTCAAGCAACTAAACCATTGAAATCTATAACTATTATTTCTAGCCATAAAGTCATTCGTTTATTGAAAAACGGATGTCAAGCCTTTTTAGCCCATGTCATTGATTTGAACAAAAACACGTCAAACTTGAATGATATTCCTATTGTTAATGAGTTCCTGACGTTTTTCCTGAGGAACTTCCTGGCTTATCCCCAAACTGAGAAATTGAATTCTGTATCGATCTTGAACCCGATACTAAGCCCATTTCCAAAACTCCATACCGAATGGCTCCCATTGAACTTCAAGAGTTAAAAGTCCAACTACAGGAATTGTTGGATACTGGTTTCATTCGTCCGAGCGCATCACCTTGGGGTGCTCATGTTCTATTTGTGAAGAAGAAAGACGGGAGTATGAGATTGTGCATTGACTACCGAGAATTGAACCATGTCACCATCAAAAACAGGTATCCGTTACCTCGAATTGATGACATGTTTGATCAATTACAAGGTGCTCAACATTTCTCAAAGATTGATCTCCGTTCTGGATATCATCAGTTAAAGGTTAAAGCTGAGGACATTCCAAAGACTGCTTTCAGAACTCGTTATGGGCATTATGAGTTTTTAGTCATGCCTTTTGGACTAACCAATGCTCCTGCAGCTTTCATGGACATGATGAACCGAATATTCAAGGAATATTTGGATCATTTTGTGGTTGTCTTTATTGATGACATCCTCATATACTCCAAAAGTCGTGAGGATCATGAACAACACCTGAGATTGATACTCCAGAAGCTCCGTGAGAACAAATTATATGCCAAGTTGAAGAAATGTGAGTTCTGGCTTGAGGAGGTCACGTTTCTTGGGCATGTGATTTCTAGTCAATGAATATCAGTCGATCCTGCGAAGATTGAAACGGTACTAAATTGGGAACAACCCAAGACAGTAACCGAAGTCCGAAGTTTTCTGGGCCTAGCTGGTTATTATCGGAGATTCGTAGAAGGATTTTCTCGAATCGCCACTCCATTAACTCAGCTTACTCGGAAAAGCACAAAATTCATATGGAGCGAGCAATGCGAGAAAAGTTTTCAAGAGCTTAAGAGGAGACTTGTTTCAGCTCCTGTTCTGACCATTCCATCAGGATCGGGAGAATTTGTCATATACAGCGATGCTTCAGGCAAAGGTCTAGGCTGTGTCCTTATGCAACATGGAAAGGTTATAGCCTATGCCTCTCGACAACTCAAAGATTATGAGAAAAATTACCCTACTCATGATCTAGAGTTGGCAGCAGTCGTTTTCGCGTTGAAGATCTGGAGACACTACTTGTACGGAGAGAAAGTGGATATCTATACGGATCATAAAAGTCTCAAGTATTTCTTCACCCAGAAGGAACTCAACATGCGACAACGACGTTGGCTTGAGCTGTTGAAGGATTATGATCACACAATCCAGTATCACCCGGGAAAGGCGAACGTTGTAGCTGACGCTTTGAGCAGAAAATCTTATGCGAGTACAAGTGCACTGCTGACAACACAAAAGCGTATTTTGTACGACTTGCAAAAGATGGAGATGGAGCTAAAGACACCAGGGACCCACTCGAAGATTGCTCACGTGCGAGTAGAACCAGCTTTAATCGATAAAATTAAAGCTGCTCAAGCTACCGATCCGGAACTGATAAACATGATAAAGAAAGTACAAGAAGGTAGCATTCCCGAAGCAAGAATCGACGAGAAAGGAATACTTCGAGTTAACTCTCGACTCTGTGTTCCTAACGATCCTGAATTAAAGCATAAAATCATGATGGAGGCACACAACACGCCATTTGCAATCCACCCAGGAGGTACCAAGATGTATCGAGATCTTCGACATACATTTTGGTGGAACAATATGAAAAGGGAGATTGCAGAGTTTATCTCAAGGTGCTTAACTTGTCAACGTGTCAAGGCAGAGCATCAAGTACCTAAGGGTCCTTTACAACCACTTGAGGTTCCCGAATGGAAGTGGGAACACATCAATATGGATTTCGTGACGGGTCTTCCCAAAGTTTCTCAAGGCTTAGATGCAATTTGGGTCATCGTAGATAGATTGACCAAATCCGCTCATTTCTTGCCTATACGAGAAAACTTTTCACTTGAACGTCTTGCCGGTATGTACATAAATGAGATCGTGAGATTGCATGGCATGCCAGTTTCCATAGTTTCTGATCGAGATCCTAGATTCACTTCACGCTTTTGGATCAGTCTACAAAAAGCTATGGGCACTGAACTACGTTTTAGTTCTGCATACCATCCTCAAACGGACGGACAATCGGAAAGGACGATCCAGACCCTCGAAGATCTTTTGAGACTTTGCGTACTAGATTTCAAAGGAAGTTGGGATAAGTACTTGCCATTGGTGGAATTTTCCTACAACAACAGTTACCAAGCAAGTATAGGTATGGCTCCATTCGAGGCTTTATATGGACGCAAATGTCGCTCTCCAGTATGTTGGAATGAGGTAGGAGAAGCAAAACTGTTGGGACCCGAGTTGGTACGCTTGACGACCGAAAAGATCCAAATGATCCGACAACGAATACAGACAGCACAAGAACGACAAAAGAGTTATGCCGATCTTCATCGGAGAGATGAGAGATTCAACGTCGGAGATCATGTATTCTTACGTGTTTCTCCATGGAAAGGGGTTACGAGATTCGGAAAGAGAGAAAAACTCAACCCTCGATTTATTGGCCCATTTGAAATCCTCGATCGGGTGGGAACTGTAGCTTACAGACTAGCCTTACCACCAAGTATGTCTCGCATCCATAACGTTTTTCACATATCTATGTTACGTAAATATGTGAAGGACCCAAACCACGTCATTGAGTTAGAACCGGACGTTATAGAAGTAGATTTAACGTACGAGGAAGTACCTGTTAAGATCCTAGATAAGAAGGAGCAGATTCTACGCTCAAAGGTTATACCTCAAGTGAAGGTTTTATAGAGGAACCAAGATATTGAAGAAATGACCTGGGAGCTAGAATCTGAGATGAAATCTAAGTATCCTTACCTCTTCGAAATGCCAGGTACGTCAATTTCGGGGACGAAATTTCATAAGGAGGGGAGGTTGTAAGACCCCGAATTTATGAAATACAAAATTTAATTTTTCTTCATATATATTTTTCCTGAAACAGTAAATGGTTAAATTGACAAAATTGAAAGTTAAGGATGTTATGTGTAAATTTTATTTTGTCGGACAATATTCGTTTTGTCGGGGAATATTCGGGCCGTACGACGGCGCCGAAATAACTAATTATTGGTGGAGCCCACAACAGAATAATTGTCGGATATAGAAAACGACAGAAGTAACCTTTTTAAATAAAAATAGTCAACGGTGTTAACTGTTAAAATACCGGTGATAAAAGAATAGTAGCATACGGTAATTTATGGTATTTTATTGTGGCACACGGTATTCTACAGTAGCACACGGTATTGCACAGTGTCTCATATTATTGACACCGTAACTGTTACGCATCATTTCATCAATAATTGTCACTGCATAATATTTTATATTATCAATTCAATTATTGTTGCTACACAGTATTTTGCATTATTGATTCAATAATTGTCATTACACTGTATTTCATATCATCGAGTCAATAATTGTTGGTGCACTGTAGTTTAAAATTATTGAATCTAATAATTGTCACAGTAGCAAATATACTGTAATTTATATTATTAAATTAATAAAAATATGTAACGTGTTTCTTACATTATTATGGTAACATTATTTTATATGTTGGACTCACAGGAAGAATAAATAAATAAATAAAAAATAAAAAAAAAATAAAATTAATTTTACTATTTGAAATAGTAACGTGAATAGTGACGTGAATAGTGACGTGAATAGTAAAAAACATGTGGGACCCATTGTGGGGCCCACATGAAGTATGAAAAATGTGAGTATTTCCTGGGTTGGTGAGGTGCGGCTGCTGAAAAAAATTTCAGCACTGGCGTGCTCACCTACCATGCGCATAGTAACTTATTTTCTCCTATAAATAGCTTACTCAACTGAATAGAAAAATCACACCTAAAACATAAAATTTTTCTATAAGAATTTTATGAGTTTTCTCTGAGAATAGTAATGTTATTTTGAGAGTTTGAAAGCCAAAAGGAGTGCAGGAATTTTTCAAGTAAGTCTTTTATTAAAGAGTAGTAATTTTATAAATTCCTATTTTTCACTGTATTCACAAATCTTCCTTTAGAAGACTCTTCTTTAAGAAAATTCATTTTTAAAAGCTTTCTTTGGAAGATTTATTTTGGAATATTATTTTTAAAACTATTTAAAAGTAGTTATATTATACTACAAAAATTATGTTAAATATATATAATTTTGATAATTCATATTATACGAGTTATCATACACTTTGAAATTTATATGTGGAAATTACTAATTTTATTATAAAAATATAGGTTGATCAACCTCATTTAAATCAATATCCAGTCACGTGTTAAGGTAAGGGGTATCACTCTTTTCATCATCATAAATGGATATTATTTTCTTTCTTACTTGAAGGGATTATCATTCTTTGATTCTCGAAAATAATATCGTTTCTTTCTTGTGCCATTTATTTCCATGTATTAAATTGTGGGAATAACCTTACGGCGCGGTTTACCGTCTGTTGGTGAATAACCTTTTGTATTCATTCCTTATTAATCTTTGAGAATAACCTTACGGTGCGGATTATCGCCTGTTTGGTGAATAACTCTTCGTGTTCAAATTCTATTAAATTGTGGGAATAACCTTACGGTGCGGATTACGCCTGTTTGGTGAATAACTCTTCGTGTTCAAATTCTATTAAATTGTGGGAATAACCTTACGGTGCGGATTACGCCTGTTTGGTGAATAACTATTCGTATTCAAATTGATGGGAATAACCTTACGGTGCGGATTATCGCCTGTTGGTGAATAACCCTTGTTATTTGTCTCGTGTGGAAATAATTTGTCTACACGAATTATCACATGACACTTTTATTCCATATTCGTAAGTGATATCATTTTCCTTTATACTCATAAGGGATACCATCTTTTTCATCTTCCATTATTCAAACTTACTATGGTAAGGGATATTAATTCCCTTCACCTTTTGTTAATCAAACCTGCTACGGTAAGGGATATTATTTTCTTCCATACACCTAAATCGAAACTTATTATGGAACTATTGCTTCTATAATTCCTGAAAATATTATATGTTCCATAATAGTTGAATTTCATTAGTTCAACTGAACCTTCCTATTTTCTGAACATTTCTATTGAACTGTAATCGTTATTCTGAACTGTGGATCTTGAATATCATTTTTTAAATTTCACTCCACATCATGTTGGCAATTTGGACATTATTTGAATCTGCACAAAGTAAACTTCCGATACTTATTGTTTATCTTGTTCTTCTGTTCATCATTTGTATCACTGTTATCTGTATTAATCATCAAGAATCAAGCTGTTGTGAATATCTGTGGCCGGGGGCACAGATGTGATATAATTGTTGAACAGATGATAGGTTAAAGGCGATATATTAGGTTAAAGGCGATACATCTGTTCGGTGTCTTTTATGACACGTGGTGAATGTTCTCTTTGGCCCGTAGTGCAAAGATGAACTGTTGGTTGGTATGATTATGACCAAAGGCTGAATCTGGTATAATCATGACCGTTGGTGTTATATTGAATGTCTTTGGCCCGTAGTGCAAAGACGAACTGTTGATCTGCATGATTATGACCAGGAACTGTGAAGTTGTATTATCTTGACTAATGGTATTTCAGATGATAAAAGTTGATGATATTTTTACTAAAAAGAGAAGCGAGTGGACATTATAGTCTGCATTATTCTTCTAATAGATTGTTCATTCCGCTGCTATTATTGATCTGAACGTTGTTTAAGAATTTAACTGCAGTTTTTGATATAAACCTTGTAGTCTATTGTATTCTATCAAGAACTCAACTGTTGAAGGCTAATGATAAATTATTCGTCATTATCTTAGTCATGATATTTCTTACTGGGCTATTTGAGCTCACCCTTTCTTTTCGTTCCATTGTTTTTCAACAGGAGATGAGAACGTAACGGGGTCTAGCCGGGGAATGGAGTGAGAGTGCGGGGATAGCTATCATAGTCTTCACGTGTTATAAAATAGTGTGGCAATAATAATGAAGACTTAGTTGTGTTGTATTATCCACTGTATTGTTGTACGTTGTATTTCATTGTAATAATTTTGTTGTAGTCTTTTGACGACTCAAGTTTGGGCTGTGTGGGCCTAGATTTGGGGGCGTCACAACGACTAATTTAACAGATTCATTTTATACCTTAACGTTGGGCTGAAATGAAGTTGGTTTCTAGTTGTTGCTTTTCTTCTTCTCCCGAAGTAGGTGATGTAGCCAGAGAACATTCACCCCACGGCTAACACCACCGAAATCTTAATGACAGACTCTTGAAGTTTCTTTTACGATATTCCTTACTCACGATAACTCTCTTTTTCTCTATCTCTTTCAATATCGGATGAAATTTGACAATGAGGAGAAGGAGATAATAAGCAACAATATAATGATATTCATTCCCTTCACTTGTCCAATCATTTCCCATGTGAAGCCTTTCCCTACTCACCAACTCCATCAGAGGATGATGGCTCCTCTCGACTTCTTCTATGTTTTCTCTCATTTCAGACGTTACTTAGCTTGTCCCAATTTTAGTGTCACCTGGACTCAATTAACTAACAGAGCTGCTCTTCCTTATTCGGTTAATGTAATAACATTTTACTAAACTAACACATTTGGCCCAATCTGAAAATGAAAGAGGAATGAATCCAATAACAATATTAGTCCAATTTGTAATACTTGAATTTTAATATTCCTTACTTTTCAATGATCACCCTCGTTAAATTAATAACTAAGGTTTAGTTAATAAAACATTAATTCTTGCCTTACAATTAAATAATTAATTTAATTATTTAATTGTTTAAATAATCCATTTTTGACATTAAAGCCCATATTCAAATTATTGAAATTTATAATTTGAATTTAACACCATAGTTAATGTAATTAACTATTAAATCTTAATTTAAATCTTCTTGTTATTATAAACTTAGGGTTAATCTACTAATTTAATTATATTAGTGGCACCCTTTTAATTCAAAATAACAATTTATCACATAAAGGTTTAAATAAATCACACAAAATCTACATCATTAAAAATTAATTCTTTATTTAATTAATAATGAAGTTCTAATTTTCTTGGTCATTACATTCTTCCCCCTTATAAAAATTCCGTCCTCGGAATTGCAAAACAAAGTTACTTGAACAACTGTGGATAATTCACTCTCATTTTCTCCTCGAGTTCTCACGTAGCTTCTTCAACTGCGTGATTCCTCCAAAGTACTTTGACAGAATGAATTATCTAATTCCTTAGTTTTTGTTCCTTCCTATCGAGTATCTGGACAGGAACTTCTTCGCATGACAAGTTCTTCTCGACTTGAATTGTATCATAGGAAATAACGTGCTTGTAGTCCGGTTTATACGGCCGCAACACTGACACATGAAACACATTGTGAATGTGTTCAAGTTCAGGAGGTAATGCTACATCGTACGCAACTTCACCAACTCGCCTCAGAATCTCGAAGGGTCCTATGAACCTAGGGTTCAGCTTGTCCTTCTTGCTAAATCGAATCTTCCCCTTCTAGGGAGATACCTTCAGAAATACGAAACTGTCCATGTCGAATTCCCGCTTTTGGCGATGCGAATCTGCGTACTTCTACTAATGATCTTGAGCTGCTACTAGCTGATTTCTAATCAGTTGCATTGTGTTTGCAGTCTACTGCACCATTTCAGGTCCAAGCAGTCTTTGCTCACCGACCTCGTCCCAACACAAGGGTGTTCGACATTTTCTTCCATAAAGCGTTTCGTATGGTGGCATACCGATACTAACGTGATAGCTGTTATTGTAAGCGAACTCTACCAATGACAAATGGTCATCCCAGTTGCCCTTTAAGTCCATCACGACCGCTCGGAGCATATCCTCCAAAGTCTGAATCGTTCGCTCGCTCTAGCCGTCAGTTTGAGGATGGTACGCTGTGCTTAACATCAACTGTGTTTCCATCCATGCTTGCAGACTTCTCCAGAAATTTGACGTGAAGCGCGGATCTCTATCGGACACAATCGATACTGGCACTCCATGTCGTGACACTATCTCCTTCACATAGAGCTTCGCTAACTGTTCCAGATTGTACCGTATTCTGATAGGTAGAAAATGGGCTGACTTGGTCAGACGATCCGCTATCACCCAGATAACGTCTAAACCCTTATGTGTCGGTGGCAGACCCACCACAAAGTCCATTGTGATGTGCTCCCATTTCAACTCTGGAATCTCAAGTGGTTGAAACAGTCCGCTTGGTCACTGGTGTTCCGCTTTAACCCGCTGACATGTCAGATATCGGCTGACGTACTCGGCCACTTTTCTCTTCATGCTCGGCCACCAAAAATACTGCTTCAAATCTTGATACATTTTTGTACTTCTGGGATGTACTAAGTACCTTGCATTGTGAGCTTCCTGAAGAATTTCTTTCCTTAATTCTGGATCCAACGGTACCCATACTCTTTCTTCAAACCTCAGCAATCCATTGCTATCAATCTTGTAGTTAAGCTCCTCGCCTTCAGCAATTCGCTTTTTAATAATATCACAATCTTCGTCCTTTTTCTGAGCCTCCTTGATTTTGTCTAATAAGGTCGGGCTCGTTGTCACGGCAAATAGTTTCTCGTCCGCCTCCATCGGATACTTGATCTCTAACTTCAGACGTTCGAAATCTCTCACCAACTCTTTCTAAGTTGTCAGCATCATCATTTGATCCCTGCCTTTTCTGTAGGCATCTACTACTACATTGGCCTTGCCTGGATGGTACAAAATTTCATAATCGTAGTCCTTGATCAATTCTAACCAGCGGCGCTGCCTCATGTTTAGCTCCTTCTGAGTGAAGATATATTTCAGACTTTTATGGTCTGTATATATCTCGCATTTCTCACCATATAGGTAATGCCTCTAAATCTTTAAAAAGAAGACTACCGCCGCTAATTCCAGGTCATGAGTCGAGTAACCCTTTTCATAGTCCTTTAGCTGACGCGACGCGTACGCAATGACCTTACTGTGCTGCATCAGCACACAACCAAGACCCTTGTGTGACGCATCACTGTACACTAGAAAACCTCCAGTATCGTCTGGCAAAGCCAACACCGGTGCTTGACTCAATCTCTTCTTCAGCTGCATAAAACTTTACTCACACTTCTCCGACTAAACAAATTTCACCGTTTTTTAGGTAAGATTGGTCAACGGCGATGCTATCTTTGAAAAATCCTGTCTGAATTTTCGATAGTATCCCGCTAACTCTAAGAAAACTCCTGATCTCAGTTGGCGTCTTCGGCTGTTCCCAATTGATAACTGTCTCTACCTTCCCTGGATCTACCGAAACACCATCCTTATCTATAACATGACCAAGAAACTGCACCATCTGTAACCAAAATTCACACTTCAAAAACTTGGTGTACAACTTCTCCCTTCTCAAAGCCTCCAATGCGATCCGTAAGTGTTCTGCATGCTCCTCCTCTATCTTCGAATATACCAAGATGTTGTCGATGAATACGACCACGAACTTGTCCAAGTACTGCGTGAACACTCTGTTCATCATATCCATGAATGTTGTTGGTGCATTCGTTAGTCCAAATGACATTACCAGAAATTCGAAATGACCATAACGAGTTCTGAATGCCGTCTTCGGGATATCCTCCTCTCTCACCTTCAGTTGATGATAACCCGTCCTCAATTATCGTATGGTAAAAAGGGGGGCGTCACATATGTTTTAGATGATAAATGTCGATGATGATTTTTCTAAAAAAAGAAGCTAGTAGATTTTATGATCTACATAATTCTCCTAATGGTTGTTATTCCGTTGCAATAGTTGATCTAAACTTTATTCAAAAACTTAACTGTAGTTGTTGATTTAAAATTTGCTGTTTATATTTTGCTATCAAGAACTCATCACTGTTGAAGACTATTGATAACTTATTCATCATTTTATTCATTATTATATTAGTCATGAAATTCTTTACTGAGCTATTTGAGCTTACCCTTTTTTTTATTCCATTGTTCTTCAACAGGGGATGGGAGAGTAGTTGAGACTAGCTGGGGGATAGAGTGAAGGTCCGAGTGATAGTTGTTGTAGTCTTCACATATTGTAAAATAGTGTGACAATAATAATGAAGACTTAGTTGTGTATTATTAAAAACTATATTGTTGTACTTGTACCATATTGTAATAGTTGTTGTGTAATTTGACGACTCAAGTTTGGACTGTGTAGGCCCGAATTTGGGAGTGTCACATTAAATTATTAGCTCTATTATATACGACAAAAAATTTATGTCGACAGTAAATTGTGACATGTGTGTATACACGAGATATGTAAGAATTAAGCATGATCTCACCCTAATTTATTTTATCTTATCGCTTAAAATTGTATGTTAGTCATTATTAAATTTTGTCATAAATTTGTGGACTTATAAATCATTTTCCTAAAATAATTGTTATTGTGGAACAAAAATTAAAAAGTAAGACCCTTTTGTGAAACAAAGAGATGTTTATTTAATCTTAAAATATTCACTTTGAAAACAACTCCCCATTTTATTTGGATGTAACAGAAAACATAAAAGAGTTTACCAAGTTTTCTTATAAATAAAAATAAATATTAGACTATACAATTATGATAATTGTAAATAATTGAAAAAATAATACTAGTCACTACGATTATTATTTTTATAAGTTAAATAATTCACTCTAATTTTAAATTTTAAATTTTAAAATATTTTATATTAAAATTTAAAAATAAAATATATTTAGTCAATAAAAGGTAATGTAGGGCTATATTTTAGTTTTAAAACCTATGTATAGACTGATAGACTATGTAAACGGTAAAAAGACGAATTCAAATAAATGATAGAGTTGGAGGGACCAAAATGATAGTTTAGCCCCTCCGTACCTAAGAAGCTAAGAAAATTAAACAATATATATATATATATATATATATATATATATAAATGTGAAGTATTAGAATCGCGGGTTTTATAGCCAAAAGCCCTCTCTTTCCCCCCTCCTCTTTTTCTCTGCAGACTTAAATAATCAATTGCTAGCTCGCACTAATGGAATTGGACCCTGATGAGGTCTTTCGAGAAGACGACGAAGATGACCCTGAAAATGATTTCTATGTGGTTCCTCCTTCTCTTTCATAATCTTTCGAATTTATATGTATATAAATTTATTTGTCATTTTGATTTTGGGGTTTATTTTTGTATAAATTAATGCTACTAATAGACCAGAGAATCAAGCAAAGAATTGGTGGTTTATCTGGTGGATGCTTCCCCCAAAATGTTCAGCACTACAAGTCCCGGGGTTAGACTTTTGCTTTACTTCTCTGTGTGTGTGTGGGTGTGTGTGTATATATATATATATATATGTATATTGCTCCATATGTGAATTGAATAATTATTTTAAAATTAAGAGAAAATAGTTAGTTAAAGAATAGCTATTAAATTCACCAATACCCGATTTGATTTTAAGAGCATTATGCCCATCACAGTATAAAATTTACTCATCATTATGAACATATTCTACCAACCCAGTATCTCATTAATATTAGAAGAGTTGTTCTTTTGATTTACCAAAGAAGTTTGTGTTCATTCATAACTGTTTCTTTTCTTCATTATTCATCAATTTACTGTTGTTCAACATTATACCAGTACTTGCTAATTTGAGCATAAAATGGTTGATGTTGCTTCTTGTGCCAACATTTGCAGGAAGATCAAAACGATGAAACCCATTTTCAAGTTGCTGTGAATTGTATTGCGCAATCTCTGAAGACTCAAATCATTAATAGGTCTTATGATGAAATTGCTATATGCTTCTTCAATACTGTAAGAGTTTGAATCTACTAAACTGGAACTTTATTTAACTAGATATTTACTTTATAGAGATTTCTGAAGTATACCTTTATATTCATTTATGTTGTGTTATGTTTTTCCTTTTCCTGAATCTTATAATGATATGTTTGTTGTAATTACAGTATTGAAGAGTATCTTTATATTCGTTTACGTTGTGTTATGTGTTACATTTTCCTGAATCTTATAATGATATGTTTACTGTAATTACAGTAGCTTTCTAAATATTTCTCTGTAAACCTTAACAATGTGTTTGTGAGTTTGGAAAGAGAACACAAGAAAATAATTTAAAACTTATGAGAGAAAAAAAGGGTGTAAAAAGAAATTTACTTTCTTTTCTTGTGTTTTTGAGTTTTGGAAGGATGTTTTAACTTAAAGAGTGCATTCCTATTTTACCTTTGTGAGACTACGTTTGAGAAATCATTATAAGGATTCTGTTGTAGTAATATACTAATAAGGATATTTTTGGTGTTTTGATGTAGTAATATACTAATATGTCATCTAAGGTTTTGATAATTTTTTTCTCCAATCTTCCAAGGAAATTTGCTTCAAATTTCTCTCATCTTTTCTTTTCTCTCCTTAAAAAACTCGCAAACCAAAGACTTATAATCTCCTCTAAATTTATCTCCTCTTTAAAACTCGCAAACTTTGTGTATGTTTGGATGGGAATTGATCTTTTGGTTTTAAAGAAAGGATATTTCCTCATTGGAGATGATATAACTTGAGACGTGGTCTAATCATTGTAAGTTTCTTCAACACCATAAGATTTTTATTATTGTTACCAAGGTTCTAAAAGGCGCTAGGCGGGAGGCGGGCGGCCGGAGGGGGCCTAGCGCCTAGGGGGCCTAGGCGGGATTTTTTATTTTATGCCAATTTTAAAATTTTATCTTACATTTATCCTAACAAAATAATAATATAAAAGAAAACAATCTATAATAAAGATAATAAAGACATTTGCTTAAAGTTCAAACACATATCCATGTTGCTAATGTCAAAGTTCAAACAAAAACACGCAATTGTTTAAAGTTCAGACACAAGCAAATAATAAAAAATACAAACTAATAGTCCTCATCTCCATAAACCTCTATATCTCTCTATAACTCTTTTTTTTTTATATTCTTCCAATATAATATCCCCATCGGGCTTACACTCGTACTCCTCATTTCCCTCTTCCTCATCATTTTCAGACAAAAAAAAAAAAATCATGGAGTTTTCTTACTCTAACATTTCTATTATTTCTCTTAGGCTCTAGCACGCTATCCGCTTCGGACGCTTCACCAATCGCTTCCCAAGTAAGGCCCGAACAGCCTTCAACTTCTTCATCTATTCTTATGACGTCGTTTTGTAGCTTAGTTATTAAAATTAAAAAATAATAATTGCAACCCTAAATTTTTCGCTTATGCCTCGCCTAATTTCTCTGTCTTGCCCGCCTAGTCCCGTATAATTTTCTGGAGAGATTTTTTTTTCTCCTTGGACATAGACTAGGTGCTAGGCGGCCTAGGCGTGGCGGCAGGGGAAGGCCTAGCGCCTAGGCGGGGATTAATCGGACCTAGGCGGGGATTTTTAGAACAGTGATTGTTACTTTGGAGAGATATTTGTACAAGTACAATGAATCACATAATTAATCTCAACAATCTCTCAAGTACAACATTAAGCAAACTATACTCTCTATAGGTGAGGATACGAGCCTAAAATAAGGAGGAAATAAAGTTTCACATTGAAGGGGAAAGAAAGTCCGATAGGAAACATAGATTCATATAACAAGAAATTATAGGGTCTCAATCTTAACCATCAGGCTAACACATCATTGACACACTATAAGAATTCCGATGAATCCTAGATCATTTCAAATTGAGTATTTGCTTTACCTCATACTCTGTAGTTTGTACAACTTCCTAAATTTCAAGTTTACCTTTATTTTTATATTTGTGTGCTTTTTTTTTTGTTCTTGTAGACATTAGATGTTGTGCTATTTCTTAAATTTTATGATGTTGTGTTAGTTGTTACTGAGGTACTTAGAGACGTAGAGCAATTTCCTGTTAACAATAATGATTTTTATAAAAAGAGTGCGGTATTGATCTGCTTAGATATGCCAATTGGTACTTAAGAAGAAAATTATGTATGGTTCTTTCCCACCTAATTATATCCTATGTTTATTTTGTACCTCTATGCAGAGAGAAAAAAAGAATTTGCAAGATTTAAACGGTGTCTATGTATTTAATGTTGCTGAGCGAGAGTACTTAGACAGGCCAACAGCAAGGCTTATAAAAGAATTTGATTGCATAGAAGGTAAGCCCCTACTTTGGCTTTGGATAGTTTGTAGCCACATATGCTGACATTCACATATATCTTAGAACTCCTAAGCAATCAGACTGTTTACTATTATGACATTGTTCCTAAATTCTCTTCTAGAGTTACACCAGTATTGATCTGCTGTAATTGTTTTTAAATTGTTGTCATAACTAGGTTTTTAACTCTCTGGTCAGCAGCATAGCCATTTGCTGGGCGCATGTAAGCAAGTTATCCAGTTGCTTATAAGTTGATAATAAACAACAACAAACTTTCCTATATTTTGATGAAGTGCCTGATTCTTCATCCTCATAACGTGCCAGGATTTGGTTCACTCGTGCTTTGTGTTTTCTTCCAAGGATGAGTTCCTTCAACTATGACAATTTGTAACAATATGTGCAGCATTATAACTTCATATATGTAATCTATTTTCACATGTTGTTAACAATTTAAGCAGTTCTTAGTTCTTACCCTACTTCTCCCCCAATCCTTTTCCAAGGGAATAGAGAAAGATTAAAGCACTTGACTCCCTCCTTCCTCCCCACATTCCTATTTTTTAGGGCATACTTACAATGACCTCTAATAGAGTTTCCGGCAAATTAAGGACACACCACACACATGCACACACTATATAGCTTGATGTCCGATTTTTATTTCTAATTTTTTTTTTGCACCTGCCTTGTGCGTCCATAGATGGTGCTTAGGAATATAGCAAGTTCATTTGCGACCTACAATTATCTTTTTATGAGCATCACAATTATTAACTTCCATAGAAAATATATTGTAAAAATTTATGCAGCTTGATAAAGAAATTTTGTGGTTTCAATTAATTCTACAATAATTTAAGGTTAGTCAAACATTTTGTGACACTATGATGCTTCAATTGATTGAATTTTATATTTAATGCTCCCCTCTAGGGAGGTATCAGGCTTTTTAGAGCACTATTTTTCTAGGATGTGTAGTCATCGGTCTTGCATGCTTTGAGCACGTTATTAGCTTTACAAGAACTTGGGATGGCGGCAAGGGTGTGATTTGAACTCAGGACCTCTGCCATTTGAAGTGGGATCTTTTCCATTGTTCTAAAAATCGTTAGGTGGACATAGGCGGCAAAGGGGCTGCCTAGGCGGTGTGTAGGCATTTTCTTAAGTGGTCTCATTTATTTATTTTTCTATTGTCTATTCTTATTATACTATACAAAGCATATAATAAATGTTATTTATTAAATTTTATATGAAAAATTACCACAAAAAAATCATTTAAGGCTTAACAAATTCATTTAAAGTATTGTAGAGCTCCAAAGCTTTTATCAAATTGATGTGGTAGATATCTGATTCCACCTAGGCAGGGGCCTAGTTACCTAGGCAGTAGAGGTACAGGTATCGCATAGTGTCTAGGCGGAGATTTTTAGAACACTGATATTTTCAATCTCACATTCTCATTTTCCCCATTGGGGTGAATGGATTGTTTTTTAAATAATCATTGTATCATTTTGAATTAGCTGAATGGCAGTCAGCAGGTGGGCGGTACACTCAAAATTAAATGAAACAACAAGTTATAGAATATTTAGGGGTAAAATGATGCAGAACGGAGCAAGAAAAGTAAGATATTATTTGTTAATTATTTTGTATTGCTATATAGAGATAACATTAATGTATATATATATATATGTATGTATTTGTTTTGTTTAAATCATAGTAGAAGATTATTCTAGATTCATGTTAGGACTTGGGAGTTTTTTCTTTTATAAATTATGGTACTGAAGTTAAGTAGGAATATGGTTTTTTGTAGTCTATATAAAGTGATATAATTCATTATTAAGAACTAGTTTAATATATTGATTGATTCGAGATTGGCTTAATGCCTTTGTGCATTTTCAGTCTTCCTTTTTTTTTTTTCCTTCTATGTAGTTTGTACTCATTTACCCCATTCTTAAACCCTTCTTATTCTTGTCCAGCATAACTAAACATCTAGAAAGAACTTGTTTTCTGTAGCTATATTTGTATATTTGTCTGTGACATTTGAAGCATACTTATTGAAGTGCATGATTCTGATAATAGCTAGATATTGCTTTTCATCATTTTATGTGTATATATTTGTATTTTCTTTGCTATATGTAAGGATTAACTGGAATTGCTTTATTCAGGTTTTTGTTTCACAGTTAACCTTTGGGATGCTCTGCGTTACTTCTGGTGTTCACTGTTTGTTCTTGAAGAATTAGACTTTTTGTAGTGCAGTTAAACCTAATTCTACGAGTTATATGGATGCAGAATCATTCATCAAACAAATTGGGAGTCAATATGGTATCTTATCCGGGTCTAGGGACAATTCTATTTACAATGCTCTCTGGGTTGCTCAGGCCCTGCTGCGTAAAGGGTAATGCTCCATTGCTTTATCTACATCGATGTGCATACATTGTATGTATGTATTTACAGTTCTACTATTCTCGTAAAAATGTCGGTATATTGATTCACTAAAAAATTTGATTCCAATATTTCAGATCCACAAAAACAGCTGATAAAAGAATTCTCGTGTTTACAAATGAAGATGATCCTTTTGGGAGTATCAAGGGAGCTATGAAAACAGATATGATGAGGACAACATTGCAGCGAGCCAAAGTAACTACTGGATTTTTATGAGTAATACAACTCCAATGTTATGATCAGGACTTAAAATCAAGACATTGTTGTAACTTTTTAGGATGCTCAAGATCTTGGTATCTCAATTGAACTTCTCCCCTTCAGTAGTGCAAATGAAGAGTTCAATGCATCCCTTTTTTACGCTGTAAGTTGATGTGATGCATTTGCTTCCCTTTTAACTTGTACAGGTCGGTACTGTCATGAGCATCATTATTATGTCAACCCCTTGTGTACCAGGAATTACTTGGATTAGAGGGTGATGATCTTACTCAGTTTATGCCCTCAGCTGTAGAGAGGTATGCTTCAATCAGAATTCTTCTCTTCCAACATTCCCTATCCTTGATTAAGATTGAAAGAATTAAGTAGGTTATGTCAAGTAGAAATTATTATTTGCTTCTTCTGGGAAGATTTGGAGAACCACTTAACTGACATTTAATGTTTCTGTGTGTTTAAGCTCAATACATTTTGACTGTCGTGGATCAGAAGAGATGGATGGATTAGAACATGTCTAAATCCTGATTCACTAGGGGACCTTGAATCTGCAAGAAGAAAAAAAGGAGATGCAATCTCAAAAATAATTTTATTGATCAAAAGTTCTCATTCCTGTGGGTACAGTTGATCCTATATATAAAAGTTTAATAAAACTTAAGAACTAGAGATGACGTTCCACAATTTTACCCCAACTTATATCATATATGGTGAGGTAAATAGGACTAGGTCAATGGTATTGAATGCTGAGAGTTTACAATTTCATTGTTGAGGTTGTCCTTTCCTTCTAAACTGAAAAACATACTTGAAATATTGCAATTTTGTTAAAATCTTCTCGTGATAACTCCTACAAAAATAGATGTTTCCCATGTCCAAAAAAATCAAGATCAATCAAATAAGGTGGAGCGAAGAAATTGTATCTTTCAAAACCAGTAATGATGATTCTGTGTATCAATTGATTTTTCCAAATTCTTTTCTTTTCCTCGAGCAATAGATCACATTTAACCCCTTCATGAATTATTAAATGAAGAACCTTTCTAGTTGATTAATTTGAACCATGTGATAAAAAAAACAATTGCTGCATTGACACCTGTATCTCGTAAAAAGTATACTACTTTATCAACTTCTTTTTTAGTATGGTCATGGATGTTTTGAATATCGGAGGTAATACAGTCCTTTCTGATGCAGTTTGAACAACATATAAAAGTATCATTTAAGACTCGTCCTGTTCAAAATTTTTGAATCTGCTGGAAAATCATTTTTCAAAATCAATTTGGAAAGCAACTGATATCCAATATGAAGAGAATAGACCCAATAAATAAATTTTAGATGAGGGAAACAAAGGGGAGAGTTGCTGAAGCCACATATCTAACACATTAAGTTTTTGAAGAAGTTGTAAACTTAAGGACGCACTGCGATATGTAAGCACGAATATGGATTTTATACATATATGACATTAACAGGGCCCTAATAAACTATAAAGAGAAGGACATTCTAATTTCTTGTTAAGTTTGTAGAAAGTAAATTTAATTTAATAAAGTTAACGGTTTTTTTATAATAATCCATAATTACTGTATTATGTAAATAGGAAGGAATATCCGTATTTATGGCATATAGACGATGTATACGTATTAGATCTTGTACTTTAACTAGTTTTTCTCTTATCTTACATTCTTACGATAATTTTTTTTTTGTTTCTTTTAACAATTATACTTTCTTGGCGTACTGAAATAATATTATATGTCAAGGATTTTAGACCTATCAAGGCTAAATTCCAACAATATTTGGACACGTTTGGGATGGCTCCCTATCAAGGATTTTAGTCTTGCTACTATGGTTTCCCCTGCCATAATTTCATTCAGTCTTTTGCGAGAAACCAAATTCATAACACAACAGTAAAAAATTGCTAGTCGTTGTTTTTGGTGTTCTCTTTCTGTTTACTAGTTTGTGAATGTTGACCATTCTTTGCTTACTGTTTATACAACAAATTTTCTTCTCTTATATCTAAGTCTAACATATACATATATTATACTTTGTGAAGCCTCTGATCATATTAGTCATACTGCATGCTCATCATTTGTATTAAGTAGTAAGTACATGCCAAAGAAATCTTAGAGATCTTTGTATAGCCTTCTGTTGCATCATGGCTGGGCCTAGTGTTTCGGCCTGCTAATCTTGAAGAAGGAGATTCACTTGCCATGCATCTTTACACGACCTAGTTCTGCAATAGATGAAGTATTGATTTTTAAAATGCCAGATTTGAAGATATGAAAAATCAACTAAGGAAGCGTATGTTCAAGAAACGCAAAGTCCGCAGAATCACATTCGTAATTGGCAGTGCCTTATCCATTGAACTGAATACATATGCTTTAATCCGACCAACTGTTCTTGGTAAGCATGTTGATTTCCTATGTTCAGTACTGAGGATTTACATGTCTCATCATTGTCGAAGTAGTTGGGGTCTTAATTCTTCCATGTTTTTTCGTAGGGAAAATTACCTGGCTTGATTCTGTTACTAATCTTCCTTTACAGGTATTAACTTGTCAATCTTGTTTGGTCATACAGTGTCAAACTTAATAGAATAATTATCTTTGAATTAGGATGACATTATCTTGTACAAATCATTTGTTTGGGACTCATTCAAGTAGATTTGAAAGTTTTTTATCATTCTTTGGGTCTCACTTTATTGTTTATAGTTACCATGGCCTGTCCTATGATAACTCATAGTCCTTAATTACATAATTTACAGCAAACTTCTCTTCCAGAAAAGAAATTCTTCTTAATATTTCTAATGTGTGTACCATTTCTACCATTTCTATGATATGGAATACATTTAGGAAATACCATTGTATACTAGAAACTTGAGCCTTTTCTACATCTTTACGGGTAATTTCTCCACCTTCTTGTATATTTTACCTAGATCTAGCCAAATTAAGGAAGAAATGGCTTGCTTTTTCCGCTTCCAAGTGCAATTTCATCCGGAGAGAGCCGGCACTGTAGGTTTATGATGTTAAGTGACTACAGTTATTATTGTCCAAATAATGTGATCACTTGAAACATATAGGAAATTAGGAAGGTTTAGGTTTTGTAATGATGGTTGAGATGTGCTAAGAATCAAAGGGAGAAAAATTTAGCATTACTCTTTACTAAATTAATGTTCCAATGTTACCCTTTAATCTTTATTAAACCCTATCCGAAATTTTTTCCTAAAAAAGGGACAAAACTGTATTGTTGGTACAAGTTAAAAGTAAGGTGACAAGGTTTTGTGATAATCAAAAAATTAAAGGGGATAATCTTAATTGGGTGGAGGAAGTATTTTTATCATTCATTAGCTAGCCTCAAGATAACTTTTTAAAAGATGACATAGTCACACATAGATACAACACTTAAAACTTTTAGTGTCTAGTCTCTAGCCATCAAATAGAACTCGAGTATGCATCTTTCTGTTTAATAAAGGATTTAGTATGATAACTTTCATTACATGCACTCAAACAATTTAGATATTCAATGTACTTGTCTAACAATAACTTAAATGTATATGAAGCTTCATTAACTGCCAAGCTTCATTATATGCAAGAAGGTATAAGATTTTATTTTTGATGACTTTTTAGGTATTAAACAAGTTATACAATAGTTTAGTGGCTCATTAAACTCACATTCTTGTTTGGTATGATCTTGTTTGGTATGAATATGGCTTGTGCATTATTTTGGCATTCCTTAGCGCATTTTTATTTTTTCACAAAAATGGGGAAAAATGGTTGTAACTAGTGTTGACACTCGTACATTTGCAGAATGAGAGATCATTTTTCTGTACGGATACTGGGGAACAACTGCAAGAGCCTCCAAAACGTACTCAATTTTACAAGAAGTGAGTCTGTCGTGTGTCGTTTTATATCAACTTTGTTATATTTGTTTTCTGATCCTTGGGGTTTTTGTCAATCCTTTACTTATTGTGATTTTGTTTCTATTAATATTTGCATTTGATTAATTACTAAGATCTCCAATCAAAACTCTATTAATTTAGAATTTATTGCAAGAAACCTTTTATCATCAGAAATTTTGTACTGCTATTTCTTAACGGTTTTTACCGAGTGTTCTTATGGAACTATTGCACGCATTTATTAGTTCTCCCTTCAGTTTTTACACGTGCTACTAAAATTCCAATGTAATTAACTAATTATTTGACCTTCTCTTGTACTTTTAGCAGTGATTTTCCCCCCTGATCAGTTGGACCCACCATCAATTGAGAATCTACCTCACTCATTTCTCGAGGGTCAATGTATATATATATTAGTGTATTGGGTTGAAAGTCATCCTACTTATCATTTCAATTAAAGAAATGTTGCGCCTGTTGTCTTTGTGCTCTGAAGTATTAGTGTCTTGCTTCTTTATAATAATCTTAATCATTGACAAATCAAGGCTTTTAGTACAACAAAAAGATACAAATTCTGTTTGGCTGTATGCTTGTATATTATTTTCTGATCATTTAAAAAAGTGGAATTTGCAAAACTTTCCTCTCATGTTTACCCACTTCTGTAATCTGTAAAACTTGTCCGCAAACATGACTCAATTTGCCTTTATTATTGGAGGCAAGTATTTGTCTTTATTCTGTGGATGAAAGTACCTTTAAATTGCGTAAAGTTTTTGTCAACATTAAAATTTTTGGAGAACATCATGAGAAGATAGTTCGACTTCTGGACAACGTTTGTGCATTTAGAAATAGTTCTAGAATATTATTGGATGAGCTCGGATCTTTTAAGGCAAATAGATATCCCCTCAACAAAGTTGGTAGTTCTCAATTCACCTTTGAAGTTCCTTTGGCTTTTTGACGTGATGTATTCTTACTTCCATTTGTCATTTATATTTGAATCATTTACATTCGTTATGTATAGAAAATGAAAGTAGAATTATTTAGCTCGCAAAATTAGTATTATAAAGTAAGGAAATTTGTGGCATTGAAGAAGCGTAAACCATTTATGCTGGCTAAATACTTCATTAATCACAATTTTTTATCTGTATTGACAATCTTTTTGTGTTCTAATTTTATTTTGACTGCCTCATTTAGTATCAAAACTTTTTGTTTTTAAATGGACATTTTTGTGTACTTTTCAGTGAGGAAATTAAATTTTCAGTGGACGAGCTTTCAGAAATCAAGAAAATTTCTACTGGACACCTTCGTCTTCTAGGGTTCAAGCCTTTGAGTTGCTTGAAGGATTATCACAATTTGAGGCCATCAACATTTCTTTTTCCTACTGATGAGGTCTCTATTTACTCGTTGTTTAAATATCATTGTTGTCCATCTGCGTGTTTACTTACTTTCCACTGATCTCTGGTCTTCTCTCATGTTCTGTCCATCTGTTGCTAGGTTATTGATAGTCATGTCTCACAAATTGTGTTCTTATTTTATTTTATGTTACTTTTGTGATGCCTGCTACTTCTTTAACTGTCCACTTAAAAAATAAGATGATATATGTTGAATCTCTCATTATCACTTTAATCAGTCATAGTCATAGTTGTCAAATCGTGAATTATACCCTGTGTTGAAATACCCAAAGCATGAATTGTATCATATTGTATGATTCATAAATAAATGCAAAACACAGTAGTACGTATCTAAGCATATAGAGAACTTAGCTTATTTGATAATAGATCATATTCTTATTGATTGAAAATTATACCAAAATCATTATTACTGATGCCAACTGTGCTTAATCTAGATGGTTATTATAAATTTATGCAGGTGGTGATTGGCAGCACTTGCATTTTCATTGCTCTCCACAGGTCTATGTTACAGCTCAAGCGGTTAGTACAACACATTTCTTCATAAAGCTCCAGTAGCATTCTCAGACTTGGTTGCTAATAATGTTTCACTTCATCAAATATTTATCAAAGTAAATCGAAAATCAGAAGTTTTGAACTTATGAAATGTGAGACAGTATTGCAATTTTTTTCATACACCATTACATTGACTTTTTACGATGGATCAAGTACCTGTATTGGAGTCTTAGTCCAAGGCATATCCAGTAATTTCAGTTTGTCTTGAAATCTTATAAGTTGAGTTTTGTTCCCTTTACTGTATACTTAATGTAAATGAATGTAAGTACTCCTTCTGAACACTCTATACATAGACAACTTAAAGTCTGAAAATAAATGAAAATTATTATTATTTTGCATGTCCCCGAATAGAATACCTGTACAATATTCATATCGTTAAGATTTGGAGTGAAAAAGAGTATAAATATATATTTCCATTTACACGTGACAACAGCCTTTTGCTTTTCAGTTTTGCAGTTGCATTTTATGGGAGTTCAACTCATCCTCAGTTGGTTGCCCTCATCGCACAAGTAAGATTTTATTATCAGCAACGATGTCAGTACAAGTCATTTTTATTGATGTGTGCAATCAGCAAAAGTTGGACACTGGCATGCCTTTGAAACTCTGTTTTATGCTAGATTGCAGTCTCATCCACCTGCATACGTGATATCAGAATTAAACCATGATTTTACACAGCTGATAAGCAGCTTTAACACCTAATATTCTGCCAATGGGGCAAGGGGGTTCCCCAGTGCACACCAAAAGAAGATAGTGGCTACAGGTTCCTTTGCAAAATAATAATAATAATAATATAATAAAAGGAAAGAGAAAAAGTGAAAAAGTTGATATTCTAATGCATGCTTGTTGTGTCTGTTTCATGTTTTATCTTTGATTCTATAATTTAGAAGGGATATATTTCTAATTCAACTAGCAATGAGGCCCTCATTTTTAGAGTACTTTTCGCCATCTTATAAGACTAGCAATGGTGTTTCCAGATTTCTTCAGTATTTGCTGTTATTTTAGCATCATAGTTGGGTTCTTGTCGAGGGCTTCTCATTTGTTGAGTTGCAGTGTTTTTATATGCTTGTAATTCGTGGGGAATATAGCCAAATCTGGGTTTTAATCTCGAAAAGATCCATATTATAATTTTACTTGGGTTTAATGAAATCATCCTTCAGCTAAATCAGATCGGTGCTTAAACTATGATTGCCCCACCCAACTAAACTGAACCGGTTACTGAGATAGCCTATGAACCAAAAATAGATCACACCAGGGGAAAAAAAGAGAGGCTGAATGAGAAATCAGGAAAATTCTTTCGAGTGTTCTCTCTTTTTTTTTTGATTTATCATTTGATATCATTTCTCCCTTCACTGTCATAAGCTTGGTAATTATATCAAGCATAGACTTCTGAATTAGAAGACAGAAGTAGAACACTATGTTCTCCATGGAAGACAAGTTACGATTGTGTCTCTATAACCATCTCTATATATTCATCTCATAAATCTTTGTGCAAATGCAGGATGAGATACTTACTGCAGGTGGTCAGGTTGAGCCACCAGGAATGCACATGATATACCTTCCTTATTCTTGTGACATTAGACAAATCGATGAGGCAAGAGTGATATTGATTTGTTCCTTAAACAGTTTCTATCCTGACAGATTATTTATATATAAGATTGACGGTAAGGAACTTTGTTCAATCTTGCAGATTCATACAGATACAAATAGCACAACGCCTCGAGCAACTGATGATCAAATTAAAAGAGCTACTGCTTTAATGAGACGTATAGACCTAAAAGATTTTTCAGTATGCCAATTTGCTAATCCGGGTAACTCTCCATATTCTCCAAGACCATTTCTGTAAACTTGGTCAAGTTCTTTTGAAAGCACAGATGGTTCTGTATCTTGATGTATCTTTCATTGACATCTCCAATGAAATTGTACTTCTGGACTCAAGTGTTGAATATGCGGAATCTTAAATTTACTTAACAATTTACATGTGTAGCCATCTTTTTCCTGGCATTTATTTTTGACATGTATAAAAAAAATTCAGACATTAGCATGAAAATAAATAGCTGTAAAAGTAGTTAATGTCATCCTTTTTCTTTTATTTCATCGCCATATTTGTGAGATTATTATTAATATGTAGTGGTTCATCGACAAAAGTGGACGTTATTGTTTTATATGTTATTCTATCTGCATGTTTGGCAAGTGTGTATTGACCAAAAACTTTTTCCAGCCTTGCAGAGACACTATGCAGTGATCCAGGCTCTAGCACTGGATGAAGATGAAATGCCTGAAATTAAAGATGAAACTGTTCCAGATGAGGAAGGCATGGCTAGGTACTGGGCTGCTGACAAATGTTTTTCTTTCCTTCTTTATCCTTTGTCCTTTCAGTTTCCGTGTTCGATTTCTTTGTCAAGAAAATCCAGTTTATGCGTATGGTGTTTGTTTATTGATGGCAGGCCAGGAGTTGTTAAAGCATTGGAAGAATTCAAGCTTTCAATATATGGAGAGAACTACAACGAGGAGAATGACTTAGCAGCTAATGAAAAAGGAAATGCGACCTCCAGAAAAAGGAAAGTGGCTTCTGAAGAAGCAGCTAAGGAGTCCTCTAACTACGATTGGGCCGACCTAGCAGACAATGGAAAGGTAAGCCTTTACTATTTTGTTTTGTTTGTTAAGACAACACACTGTCAGAGCAATGTTCTCAGACCCGGACTGGTCATTGAACCGAAAAAGTTACCAGGTGGATGGAACACTCGTTCAACTAGTGGTCGAACCGTTATTGATGCAGTGACGTCATTAATATGTAATAAATAATAAATATATTAATTTTGATTATATATTATATATAATATTTATCAAATATGTAAAATTAATCAATTTATCTACAAAAAAATAAAAAATATATTATATATAATATTTATCAAATTTGTAAAATTAATCAATTTATCTACAAAAAAATAAAAAAATAGCAACAAGTTTCAGAATCTTTACTGTATAAATACTAAAAACCCAGCCGTGATCTATAAAATAAAAAAAATATGTACATCGTAAATTAGAACTTGGAAGTAAACCAAGAAATTAAGAGGGGAACAAATGAAAAGGGGCCATCGGTGGAAGAAGATGAAAGCATGTAATTAATTTGAGCTAAGTTTAGTAGAAAAATCTTAATTAACATTTTACCCAAATCAAGGCAATCACAGCAATTGGAGGAACAAGATGATCATGAGGTGAGATGCGGTCACCGGAGATAGAGAAGGAGAAGCTAGTGTCACCGGAGAGAGTTAGAAGAGATGTGCTAGCGATAGAGGAGAGAACTGAGAAGAATTGAAGTTCTTTTACGGCTGAACTCTAAAGTGAAAAATAGATTAGAAAACCTAACATTTTTTGACTTTTATTATAAGGAATTGAACCGGTCAAAACAATGACCCCGTCATCGATTCGTTGATCCGGCTGGTTTAACCGTTGGGTCATCGGTTTTGAACGGTTATTGGCTAAATCTGGTTCAGAGGTCCAAATCGGTTTGTTAAGCCGACCGTTTCCTGATTTAACCGGTTGAACCGGCGGTTTTGAATTGGGTCTGAGAACATTGTTTCAGAGTGGTTTTGCAATTTAAAATCAAGTAACATTTGTAAAAACGATTGTGGACCATCTCTTTTTTAGGTTACTTTACACACGACACAAAGACAGACACACACACACACACACACACACACTATTCATTCCAAATTATAAGATCATTATCGACTTTAGTAGTAATGATAGTTTACGATATTCGTTATTTTATGACTTAAAATTAAATAAATCTATGCTAATTTTGGAAATGCTTCAAAAAGTCGATAATGGTCTTATATTTTGTGACTGTGGGAGTATGTGTTAGTTTACTGAAGAAATTGGATTTTTTTTTTGAATCTTTTACTTTCTGCTCATATTTGTAAGGGAATTGCTATGAATGTTGGTTAAAGACTAAAAAATGTCACAAATTAATAAGTTATAATAAGTTCTAAATTTTGGAGTACCTAACTATTTTTGGTTATATGATACATGTTTTGTAGTTGAAGGATTTAACTGTGACGGAGCTGAAGTTGTACCTGATGGCCCACGGTCTTCCCGTTACTGGGAAAAAAGAAGTTCTGATCAGTAGGATCTTAACTCACATGGGAAAATGAGTAAGAGGACCGGTTACTAGCAATCTAGTTTGTGCTGCAGGAGCAAAGGTTTCATAAAAATCAATACTGGGTCTCTGCACATATACCCTTTTGCTACCACCCGTGCCTTGTGCTTTTAATACATTCCTCTTCGTTGTATTTAGTCTTATCCTCATTTTAGCACGCACTGATTTCCTTATCTTTTGGGATTTCCACAAGCTACCATGTTTTCTATTTATTATTATTTTTTATTTCAGCCAGTTGCATTTACTGCTCCATGGCTTTCACCTGGATTTGCTCTTTTGCTTCCTCGTCATGCTTCTGTGGTTCACAAACAATGAAAGCAACATTACAAGAATCATAGATTTCTTAAAGAGACCAAAGCTAGATCTGCCCCTTTTCTTTTTCTGCAGTGTTTCACATGTTCCTTGGCTTTAGTAAAATATACTACGGAAAAATAGGTTTACTGAACCTTGTCAAGTGTCACCTCAGTCTGTTACAAGTGAGTTGGTGACTTATATGGGCTGTGTTTGTTTGAGAAGTTTAGGGAATATGTTGTTACTTTTGGTTGATAAGATTAGAACAATATTTATATTGTCAGAATAAATATATATTTAGCGATATTGTTACACTTATTTTGACTACAGTTTGAATATTTGCAGCATAATTATTGTTCTTCCATTATCAATTCCCTTTCTTTGGTGTTACGTGCTGCAAAAATTGTTATCCTAGTTGGCATTACAAAACTCTGAACTCAACGGTCACCTACCAATTAGGCTAGGGAACTCTAGAATTTTCAAACTGATTGTCACCATAATTCTCCCAAGTGCATAACTGAACCAGTTTTGAAGTATACATCACAGCAGTCGTCTCCAGCATGTGACCCAAGTCAGGATAATAACTATACAACTGATTACAAGACTAATTATGTGCTATCACAGCAAATTCCTTGTACTAGTTGTAAACTACTTTGCATAGAGGAACTAATAAATTTTACAAGGTTGTGGAGGAAGAAATTTACTGAAAATTTCTCTTGCAAGAGAGAATTTTTTACAATTACCCTAAGGCATGTTAAAATTATCTGCTACAAATTATTATAAGCATGCCAGTTCTACTTCAAGAGCAGTAAAATAAATGACATTTATTTCAGGATGGTGAGAACTAGCCACAGCTGCAGATCATAAAAGCTCAACATATATTCAAGGATTCTGTAAACATTTGGCTAATATGAGATGAAGTGAGGCATAAGCACAAAGTGAATCAGTAGTACAATGTTAAACAACACAAGAGGCATATGAATAAGTATAAGTGTACAATATTCAAACACTATTTATTTTAATTATTATAAAGTAGAGCATGACATTGAAATCTGTGTTATGTTTCAGATGTAAAGTAAGTTCACATTAAGCAGTTAATAAGCTAGAAACAAAAATGGGGTATGATATTGAAATTTATGCCATGCTCAAGATGTAAAGGGCACAAAGCAAGAAGGGACGGAAAAAACAAAACAAAATTTGATCGTTGTAACCACTGTTACTCTACATATTGTAAGGTATTGAATTTTTCTCCAACTTGAACTTTTGAATATTAAATTAGGGTTTAACTAATCTCCAAAAAGATGAGAAAAGGGTAACAATAACTTACAGGTTTACATTGTGGTGATACATTGACCAGAAGCTGGTGAGGTAAGAGAGAGCATGATCTTTCAACTCTCAGCAGGAAATAGGTAATCATGTCCATAAAAGAAGCACCCTCGAACATAAATCATAGCCAACTTTATGATTTGATTCGTGTTGGTGTTGTGCTATCTGGTCAAATGAAAAATACCCACTGTTAAGTAGATTACTCAACTTATTAATTCTATGAAGTTGTATTAACCAGAGCAATAGTTTACCATTTATAACCTCTTCTCTTATTAAAAGATGCGTGAGGAAGTGACTGATACATCATGGGGTAGATACCATCCAAACTAGCAGCCAAAACGAAAATCTCGTCAATATCAAGACTATCTGTATCTGAACTATGAACACCATAACTCAATTTTAAGCACTTCATCTCGTCGGGAGAAATAAAAATTTTAATTCTTTCATTCGCTAGAATCAGAACAAAAAAATCAGGATTCTCATTTTTGTAGATTAAAAAGATAATATGTCTTGTGATGGTAATATGAGCATCTTTTATAGTTTTTATATTTACTTTTAGCTCTTTTAGTTTAAAATTTGTAGGAAAAGATGTTAATCTGTATTTTAAGTTTTAGTTCGGAAATATGGTAATCTTGTAAAATACAGAATACTATAATACATACATACATATATCTATACACACACACACACACGCCTTATTTAAACTAGCTTTTGAGATTTTAGGTACTCTATAACTCTATTTACAATGTAGTAATCAACAAGTATTTTCCTTTCACTAAAGAAATAAATTTATAAGGATTCATAAATTAATTACCAACAATACGAATACATTAAAATTACTAACAAAGAAGGAAAATCCCATGCCAAAAAATCTGTCCAGCAGACCTCATCATCTTTGAACTGCCATAAGAAAATTCTCCTTCCTTTCTGCTATGAATGGTGAATAAGTCTAAGTGCATAAACTTTATGCACAAACTCCATCTAAACCATCTAAAAGTAGGGTCTGGTACAGAAATCTATGTCAGGCCCCACTTTTGGATGGTGTAAATGGAGTTTGTGTAAAAAGTTTGTGTTCGTAGACTTGTCCATGAATGGTACTTGCGCATTTATAATTTTGTAAAAACATTCCAAAACCAAAAGCTACTCAATGGTTGTTTATTTCCCAATATTTTTCTGTTTCCATGTATTTAATGGATAAAATACAGCAAATTTAGGTGGAATTTTTTTTTTAAGTGTTACTCTTGCGATCATTTTTCCCTCAAAATTAAAGCTTAGTAACATTGATAATTATTACTTCTTCCGTTCCAAAATTTGAGATACATTTGTAAAACGATATTGAAAACGATAGTAAAAAAGTAGTGACAAATTAGAAATATCATATCACTTTATAATTCTAAAATAGAAATCTATCTCTAATTTTTGTAACGGATTAAAAAGGAAATTAGAACACGGGGAGTATATTTTATCCTAATAGTATAAGAAATAATTACTACCAAAAATAAAAATGCATACTGAATACACAATAATATTTTAACTGTGACATGAAATAAAATTTCCAAATGATTAGCTAGGAGGAGAAAAACTGATCTTATGATATGAAAACTCAAAACAGTCACCTGAAAAAGGTCAACATAATTAACATGACACGATTTCATCAAATGAGAAGAAAAATTTAACTAGTTTCAAACTTTTTTCATCTTCTTAAAAAGCTTCCATCCGTGGTGGAACAGGGGCTTTAATGACTTGCAATATTTGCACCACATCTGCCATTGAAGGCCTATCTGATGGCACATGAGAAGCGCACACTAAAGCCAATTTCAGCACCGGCAAAACCTCCTCCTCTGGGTAATCCCCCATGTTCTGATCAACAGAGTCTAAAACATTCCCTTGTTCAAGCAAAATTTTCACATGATCATTTAATATTACCACATTGTCTTCGCCATATTCAACCGGCCTTTTGCCTGTCACAAGCTCGAGAATTAGTACCCCAAAGCCATAAATGTCACATTTTTCGTTGACCCTTAAGCTCTGGCAGGCTAATTCTGGTGCCACATATCCTAATGCACTATGAAATCTGTTGCTTACAACGTGCTTTTCGAGCTTCTTTAGCAGCCTTGTTAGGCCAAAGTCCGATAGCTTTGGATTGAAATCTTGGTCTAGTAGAATGTTGCTAGGCTTTATGTTGTAGTGAATGATTGGAGGGCGAAACGAATGGTGCAAATGTGCAAGCCCTTTTGCTGTTCCAAAAATGATCTTGAACCTATTAGGCCAAGAAAGAGGGGGAGTTGAAGGCAGCCTTTCGTGGAGTTTGGCTTGTAAGCTCCCATTTGGCTCAAAATCTGATACCAGAAGCTTCAACTGAGGAGTCCAGTAGTACCCTTTTAGTGCTACTAAATTTGGGTGCCTAGCTTTCCCTAAAATTCGCACTTCTAGATCAAAATCTTCTTGATTCTGAATTATATTCGATGTTTCAAGTTTCTTGATTGCAGCACCTTCCCCTCCTAACGAAGCCTGATATACTGTTCCAAAAACTCCTCCCCCGATTTCATTTGCCTTGTCAAGCAAAGATTCTGTGCCACCAGGCCAATCCGGGGTATTTTTTGAGTCAAACCACATGAGCTTTCCTGATGACAAATTACTCCCTGATTGCACTGAGCTTGAGCACGTACTAATTTCCAATGAATTATCCACAAAAGCAAGCCTCCTTCGCGCAGAAATGTTAAGCAAACTTATGACTAATACCCCAGCTGCAATAAGAATTGCAGCTGATATAGATATTATAGCAGAAACACTGAGGAACCTGTGGTGTGGCAAGTTTTTAGCTCTTAATGACCCGTTTCTGGCGTTGCCATCACCATTTTGGGAGCCATAGGCAAATGGATCAAGCACCAGAGGCTTGTGGACATTCATTTTACAAGGACCCTTTAACAAGGGTGAGCAAATACCAAGATTTCCATTCAATGCACTTGGATTTAAGCTTGGAAATATACCCCCATTAGGCAGTCTGCCTATTAGCCTATTGTAGGATATATTTACAGCAAGAAGATTTTCCATCATTCCCAACTCTTGTGGTATTTCTCCAGTTAGCAGATTGAACTCTAGTTTTAGAATCTTGAGCTTTTTCAGAATTGAAATGGATTTTGGAATGGAACCAGTCAAGTTATTGTGTGACAAGCTCCTGTAACAAAGATTATCACAATTAGAATGCAGAAAATGTTTTTCTACAAATAGAATTATGACAATAAAATGTGGCATTGAAGATCCCGGAATCCATTTATAGTATGTTGTTTGTATAGGATCTATACTCGGTGAAGTTGTCACTCGATGAAGTTTGTCAAAGTACAATATATGAAATTTTATGTGCATTGCATGGAGTAGCATTGTAACTTTGATACTCTTTTAGATCCACAAAAAGGGTCTGCGAACGAGACAATTTTTACAGTAAGGATGAGACATTAGAAATCTCAAAATCCATTTATTAGATAATCTATAAATGGATTCAGAGATGTCCTTCCCATGGATCTGGACTCGATGAAGTTGACCAAGTTTAATATAGGAAAAAGTTGCATGTTATGCACATAATTTCATTTCGATACTAATAATATAAAGTAATGTAATGAAAAACGCAATTCTGTGTTCTACAAATGCAACTTTTTTCATATGAACGTGACCGTGACCACTAGTTAAGGTGTCAACTTCACGGAATCCAGATCCGTTATTAGTATAAAAAAATAGAGAAAGAGAGAGACTTACAGCAAGTAGAGGGATGAACAATTCCCAATCTCTTCAGGCACTGGACCTGACAAAGAATTTCCATCCAACTGCAGAATTTCAAGGCTACCCGAATCGCAAATATCACCTGGGATTGATCCAAACAATGCACTATAACGCAGATCTAACATGGTCAAATTCTTCACGTATCCAAGCTCAGGAGGCATTCTTGACTGAAGATTATTATAAGACAAATTCAAGTATCTCAACCTGGAAAATAAGCCCATTTCTACTGGAATGTCTCCTGTCAGCTGGTTCCCCGAAAGATCCATAATTTCAAGTGCCTCAAAAAATTTACTCGAACCACTAGGAATCGAACCAGTAAGTTCATTTCTCGAAAGATCAACTTGGTCTAATCCTAATCCAAACAAGTCTTCTGGTATGCTACCATTGAAGAAATTTCCACCCAAACGGATCACCGATAAGTTACTAGAGTACATAAGTGACTCTGGAATTCCTCCGGTTAATTCGTTATCAGCTAGATTTAAATAAGTCAGTGACTTGAGATCACCCATTGTTGAAGGTAGAAATCCCTTCAATCTGTTTCCCGAGAAATCTATATATTCAAGGCTGCTCATTTTACTTATCCATTGAGGAAAATCCCCATCAAACACATTGCTAGAAATGCTTAAAAAAGTAAGAGAATTAAGCAATTTTAGAGACTCTGGAAGTTCTCCTGTGAAAAGATTGTCACTAAAATCTAGTCTAACCAAGTGTAAGCATAGAGCGATATCGGCTGGCACGAATCCCGAGAACTTATTCCCTTGCAACTTAAGCTCTTTCAAGTTATGTATGGCTGCAACACCAGCCGGGACAGGGCCGGTTAGTGCATTATGCGAAAGATCAAGTATTCGGAGCCTGTTCAATGACCAAAACCCCGGGAAAAAATCCGGGTTCCCAGAAAAATGGTTGTTGGAAAGATTAAGGTTATTCAAAGCGGTACATTTAGCTAATGTACTAGGAATCGGACCCTCAAAAAGATTGTTTGCTAATGAAAGTTGCCGAAGGGATGAACAATTTACAAATAAATTGTTGGGTAATGGACCTGATAATGAATTCTCTGACAGATCAAGAAATCTTATTGAGCTAATCATTTTAATTAGAGAATTCGAATTAATAGTACCCGAAAGACTATTGTGACTAAGGTTTAGGCTTTCGAGACTAGTAATAAGGTCCAGCTGGGGACTAATGGTACCACTAAAATTGTTGTGTGACAATGATAATACCTTTAAATGCTGCAACTTTTGGAGGCCTCTCCCTATTTTTCCTGATAAGCTTAAGCCCTCTAGTGATAATGTAGAAACTCGACCAGTCACCGGATTGCACTGCACGTATTTCCAAGCACATACGGCGTTATCGTCCTCGTTCCACGAGTTCAGGGACGAAAAAGGGTCGTGGAGGTTGGATTTGAAGACAATAAGGCCTAATACGTCGTCGTTGAGGCCGAGGGAATCGTCGCCACTGAAACCTTTCATTAAAGTGAATGAAAATATGAAGAATATTTGGAGACGGCCCATTTTTATCATCATTTTCAGCTCTCAGTTTTTCTCTGTTTGAAAATTGGCTATTCAAGACAAATTGTGTGGTCTTGCTAGTAGATATTGTTACATAGCATGACTAAGGAGAATTGTTAGAAGAGAAAGAGTAAAAATGGATGAAAATCTAAGGAGAATGTTATGGTAGTTTGAAAATAATTCTTAGACAAGAAATGACGAGACATGAGAGTCACAGACTGAACAAGTTGTACAAAATTTTCTACTGACAAGTTTTATGTGTCATTTGTCATCCTCCTTTCCTTGTCATATGAACTTCTAGCTAAGTACCATTTGAACCGTGTAGTTTTAATATATATTCAGTTTCATAAAAACAGTCTTATTTGCAAAATTTGTAAATAGTAAAGACGTATTTTTACTCCATGTTATTTACGCTGTTCTTAGTTTATTAATGATTATATGATGATAAAATTATAATGACGTATTTGAAGATATTGTGTTATTTTACAAATAAATTGAGAAACGAGACTCTTTTTACGAGACAAATGTACTATTTTTTCTTTCTCAGCTTCCTACTTTTCCACAAGTATTCACTGCATAACTTTGTTTTTGTGTGAGCATAGTTACAATTTTAGTGGGATCCAAAACTTAGTCACGGGTGCCTTGGGCTACAAAAGGTGAATGGTCCTCCTATATTCCCTTTCTATCCACACCTTTATATTTCTAACAAAACAGAAAAATAATTCCGTTGATTAGGATATATATATATATCACAAGTGTAATAGTTTAAAGTACTAGCTTAACGGTGAACTTGTGTTAGTGAGCTCTGAGTAGAGCACGAGACTTAATAGTTCATTAAATTCGATTTTATGATGATATGTATATCTTTTTTATAATGTCAAGTGTTTATACAATTTTAATGTTTATAGATTTTTTTGAGCAATCTATATTATTACATTTAATTTTAGGAGTCTATAGAGAATTTGGGGAAAGGCTGAAGAGGAGAACTTTAAAATCTATGGGAAATTTACTTTTGTTATGAAGCACATTTTTGATTTTGATGTTGAACTTGGGGGAAGGACTAGGAGTAGAGTTAAAAGAAATTTAAGGTTACGTTTGTTTGTAAAAATGATGAGTCGGATATGATTATTTGTGTTAATTTATTATCGCTATAGACTATTTTATTTCATGATTAATCCGTTATCTAATCTCATGAACTTATATTATGTCATTTTTAAGATCATTTTATGATAAATTATAAACTCAAATAAAAATATAGTATTATATAATCCTCTTTTGAGATATCAAGTAATTTTAAAAATAATAACAAATAGTCCACAAAATAAAATGACAAATTAATCATGAGATAAAATGGTCTTTTATGGGTGTTAAATTATTACAAATAATATTACACCATTTACCATTTTTGCAAACAAAATATAGCGGGAAATTTACTTTTGCTATGAACCTAGCATAACAAAAGTCAAAGGGAGACTTTTTTTATAAAAAAAAATGGAGAGAGTATCTTCTTAAACTAACCTCTTAATCAATATGATTTTATTTATTTGACATAAATATTTCTTTTAAAGAAAACTTCCAATAATAAGGAAAAATATTTGATTAAAGAAAACACAACATGTGGCAAGGAATAATATAATAAAGCTATACAATAATAAATGAGAAGTAGAGGTAGGATAGTGTTATTTGTTATACCATTAAGGCAATAATAACCCCTTCACATGAAAATGACAACTTTTGTCCATTGCGCTTGATAATTCCCTTTCTCTCAGCCATATCCAGCTAGCTCAGCTCTTGATGAGGCCCCTATAAACCAAAAACCATTTAGTTTGGACAAGAATGGGGGCTTCTTTTGCCAATTTTCTTCAATAGTCTCCTTTTATTTTTGCCACTTGCTGTTGTATCATAGCTGTACCCATGCTCTGTGTTTGGTCCAAAACTGTGTGTTCACATGTACATTATTCATTCACATTCATCTTTGCACTTCGCTTGAGAGTTTGTAAATAGATAGAAGGAAATAGTAGTGAAAATAAAAAGAATAGAAAGTAATTGCCACCAAATTTTTAGCGAGAAAAAGAAAGAATTATTGGGGGGGGGGGGGGGGGGGGGGGGGGGGGGGGGGATGCAACTTTTAAATTTTATTATTATATAAATATGGGAATTTTTATGTTTTTATATAAATTGTAAGACCCCGAATTTTATGAAATATAAAATTTAATTTTTCTTCATATATATTTTTTCATGAAACAGTAAGTGATTAAATTGACGAAATTGAAAGTTAAGGATATTATGTGCAAATTTTATTTTGTCGGGGAATATTCGTTTTGTCGGGGAATATTCGTGTCGTACGACGGCGCCGAAATAACAAATTATTGGTGGACCCCACAACGGAATATTTGTCGAATATAGAAAACGACAGAAGTAACCTTTTTAATAAAAATAGTCAACGGTGTTAACTGTTAAAATACCAGTGATAAAAGAATAGTAGCATACGGTAATTTATGGTATCTTATTGTGACATGCGGTACTCTACAGTAGCACACGGTATTGCACAGTGTCTCATATTATTGACACCGTAACTGTTACGCATCATTTCATCGATAATTGTCACTGCATAATATTTTATATTATCAATTCAATTATTGTTGCTACACAGTATTTTGCATTATTGATTCAATAATTGTCATTACACTGTATTTCATATCATTGAGTCAATAATTGTTGGTGCACTGTAGTTTAAAATTATTGAATCTAATAATTGTCACAGTAGCAAATACACTATAATTTATATTATTAAATTAATAAAAATATGTAACGTGTTTCTTACATTATTGTGGTAACATTATTTTATATGTTGGACTCACAAGAAGAAAAATAAATAAATAAATAAAAAATAAAATAATTAATTTTACTATTTGAAATAGTAACGTGAATAGTGACGTGAATAGTAACGTGAATAATGACGTGAATAGTAAGAAACATGTGGGACCCACTGTGGGACCCACATGAAATGTGAGAAATGTGAATTTGCTGAAGTTGGTTGGTGGAGGCTGCGTAGCAGCCTCTGTTGAATTTTTTTCTGTTCACCTACCACGCATAGTAACTTCTTTTCTTCTATAAATAGCTTGCTCAGCTGAATAGAAAAATCACACCTAAAACATAGAATTTTTCTATAAGAATTTTATGAGTTTTCTCTGAGAATAGTAAAGCTATTTTGAGTGTTTGAAAGCCAAAAGGAGTGCCGAAATTTTTCAAGTAAGTCTTTTATTAAAGAGTAGTAATTTTATAAATTCCTATTTTTCACGGTATTCACAAATCTTCCTTTAGAAGACTCTTCCTTGAGAAGATTCATTTTTAAAAGCTTTCTTTGGAAGATTTATTTTGAAATATTATTTTAAAAACTATTTTAAAGTTGTTATATTATACTACAAAAATTATGTTAAATAAATATAATTTTGATAGTTCATATTATACGAGTTATCATACACTTTGAAATTTATATGTGGTAATTACTAATTTTATTAAAAATATATAGGTTGATCAACCTCATTTAAATCAATATCCAGTCACGTGTTAAGGTAAGAAATATTATTTTTTTACACTCTTAAATTTATTATGGTAAGGGATGTCATTTTCTTTCATACTCTTAAATCGAAACTTATTATGGAACTATTGCTTCTATAATTCCTGAAAATATTATATGTTCCATAATAGTTGAACTTCATTATTTCAACTGAACCTTCCTATTTTCTGAACCTTTCTATTGAACTGTAACCGTTATTCTGAACTGTGGATCTTGAATATCATTTTTAAATTTCACTCCACATCATGTTGACAATTTGGACATTGTTTGAATCTGCATAAAGTAAACTTCCGATACTTATTATTTATCTTGTTTCTTCTGTTCATCATTTGTATCACTGTTATTTGTATTAACCATCAAGAATCAAGCTGTTGTGAATATCTGTGGCCGGGGGCACATATGTGATATAATTGTTGAACAGATGATAGGTTAAAGGCGATATACTAGGTTAAAGGCGATACATCTGTTCGGTGTCTTTTATGGCACGTGGTAAATGTTCTCTTTGGCCCGTAGTGCAAAGATGAACTGTTGATTGGTATGATTATGACCAAAGGCTGAATCTGGTATAATCATGACCGTTGGTATTATATTGAAAGTTCTCTTTGGCCCGTAGTGCATAGATGAACTGTTGTTTGGTATGATTGTGACCAAATGCTGAATCTGGTATAATCATGACCGCTGTGCTATATTGAATATCTTTGGCCCGTAGTGCAAAGATGAACTGTTGATTTGCATGATTATGGTCAGGAACTGTGAATTTTTATTATCATGACTAATGGTATTTCAGATGATAAAAGTTGATGATGTTTTTACAAAAAACAGAAGCGAGTGGACATTATGGTCTGCATTATTCTTCTAATAGATTGCTCATTCCGCTGCTTTTATTTGTGACGCCCCCAAATCTGGGCCCATACAGCCCAAACTTGAGTCGTCAAAAGATTACAACAAAATTATTACAAGATAGAATAACGTTCAACAATACAGTGTATAATAATACACAACTAAGTCTTCATAATTATTGTCACACTATATACAACATGTGAAGACTACAATAGCTATCACTCGGACCGTCACTCCATTCCCCTGCTAGACCCGGCTACTCTCTCATTTTCTGAAAAACAATGGAACAAAAGAAAGGGTGAGCTCAAATAGCCCAGTAAAGAATATCATGACAAGTAAATTATCGTTAGCCTTCAACAGTTGAGTTCTTGATAGAATACAATAGACTACAAGGTTTGTATCAAAAACTGCAGTTAAATTCTTAAACAATGTTTAGATCAATAATAGCAGCGGAATGAGCAATCTATTAGAAGAATAATGCAGACTATAGTGTCCACTCGCTTATCTTTTTAGTAAAAATATCATCAACTTTTATCATCTGAAATACCATTAGTCAAGATAATACAAATTTACAGTTCCTGATCATAATCATGCAGATCAACAGTTCATCTTTGCACTACGGGCCAAAGACATTCAATATAACACCAACGGTCATGATTATACCAGATTCAGCCTTTGGTCATAATCATACCAAACAACAATTCATCTTTGCACTACGGGCCAAAGAGAACATTCACCACATGCCATAAAAGACACCGAACAGATGTATCGCCTTTAACCTATTATATCGCCTTTAACCTATCATCTGTTCAACAATTATATCGCATCTGTGCCCCCGGCCACAGATATTCATAACAACTTGAATTTGGATGATTAGAATGATATAAATGATGAACAGAAGAAACAGGATAAACAATAAGTATCAGAAGTTTACTTTGTACATATTCAAATAATGTCCAAATTGTCAACATGATGTGGAGTGAAATTTAAAAATTATATTCAAGATCCACAGTTCAGAATAACGGTTACAGTTCAATAGAAAGGTTCACGTAAATAGGATGGTTCAATGGAAATGATGAAGTGCAACTATTATGGAACATATAATATTTTCAGGAATTATAGAAGCAATAGTTCCATAATAAGTTTCGATTTAGGTGTATGAAAGAAAATAATATCCCTTATCGTAGCAGGTTTGATTAACAAAAGGTGAATGAAATTAATATCCCTTACCATAGTAAGTTTGAATAATGAAAGATGAAAAAGATGGTATCCCTTATGAGTATAAAGGAAAATAATATCACTTACGAATATGCAAGAAAATGATATTATAAACGAATATGCAATAAAAGTGTCATGTGATAATTCGTGTAAACAAATTATTTCCACAAGAGACAAATAAGAAATGAATACAAAGAGTAATTCACCAAACATGCGGTAATCCGCGTAGTCAGGTTATTCTCAGAGATTAATAAGGAATGAATACGAAAGGTTATTCACCAACAGGCGATAATCCGCACCGTAAGGTTATTCCCACAATTTAATAAAAATTGAATACGAAGAGTCATTCACCAAACAGACGATAATCCGCACCGTAAGGTTATTCTCAGAGATTAATAAGGAATGAATACGAAAAGTTATTCACCAACATGCGGTAATCCGCGCTGTAAGGTTATTCCCATAAATTAATACATGGAAATAAATGGCACATCTTATGAGTAAGAAAGAAACGATATTATTTTCGAGAATCAAATAATGATCATCCTTTACATTAACACGTGACTAGATATTGATTTAAATGAGGTTGATTAACTTGAACAGTACACGTACACTTATAAATCTTCACAAATACTCAAGATGACTTAAGCACACTTAGAGAAAACTTGCACAAGAAGTATTTAGAGAGAGAAAGAAAGAACAAGTAAGGAAGTTTATGAAAAATCCTTAAGTTAATGCCTCTATTTATAGCCAAAAATCTTATCATAACCAAGATTTCCTAATTTAATCCAAACTGTTCATTTCAAGATAATGTTTAATCCATACCATTCATTTCATCTTTTAAGATAAATCATTCATTTAAATATCATCTTTTAATCTACATAATCCATTTCAAATTCTATATTATCTTTAATGTATACCATTCATTTCATCTTTTAAGATTTCCTTAATCTAAACCATTCATTTAAAGATCATCTTTTAATCTACACCATCCATTTTAAATTCTATATTATCTTTAATCTATACCATTCATTTTATATCACCTAACTTTATATTATAAACAAATAACTTTATCAATTCAATTATTCAACAATAATTCACACTTTAATCTATACCATTCATTTCATATCACCTAACTTTATATTATAAACAAATTATTCAATAATAATTTACACTTTTCATTATTATGACTAATTGTTATAAATACAGTGTAGTTGGCTTTCTGAGTTAGATATCAAGTCAATTAATTAATGAAATACAACTGTTTAAATAACACCATAATAGAGATAACAATAATGCAGAAAGTATGCAAAAGAAAGATTACGTTATTATGTCATGACAATTATTGATTCAATAATGTGAATTACTGTGCATATGCTACTGTGACAATTATCAATTTAATAATATGAATTATTGTGCATGTGACAATAAAGTCAAATATTGTACGATAACCACTTTATCAGTTTAATAATACGAAACACTGTGCAATGTCGTGTGCTACTGTGCAATACCGTGTGCTATGGTGCAATACCGTATGTTACTTGTAATACCGTATATTACTATTCTTTTACCACCGGATATTTTAAAAATTAAAAGTGATAGTACCATTGACCAATTAAAAATTGTTTATGTCATTTTCTATATCCGACAATTATTCTTTGTGGGGTCCACCAATGATTGGTTCGTACGGCGCCGTCGTATGAATATTCCCCGACAGAACGAATATTCCCCGACTAAATATAATTTGCACATAACATCCTTAACTTTTAACTTTATCAATTTAACTACTTACTGTTTCAGAAGAAAAATTAAATATATGAAGAAAAATTAAATTTTGTATTTCATAAAATTCGGGGTCTTACAACCTCCCCTCCTTATGAAATTTCATCCCCGAAATTGACGTACCTGACATATCGAAGAGGTAAGGATACTTAGATTTCATCTCAGATTCTAGCTCCCAGGTCATTTCCTCAGTATCTTGGTTTCTCCAAAAAATCTTAACTTGAGGTATAACCTTTGAGCGTAAGATCTGCTCCTTCTTATCTAGGATCTTAACAGGTACATCGTCGTATGTTAAATCCTCTGTTATAACTTCTAGTTCTAACTCAATGACGTGGTTTAGGTCCTTCACATATTTACGTAACATAGATATGTGAAAAACGTTATGGATGCGAGACATACTTGGTGGTAGGGTTAGTCTGTAGGCTACGGTTCCTATTCGATCGAGGATTTCAAATGGGCCAATAAATCGAGGGTTGGGCTTTCCTCTCTTTCCGAATCTCGTAACCCCTTTGCATGGAAAAACACGTAAGAATACATGATCTCCGACGTTGAAACTTTCGTCTCTCCGATGAAGATCAGCATAACTCTTTTGTCGTCCTTGTGCGGTCTGTATTCGTTGTCGGATCATTTGGATCTTTTCTGTTGTCAAGCGTACTAACTCGGGTCCCAACAATTTTGCTTCTCCTACCTCATTCCAACATACTGGAGAGCGACACTTCCTTCCATACAAAGCCTCGAATGGAGCCATGCCTATGCTTGCTTGGTAACTGTTGTTGTAAGAAAATTCCACCAATGACAAGTACTTATCCCAACTTCCTTTGAAATCTAATACACAAAGTCTCAAAAGATCTTCGAGGGTCTGGATCGTCCTTTCCAATTGTCCGTCCGTTTGAGGATGGTATGCAGAACTAAAACGTACTTCAGTGCCCATAGCTTTTTGTAGACTGATCCAAAAGCGTGAAGTGAATCTAGGATCTCGATCAGATACTATGAAAACTGGCATGCCATGCAATCTCACAATCTCATTTATGTACATACCGGCAAGACGTTCAAGTGAAAAGTTTTCTCGTATAGGCAAGAAATGAGCGGATTTGGTCAATCTATCTACGATGACCCAAATTGCATCTAAGCCTTGAGAAACTTTGGGAAGACCCGTCACGAAATCCATATTGATGTGTTCCCACTTCCATTCGGGAACCTCAAGTGGTTGTAATGGACCCTTAGGTACTTGATGCTCTGCCTTTACACGTTGACAAGTTAGGCACCTTGAGATAAATTTTGCAATCTCCCTTTTCATATTGTTCCACCAAAATGTATGTCGAAGATCTCGATACATCTTGGTACTCCCTGGGTGGATTGCAAACGGCGTGTTGTGTGCCTCCATCATGATTTTATACTTCAATTCAGGATCGTTAGGAACACAAAGTCGAGAGTTAACTCGAAGTATTCCTTTCTCGTCGATTATTGCCTCAGGAATAGCACCTTCTTGTACTTTCTTCATCATATTCATCAACTCCGGATCAGTAGCTTGAGCAACTTTAATTTTATCGATTAAAGTTGGTTCTACTCGTACGTGCACAATCTTCAAGTGGGTCATTGGTGTTTTTAGCTCTATCCCCATCTTTTGCAAGTCGTACAAAATACGCTTTTGTTTTGTCAGCAGTGCACTTGTACTCGCATAAGATCTTCTGCTCAAAGCGTCAGCTACAACGTTTGCCTTTCCCGGGTGATACTGGATTGTGTGGTCATAATCCTTCAACAGCTCAAGCCAACGTCGTTGTCGCATGTTGAGTTCCTTCTGGGTGAAGAAATACTTGAGACTTTTATGATCCGTATAGATATCCACTTTTTCTCCGTACAAGTAGTGTCTCCAGATCTTCAACGCGAAAACGACTGCTGCCAACTCTAGATCATGAGTAGGATAATTTTTCTCATAATCTTTGAGTTGTCGAGAGTCATAGGCTATAACCTTTCCATGTTGCATAAGGACACAGCCTAGACCTTTGCCTGAAGCATCGCTGTAGATAACAAATTCTCCTGATCCTGATGGTATGGTCAGAACAGGAGCTGAAACTAGTCTCCTCTTGAGTTCTTGGAAACTTTTCTCACATTCTTCGTTCCATATGAATTTTGTGCTTTTCCGAGTAAGCTGAGTTAATGGAGTGACGATTCGAGAAAATCCTTCTACGAATCTCCGATAATAACCAGCTAGACCCAAAAAACTTCGGACTTCGGTTACTGTCTTGGGTTGTTCCCAATTTAGTACCGTTTCAATCTTCGCAGGATCGACTGATATTCCTTGACTAGAAATCACATGCCCAAGAAACGTGACCTCCTCAAGTCAGAACTCACATTTCTTCAACTTGGCATATAATTTGTTTTCACGGAGCTTTTGGAGTATCAATCTCAGGTGTTGTTCATGATCCTCGCGACTCTTAGAGTATATGAGGATGTCATCAATAAAGACAACCACAAAATGATCCAAATGTTCCTTGAATATCCGGTTCATCATGTCAATGAAAGCTGCAGGAGCATTAGTTAGTCCAAAAGGCATGATTAAGAACTCATAATGCCCATAACGAGTTCTGAAAGCAGTCTTTGGAATGTCCTCAGCTTTAACCTTTAACTGATGATATCCAGAACGGAGATCAATCTTTGAGAAATGTTGAGCGCCTTGCAATTGATCAAACATGTCATCAATCCGAGGTAACGGGTACTTGTTTTTTATGGTGACATGGTTCAATTCTCGGTAGTCAATGCACAATCTCATACTCTCGTCTTTCTTCTTCACAAATAGAACAGGAGCACCCCAAGGTGATGCACTCGGACGAATGAAACCGGTATCCAACAATTCCTGTAGTTGGACTTTTAACTCTTGAAGTTCAATGGGAGTCATTCGGTATGGAGCTTTGGAAATGGGCTTGGTACCAGATTCAAGATCAATACAAAATTCAATTTCACGGTTTGGGGGTAAGCCAGGAAGTTCTTCAGGAAAAACGTCAGGAAACTCATTAACAATGGGAATATCATTCAAGTTTGACGTATTTTTGTTCAAATCAGTGACATGAGCTAAAAAGGCTTGACATCCGTTTTTTAATAAACGAATGGATTTATGGTTAGAAATAATAGTTATAGATTTCAATGGTTTAGTTGCTTGAATTTGCATGACAGGTTGATTAGGAATATGAAAACTAATAATCTTATGAAAACAATCAATTTTAGCATTATGGGTAGTCAACCAATCAATTCCTAAAATCACATCAAATTCATGCATCTCCAAAGAAATAAGGTCAACAGGTAATGTGAGGTTGTTGATTTGAACTAGGCAAGATTTATAGACAGTAGATGTAATGGTCATTTCTCCTAATGGGGTTTCAACTGATAAGTCAAAGTCCAAATTTTCAGGAGTTAAGTTTAAACGTTGAGCACATGCAGGTTGTAAGACCCCGAATTTTATGAAATATAAAATTTAATTTTTTCTTCATATATATTTTTCTGAAACAGTAAGTGGTTAAATCAGTAAAGTTAAAAGTTAAGGATGTTATGTGCAAATTTTATTTTGTCGGACAATATTCGCTTTGTCGGGGAATATTTGTTTGGTCGGGGAATATTCGTGCCGTACGACGGCGCCGAAATAACAAATTATTGGTGGACCCCACAACGGAATATTTGTCGGATATAGAAAACGACAGAAGTAACATTTTTAATAAAAATAGTCAACGGTGCTAACTGTTAAAATACCGGTGATAAAAGAATAGTAGCATACGGTAATTTATGGTATTTTACTGTAGCATGCGGTACTCTACAGTGGGACACGGTATTGCACAGTGTCTCATATTATTGACACCGTAACTGTTACGCATTATTTCATCGATAATTGTCACTGCATAATATTCTATATTATCAATTCAATTATTGTTGTTACACAGTATTTTGTATTATTGATTCAATAATTATCATTACACTGTATTTTATATCATTGAGTCAATAATTGTTGCTACACTGTTTTTAAAATTATTGAATCTAATAATTGTCACAGTAGAAAATATACTATAATTTATATTATTAAATTAATAAAAATATGTAACGTGTTTCTTTAATTATTGTGGTAACCTTATTTTATATGTTGGACTCACAGGAAGAATAAATAAATAAATAAAAAATAAAATAAAATAATTAATTTTACTATTTGAAATAGTAACGTGAATAGTGGCGTGAATAGTGACGTGAATAGTAAGAAACATGTGGACCCATTGGTGGGGCCCACATGAGTTGGTGAAGTTTGAATTGGAGAAATGTGCGCAGAAGAAAGAAAGAAAAAAAAAATGCACGAGGCTGCTGCACTGCCAGCCACCTACCCCCACCTACCATGCATAGTACTCCCTTTTCTCCTATAAATAGCTTGCTCAGCTGAATAGAAAAATCACACCTAAAATATAAAAATTTTCTATAAGAATTTTATGAGTTTTCTCTGAGAATAGTAATGTTATTTTGAGTGTTTGAAAGCCAAAAGGAGTGCAGAAAATTTTCAAGTAAGTCTTTTATTAAAGAGTAGTAATTTCATAAATTCCTATTTTTTACGGTATTCATAAATCTTCCTTTAGAAGACTCTTCTTTAAGAAGATTCATTTTTAAAAGCTTTCTTTGGAAGATTTATTTTAAAATATTAGTTTAAAAACTATTTTAAAGTTGTTATATTATACTACAAAAATTATGTTAAATATATATAATTTTGATAGTTCATAATATATGAATTATCATACACCTTGAAATTTATATGTGGTAATTACTAATTTTATTAAAAATATATAGGTTGATCAACCTCATTTAAATCAATATCCAGTCACGTGTTAAGGTAAGGGGTATCACTCTTTTCATCATCATAAATGGATATTATTTCTTTCTTACTGGAAGGGATTATCATTCTTTGATTCTCGAAAATAATATCGTTTCTTTCTCGTGCCATTTATTTCCATGTATTAAATTGTGGGAATAACCTTACGGCGCGGAATACCGCCTGTTGGTGAATAACCTTTTGTATTCATTCCTTATTAATCTTTGAGAATAACCTTACGGTGCAGATTACCGTCTGTTTGGTGAATAACTCTTCGTATTCAAATTGATGGAAATAACCTTACGGTGCGGATTACCGCCCTCTTCGTATTCAAATTGATGGGAATAACCTTACGGCGCGGATTACCGCCTGTTGGTGAATAACCCTTTTTATTTGTCTCGTGTGGAAATAATTTGTCTACACGAATTATCACATGACACTTTTATTCCATATTCGTAAGTGATATCATTTTCCTTTATACTCATAAGGGATACCATCTTTTTCATCTTCCATTATTCAAAATTACTATGATAAGGGATATTAATTTCCTTCACTTTTTGTTAATCAAACCTGCTACGGTAAGGGATATTATTTTCTTTCATACACCTAAATCGAAACTTATTATGGAACTATTGCTTCTATAATTCCTGAAAATATTATATGTTCCATAATAGTTGAATTTCATTATTTCAACTGAACCTTCCTATTTTCTGAACATTTCTATTTGAACTGTGATCGTTATTCTGAACTGTGGATCTTGAATATCATTTTTAAATTTCACTCCACATCATGTTGGCAATTTGGACATTATTTGAATCTGCACAAAGTAAACTTCCGATACTTATTGTTTATCCTGTTCTTCTGTTCATCATTTGTATCACTGTTATTTGTATTAATCATCAAGAATCAAGCTGTTGTGAATATCTGTGGTTGGGGGCACAAATGTGATATAATTGTTGAACAGATGATAGGTTAAAGGCGATATACTAGGTTAAAGGCGATACATCTGTTCGGTGTCTTTTATGGCACGTGGTGAATGTTCTCTTTGGCCCGTAGTGCAAAGATGAACTGTTGGTTGGTATGATTATGACCAAAGGCTGAATCTGGTATAATCATGACCGTTGGTGCTATATTAAATATCTTTGGCCCGTAGTGCAAAGATGAACTGTTGATTTGCATGATTATGACCAGGAACTGTGAATTTTTATTATCATGACTAATGGTATTTCAAATGATAAAAGTTGATGATATTTTTACTAAAAAGAGAAGCGAGTGGACATTATAGTCTGCATTATTCTTCTAATAGATTGCTCATTCCGCTGCTATTATTGATCTGAACATTGTTTAAGAATTTAACTACAGTTTTTGATATAAACCTTGTAGTCTATTGTATTCTATCAAGAACTCAACTGTTGAAGGTTAATGATAATTTATTCGTCATTATCTTAGTCATGATATTTCTTACTGGGCTATTTGAGCTCACCCTTTCTTTTGTTCCATTGTTTTTCAACAGGAGATGAAAACGTAACGGGGTCTAGCCGGGGGATGGAGTGAGAGTCCGAGGAATAGCTATCCTAGTCTTCACGTGTTGTAAAATAGTGTGGCAATAATAGTGAAGACTTAGTTGTGTATTATTATACACTGTATTATTGTACGTTGTGCTTTGTTGTAATAATTTTGTTGTAGTCTTTTGACGACTCAAGTTTGGGCTTTGTGGGCCTAGATTTGGGGGCGTGACACAGGTGAGATAAAAGAATGGGTAGAGCCAGTATCTAACAAAGCGTAGACTTCACGAGAATTTATGAATAGCTTATCAGTTATCACCTCGTTCGAGTTTCGTGCCATTTGGGATGTCACAACAAAAGCTCTCCCTTGAACTACAGATTTTCCCTTATTCGCGCTAGCTTTTGGTATCGTTATTGCAGCTGGACTTGATTTTGTGGCAGGACAAAACCGCGCAAGATGACCCTCTTTCCCACAACTGTAGCACTTTTTGGACTGCTGTGTACAGTTTGGGCTGATGTGACCTTCCTGACCACACCTATAGCATCTCACTGGTGGTCGATCTTCTGCCCTTGAAACTGGGGTCGGTGCTGGTGCTGGTGCTGGTGCTAGTACTGGTGCTGGTGCTGGTGCTGGTGCTAGTACTGGTGCTGGTGCCCTTCCATAATTATTATGGAATCTCTTTCTTTTGAAATTGTTTCCACTGGATTCTCCTCTTCTGTTATTTGATGTGGAATTACCACCGAAGTGTTGGTTACCTCCTCGATGGTTCTCGATCCTGTGGTTGTTGTCATTCCTTTCTCTATGCTGATCATTAACTCTTGGCTGTAATTTTTCATCTGTTTGCTCCACCCTTTGAGCCCTATCCACAACATCTGAATACAAACTAAATTTATGAGAGCTAAGTTGTTGACGAATTTTGAATCTCAAACCTCTTAGGAACATCCGACTCATTCGTGCTTCGTCATCCACAAGATGGGTGGCAAAGCGAGATAACTCGGCAAACTTAGCTTCATATTGGGAGACTGTCATGTTTCCCTGCTCCAGCTTAATGAATTCCACCTCTTTCATATGGCGGATGCTTTCTGGGAAATACTTCTCGTTAAACAGTTCTTCGAATTCTGTCCAAGACATTTCGAGTGCTAAAGGTTGGATACGTTTTACCGCTTCCCACCAATGGTCCGCTTCACCTCGTAACATAAAAGTGGCAAATGACACCTTCTGATCATCAGCGTATTGTAAGACATCAAGTATTTTTGTCGTTTGCTTCAGCCATGCCTCCGCTTTGAGTGGGTCAGGCTTCCCGTGGAATTCAGGTGGTCCCAATTCTTTAAATTGCTTGACAGTGATCATCCTCAAATTACCAGCGTTTCTACCGTTATTATTGACTGGATTTTTTCTTGCTTGATTCTGTATGAACTGCATGAAATTCCTAAAGAATCCATCGTTCATCATGTTATCAGGAACATTATTTCCTGAGTTGGCAGGAGGATTGTTTGGGGCCTCTTGATTCTCGGCTACATTCGCTTCAGGCATTCCATAGTTAACCTCTTGATTTCCAGATGCCATACTAAACTGTTGTCACAAAATAATTGTTAGTTCAAACAAACTGACCCATCTCTTCAAGTTCCTACATTCAAATCGATTCATTAGATAATAAAATCTAATTTAGGTAGGACACACTAGTGATTAATTCTATTCATCTCTTCCCTTCTAGTTCTAACCCCAGATCTCCATTAAAGACCATATCCCTAAGCTCTGATGCCAACTGTGACGCCCCCAAATCTGGGCCCATACAGCCCAAACTTGAGTCGTCAAAAGACTACAACAAAATTATTACAAGATAGAATAACGTTCAACAATACAATGTATAATAATACACAACTAAGTCTTCATAATTATTGTCACACTATATACAACATGTAAAGACTACAATACCTATCACTCGGACCGTCACTCCATTCCCCTGCTAGATCCGGCTACTCTCTCATTTTCTGAAAAATAATGGAACAAAAGAAAGGGTGAGCTCAAATAGCCCAGTAAAGAATATCATGACTAAGATAATGACAAGTAAATTATCGTTAGCCTTCAACAGTTGAGTTCTTGATAGAATACAATAGACTACAAGGTTTGTATCAAAAACTGCAGTTAAATTCTTAAACAATGTTTAGATCAATAATAACAGCGGAATGAGCAATCTATTAGAAGAATAATGCAGACTATAGTGTCCACTCGCTTCTCTTTTTAGTAAAAATATTATCAACTTTTATCATCTGAAATACCATTAGTCAAGATAATACAAATTCACAGTTCCTGATCATAATCATGCAGATCAACAATTCATCTTTGCATTACGGGCCAAAGACATTCAATATAACACCAACGGTCATGATTATACCAGATTCAGCCTTTGGTCATAATCATACCAAACAACAATTCATCTTTGCACTACGGGCCAAAGAGAACATTCACCACGTGCCATAAAAGACACCGAACAGATGTATCGCCTTTAACCTATTATATCGCCTTTAACCTATCATCTGTTCAACAATTATATCGCATCTGTGCCCCCGGCCACAGATATTCACAGCAACTTGAATTTGGATGATTAGAATGATATAAATGATGAACAGAAGAAACAGGATAAACAATAAGTATCAGAAGGTTACTTTGTACAGATTCAAATAATGTCCAAATTGTCAACATGATGTGGAGTGAAATTTAAAAATGATATCCAAGATCCACACTTCAGAATAACGGTTACAGTTCAATAGAAAGGTTCACGTAAATAGGATGGTTCAATTGAAATGATGAAGTGCAACTATTATGGAACATATAATATTTTCAGGAATTATAGAATCAATAGTTCCATAATAAGTTTCGATTTAGGTGTATGAAAGAAAATAATATCCCTTATCGTAGCAGATTTGATTAACAAAAGGTGAATAAAATTAATATCCCTTACCATAGTAAGTTTGAATAATGAAAGATGAAAAAGATGGTATCCCTTATGAGTATAAAGGAAAATAATATCACTTACGAATATGAAAGAAAATGATATTATAAACGAATATGCAATAAAAGTGTCATGTGATAATTCGTGTAAACAAATTATTTCCACAAGAGACAAATAAGAAATGAATACAAAGAGTAATTCACCAAACATGCGGTAATCCGCGTAGTCAGGTTATTCTCAGAGATCAATAAGGAATGAATACGAAAGGTTATTCACCAACAGGCGATAATCCGCACCGTAAGGTTATTCCCACAATTTAATAAAAATTGAATACGAAGAGTCATTCACCAAACAGGCGATAATCCACACCGTGAGGTTATTCTCAGAGATTAATAAGGAATTAATACGAAAGGTTATTCACCAACAGGCGGTAATCCGCGCCGTAAGGTTATTCCCATAAATTAATACATGGAAATAAATGGCACATCTTATGAGTAAGAAAGAAACGATATTATTTTCGAGAATCAAATAATGATAATCCTTTACCTTAACACGTGACTGGATATTGATTTAAATGAGGTTGATTAACTTGAACAGTACACGTACACTTATAAATCTTCACAAATACTCAAGATGACTTAAGCACACTTAGAGAAAACTTTTACAAGAAGTATTTAGAGAGAGAAAGAAAGAACAAGTAAGGAAGTTTATGAAAAATCCTTAAGTTAATGCCTCTATTTATAGCCAAAAATCTTATCATAACCAAGATTTCCTAATTTAATCCAAACCGTTCATTTCAAGATAATGTTTAATCCATACCATTCATTTCATCTTTTAAGATAAACCATTCATTTAAATATCGTCTTTTAATCTACATCATCCATTTCAAATTCTATATTATCTTTAATCTATACCATTCATTTCATCTTTTAAGATTTCCTTAATCTACACCATCCATTTTATATCACCTAACTTTATATTATAAACAAATTATTCAACAATAATTTACACTTTTCATTATTATGACTAATTGTTATAAATACAGTGTAGTTGACTTTCTGAGTTAGATATCAAGTCAATTAATTAATGAAATACAACTGTTTAAATAGCACTATAATAGAGATAACAATAATGCAGAAAGTATGCAAAAGAAAGATTACGTTACTATGTCATGACAATTATTGATTCAATAATGTGAATTACTGTGCATATGCTACTGTGACAATTATCAATTTAATAATATGAATTATTGTGTATGTGACAATAAAGTCAAATATTGTACGATAACCACCTTATCAGTTTAATAATACGAAACACTGTGCAATGTCGTGTGCTACTGTGCAATACCGTATGTTACTTGTAATACCGTATATTACTATTCTTTTACCACCGGATATTTTAACAATTAAAAGTGATAGTACCATTGACCAATTAAAAATAGTTTATGTCATTTTCTATATCCGACAATTATTCTTTGTGGGGTCCACCAATGATTGGTTCGTACGGCGCCGTCGTACGAATATTCCCCGACAGAACGAATATTCCCCGACCAAATATAATTTGCACATAACATCCTTAACTTTTAACTTTATCAATTTAACTACTTACTGTTTCAGAAGAAAAATTAAATATATGAAGAAAAATTAAATTTTGTATTTCATAAAATTCGGGGTCTTACACTTTTGACAACTCAAGTTTGGGCTGTGTGGGCCTAAATTTGGGGGTGTCACATAAATTATTTTTAATTCACTCACGCATGGATAAATAGTTAGGAATTACAAGCGAGTTAAAGTACATTACTGATAAAATAAATAAACGAGAAAATGACCGGTATAATAAATTATCATGAGATTTAATCTCTTAAGATTTTGAATTTAGTTGAATTCCAAGTGTGACGCCCCCAAATCTAGGCCCACACAGCCCAAACTTGAGTCGTCAAAAGACTACAACAAAATTATTACAATGAAATACAACGTACAACAATACAGTGGATAATACAACACAACTAAGTCTTCATTATTATTGCCACACTATTTTATAACACGTGAAGACTATGATAGCTATCCCCGCACTCTCACTCCATTCCCCGGCTAGACCCCGTTACGTTCTCATCTCCTGTTGAAAAACAATGGAACGAAAAGAAAGGGTGAGCTCAAATAGCCCAGTAAGAAATATCATGACTAAGATAATGACGAATAATTTATCATTAGCCTTCAACAGTTGAGTTCTTGATAGAATACAATAGACTACAAGGTTTATATCAAAAACTGCAGTTAAATTCTTAAACAACGTTCAGATCAATAATAGCAGCGGAATGAACAATCTATTAGAAGAATAATGCAGACTATAATGTCCACTCGCTTCTCTTTTTAGTAAAAATATCATCAACTTTTATCATCTGAAATACCATTAGTCAAGATAATACAACTTCACAGTTCCTGGTCATAATCATGCAGATCAACAGTTCGTCTTTGCACTACGGGCCAAAGACATTCAATATAACACCAACGGTCATGATTATACCAGATTCAGCCTTTGGTCATAATCATACCAACCAACAGTTCATCTTTGCACTACGGGCCAAAGAGAACATTCACCACGTGTCATAAAAGACACCGAACAGATGTATCGCCTTTAACCTAGTATATCGCCTTTAACCTATCATCTGTTCAACAATTATATCACATCTGTGCCCCCGGCCACAGATATTCACAACAGCTTGATTCTTGATGATTAATACAAATAACAGTGATACAAATGATGAACAGAAGAACATGATAAACAATAAGTATCGGAAGTTTACTTTGTGCAGATTCAAATAATGTCCAAATTGCCAACATGATGTGGAGTGAAATTTAAAAATGATATTCAAGATCCACAGTTCAGAATAACGATTACAGTTCAATAGAAATGTTCAGAAAATAGGAAGGTTCAGTTGAACTAATGAAATTCAACTATTATGGAACATATAATATTTTCAGGAATTATAGAAGCAATAGTTCCATAATAAGTTTCGATTTAGGTGTATGGAAGAAAATAATATCCCTTACCGTAGCAGGTTTGATTAACAAAAGGTGAAGGGAATTAATATCCCTTACCATAGTAAGTTTGAATAATGGAAGATGAAAAAGATGGTATCCCTTATGAGTATAAAGGAAAATGATATCACTTACGAATATGGAATAAAAGTGTCATGTGATAATTCGTGTAGACAAATTATTTCCACACGAGACAAATAACAAGGGTTATTCACCAACAGGCGATAATCCGCACCGTAAGGTTATTCCCATCAATTTGAATACGAATAGTTATTCACCAAACAGGCGTAATCCGCACCGTAAGGTTATTCCCACAATTTAATAGAATTTGAACACGAAGAGTTATTCACCAAACAGGCGTAATCCGCACCGTAAGGTTATTCTCAAAGATTAATAAGGAATGAATACAAAAGGTTATTCACCAACAGGCGGTAAACCGCGCCGTAAGGTTATTCCCACAATTTAATACATGGAAATAAATGGCACAAGAAAGAAACGATATTATTTTCGAGAATCAAAGAATGATAATCCCTTCAAGTAAGAAAGAAAATAATATCCATTTATGATGATGAAAAGAGTGATACCCCTTACCTTAACACGTGACTGGATATTGATTTAAATGAGGTTGATCAACTTGAAAATTTTCTGCACTCCTTTTGGCTTTCAAACTCTCAAAATAACCTTACTATTCTCAGAGAAAACTCATAAAATTCTTATAGAAAAATTTTATGTTTTAGGTGTGATTTTTCTATTCAGTTGAGCAGGCTATTTATAGGAGAAAATAAGGCACTATGCATGTGGTAGGTGAAGGGGCGTGCAGCATGCCTGCTGAAAATTTCAGCAAAGGCAGCGCAGCCATTTGCTTTTCAAATTCTCCAGCGCAAAATTTCAGCACACTTCCTTTACAATTCATGTGGCCCCCACATAGGGTCCACATGTTACTATTTAAAAATAATAATTAATATTTTTTTTTTTTTTTTTACATTTATTTATTTTATTTTATTTTTCTTCCTATGGGTCCAACATATAAAATAAAATAATGCTACAACAATAATTCAACAATAATGTAATAAACACGTTACAGATTATTATTAATTTAATAATATAAATTACAGTATATTTGCTACTGTGACAATTATTAGGTTCAATAATTTTAAAAATAGTGCAGCAACAATTATTGACTCAATGATATAAAATACAGTGTAATGATAATTATTGAATCAATAATGCAAAATACTGTGTAACAACAATTATTGAATTGATAATATAAAATATTATGCAGTGACAATTATTGATGAAATGATGCGTAACAGTTACGGTGTCAATAATATGAGACACTGTGCAATACCGTGTGCTACAGAAAATACCATAATTTACCGTATGCTACTATTCTTTTATCACCGGTATTTTAACAGTTAACACCGTTGACTATTTTTATTTAAAAAGGTTACTTCTGTCGTTTTCTATATCCGACAATTATTCCGTTGTGGGCTCCACCAATAATTAGTTATTTCGGCGCCGTCGTACGGCCCGAATATTCCCCGACAAAACGAATATTCCCCGACAAAAAGAATATTGTCCGACAAAATAAAATTTACACATAACATCCTTAACTTTCAATTTTGTCAATTTAACCATTTACTGTTTCAGGAAAAATATATATGAAGAAAAATTAAATTTTGTATTTCATAAATTCGGGGTCTTACAACCTCCCCTCCTTATGAAATTTCGTCCCCGAAATTGACGTACCTGGCATTTCGAAGAGGTATGGATACCTAGACTTCATCTCAGATTCTAGCTCCCAGGTCATTTCCTCAATATCTTGGTTCCTCCATAAAACCTTAACTTGAGGTATAACCTTTGAGCGTAAGATCTGCTCCTTCTTATCTAGGATCTTAACAGGTACCTCCTCATACGTTAAATCTTCTGCTATAACGTCTGGTTCTAACTCAATGACGTGGTTTGGGTCCTTCACATATTTACGTAACATAGATATGTGAAAAACGTTATGGATGCGAGACATACTTGGTGGTAGGGCTAGTCTGTAGGCTACGGATCCTACTCGATCGAGGATTTCAAATGGGCCAATAAATCGAGGGTTGAGCTTTCCTCTCTTTCCGAATCTCGTAACTCCTTTCCATGGAGAAACACGTAAGAATACATGATCTCCGACGTTGAATCTCTCATCTCTCCGATGAAGATCGGCATAACTCTTTTGTCGTTCTTGTGCTGTCTGTATTCGTTGTCGGATCATTTGGATCTTTTCGGTCGTCAAGCGTACCAACTCGGGTCCCAACAGTTTTGCTTCTCCTACCTCATTCCAACATACTGGAGAGCGACACTTGCGTCCATATAAAGCCTCGAATGGAGCCATACCTATACTTGCTTGGTAACTGTTGTTGTAGGAAAATTCCACCAATGGTAAGTACTTATCCCAACTTCCTTTGAAATCTAGTACGCAAAGTCTCAAAAGATCTTCGAGGGTCTGGATTGTCCTTTCCGATTGTCCGTCCGTTTGAGGATGGTATGCAGAACTAAAACGTAGTTCAGTGCCCATAGCTTTTTGTAGACTGATCCAAAAGCGTGAAGTGAATCTAGGATCTCGATCAGAAACTATGGAAACTGGCATGCCATGCAATCTCACGATCTCATTTATGTACATACCGGCAAGACGTTCAAGTGAAAAGTTTTCTCGTATAGGCAAGAAATGAGCGGATTTGGTCAATCTATCTACGATGACCCAAATTGCATCTAAGCCTTGAGAAACTTTGGGAAGACCCGTCACGAAATCCATATTGATGTGTTCCCACTTCCATTCGGGAACCTCAAGTGGTTGTAAAGGACCCTTAGGTACTTGATGCTCTGCCTTGACACGTTGACAAGTTAAGCACCTTGAGATAAACTCTGCAATCTCCCTTTTCATATTGTTCCACCAAAATGTATGTCGAAGATCTCGATACATCTTGGTACCTCCTGGGTGGATTGCAAATGGCGTGTTGTGTGCCTCCATCATGATTTTATGCTTTAATTCAGGATCGTTAGGAACACAGAGTCGAGAGTTGACTCGAAGTATTCCTTTCTCGTCGATTCTTGCTTCGGGAATGCTACCTTCTTGTACTTTCTTTATCATGTTTATCAGTTCCGGATCGGTAGCTTGAGCAGCTTTAATTTTATCGATTAAAGCTGGTTCTACTCGCACGTGAGCAATCTTCGAGTGGGTCCCTGGTGTCTTTAGCTCCATCTCCATCTTTTGCAAGTCGTACAAAATACGCTTTTGTGTTGTCAGCAGTGCACTTGTACTCGCATAAGATTTTCTGCTCAAAGCGTCAGCTACAACGTTCGCCTTTCCCGGGTGATACTGGATTGTGTGATCATAATCCTTCAACAGCTCAAGCCAACGTCGTTGTCGCATGTTGAGTTCCTTCTGGGTGAAGAAATACTTGAGACTTTTATGATCCGTATAGATATCCACTTTCTCTCCGTACAAGTAGTGTCTCTAGATCTTCAACGCGAAAACGACTGCTGCCAACTCTAGATCATGAGTAGGGTAATTTTTCTCATAATCTTTGAGTTGTCGAGAGGCATAGGCTATAACCTTTCCATGTTGCATAAGGACACAGCCTAGACCTTTGCCTGAAGCATCGCTGTATATGACAAATTCTCCCGATCCTGATGGAATGGTCAGAACAGGAGCTGAAACAAGTCTCCTCTTAAACTCTTGAAAACTTTTCTCGCATTGCTCGCTCCATATGAATTTTGTGCTTTTCCGAGTAAGCTGAGTTAATGGAGTGGCGATTCGAGAAAATCCTTCTACGAATCTCCGATAATAACCAGCTAGGCCCAGAAAACTTCGGACTTCGGTTACTGTCTTGGGTTGTTCCCAATTTAGTACCGTTTCAATCTTCGCAGGATCGACTGATATTCCTTGACTAGAAATCACATGCCCAAGAAACGTGACCTCCTCAAGCCAGAACTCACATTTCTTCAACTTGGCATATAATTTGTTCTCACGGAGCTTCTGGAGTATCAATCTCAGGTGTTGTTCATGATCCTCACGACTTTTGGAGTATATGAGGATGTCATCAATAAAGACAACCACAAAATGATCCAAATATTCCTTGAATATTCGGTTCATCATGTCCATGAAAGCTGCAGGAGCATTGGTTAGTCCAAAAGGCATGACTAAAAACTCATAATGCCCATAACGAGTTCTGAAAGCAGTCTTTGGAATGTCCTCAGCTTTAACCTTTAACTGATGATATCCAGAACGGAGATCAATCTTTGAGAAATGTTGAGCACCTTGTAATTGATCAAACATGTCATCAATTCGAGGTAACGGATACCTGTTTTTGATGGTGACATGGTTCAATTCTCGGTAGTCAATGCACAATCTCATACTCCCGTCTTTCTTCTTCACAAATAGAACAGGAGCACCCCAAGGTGATGCGCTCGGACGAATGAAACCAGTATCCAACAATTCCTGTAGTTGGACTTTTAACTCTTGAAGTTCAATGGGAGCCATTCGGTATGGAGTTTTGGAAATGGGCTTGGTACCAGGTTCAAGATCAATACAAAATTCAATTTCACGGTTTGGGGGTAAACCAGGAAGTTCCTCCGGAAAAACGTCAGGAAACTCATTAACAATGGGAATATCATTCAAGTTTGACATATTTTTGTTCAAATCAGTGACATGAGCTAAAAAGGCTTGACATCCGTTTTTCAATAAACGAATGGCTTTATGGCTAGAAATAACAGTTATAGATTTCAATGGTTTAGTTGCTTGAATTTGCATGACAGGTTGATTAGGAATATGAAAACTAATAATCTTATGAAAACAATCAATTTTAGCATGATGGGTAGTCAACCAATCAATTCCTAAAATCACATCAAATTCATGCATCTCCAAAGAAATAAGGTCAACAGGTAATGTGAGGTTGTTGATTTGAACTAGGCAAGATTTATAGACAGTAGATGTAATGGTCATTTCTCCTAATGGGGTTTCAACTGATAAGTCAAAGTCCAAATTTTCAGGAGTTAAGTTTAAACGCTGAGCACATGCAGGTGAGATAAAAGAATGGGTAGAACCAGTATCTAACAAAGCGTAGACTTCACGAGAATTTATGAATAGCTTACCGGTTATCACCTCGTTCGAGTTTCGTGCCATTTGGGATGTCACAACAAAAGCTCTCCCTTGAACTACAGATTTTCCCTTATCCGCGCTAGCTTTTGGTATCATCACTGCAGCTGGACTTGATTTTGTGGCAGGACAAAATCGCGCAAGATGACCCTCTTTCCCACAACTGTAGCACTTTTTGGACTGCAGTGTACAGTTTGGGCTGATGTGACCTTCCTGACCACACCTATAGCATCTCACTGGTGGTCGATCTTCTCCCCTTGAAACTGGGGTCGGTGCTGGTGCTGGTACTGGTGCCCTTCCATAATTATTATGGAATCTCTTTCTTTTGAAATTGTTCCCACTGGATTCTCCTCTTCTGTTATTTGATGTGGAATTACCACCGAAGTGTTGGTTACCTCCTCGATGGTTCTCGTTCCTGTGGTTGTTATCATTTCTCTGATCATTGACTCTTGGCTGTAATTTTTCATCTGTTTGCTCCACCCTTTGAGCCCTATCAACAACATCTGAATACAAACTAAATTTATGAGAGCTAAGTTGTTGACGGATTTCGAATCTTAGACCACGTAAGAACATCCGACTCATCCGTGCTTCGTCATCTACTAGATGAGTCGCAAAACGAGACAGTTCAGCAAACTTATCTTCATATTGAGAAACTGTCATGTTTCCCTGCTCCAGCTTAATGAATTCCACTTCCTTCATATGGCGGATGCTTTCTGGGAAGTACTTTTCATTAAATAGCTCTTGGAATTCTGTCCAAGACATCTCAAGTGCTGAAGGGTGGATACGTTTTACCGCTTCCCACCAGTGATCCGCCTCACCTCGAAACATAAAAGTAGCAAAGGGCACCTTCTGATCATCAGCGCATTGTAGGACATCAAGTATTTTTGTCGTCTGCTTCAGCCATGCCTCCGCTTTGAGTGGGTCAGGCTTCCCGTGGAATTCAGGTGGTCCCAATTCTTTAAATTGCTTGACAGTGACCATCCTCAAATTACCAGCGTTTCTACCGTTATTGTTAACTGGATTTCCTCTTGCCTGATTCTGCATGAACTGCATGAAATTCCTAAAGAATCCATCATTCATCATGTTATCAGGAATATTATTTCCTGAGTTGGCAGGAGGATTGTTTGTGGCTTCTTGATTTTCGGCTACATTCGCTTCGGGTATTTCATAGTTAACCTCTTGATTTCCAGATGCCATACTAAACTGTGGTCACAAAATAAATGTTAGTTCAAATAAACTGACTCATCACTTCATGTCCCTATATTCAAATCAACTCATTAGATAATAAAATCTAATTTAGGTAGGACACACTAGTGACTGATTCTATTCGTCTCTCCCCTCCTAGTTCTAACCCCAGATCTCCATTAAAGACCATATCCCTAAGCTCTGATGCCAACTGTGACGCCCCCAAATCTAGGCCCACACAGCCCAAACTTGAGTCGTCAAAAGACTACAACAAAATTATTACAATGAAATACAACGTACAACAATACAGTGGATAATACAACACAACTAAGTCTTCATTATTATTGCCACACTATTTTATAACACGTGAAGACTATGATAGCTATCCCCGCACTCTCACTCCATTCCCCGGCTAGACCCCGTTACGTTCTCATCTCCTGTTGAAAAACAATGGAACGAAAAGAAAGGGTGAGCTCAAATAGCCCAGTAAGAAATATCATGACTAAGATAATGACGAATAATTTATCATTAGCCTTCAACAGTTGAGTTCTTGATAGAATACAATAGACTACAAGGTTTATATCAAAAACTGCAGTTAAATTCTTAAACAACGTTCAGATCAATAATAGCAGCGGAATGAACAATCTATTAGAAGAATAATGCAGACTATAATGTCCACTCGCTTCTCTTTTTAGTAAAAATATCATCAACTTTTATCATCTGAAATACCATTAGTCAAGATAATACAACTTCACAGTTCCTGGTCATAATCATGCAGATCAACAGTTCGTCTTTGCACTACGGGCCAAAGACATTCAATATAACACCAACGGTCATGATTATACCAGATTCAGCCTTTGGTCATAATCATACCAACCAACAGTTCATCTTTGCACTACGGGCCAAAGAGAACATTCACCACGTGTCATAAAAGACACCGAACAGATGTATCGCCTTTAACCTAGTATATCGCCTTTAACCTATCATCTGTTCAACAATTATATCACATCTGTGCCCCCGGCCACAGATATTCACAACAGCTTGATTCTTGATGATTAATACAAATAACAGTGATACAAATGATGAACAGAAGAACATGATAAACAATAAGTATCGGAAGTTTACTTTGTGCAGATTCAAATAATGTCCAAATTGCCAACATGATGTGGAGTGAAATTTAAAAATGATATTCAAGATCCACAGTTCAGAATAACGATTACAGTTCAATAGAAATGTTCAGAAAATAGGAAGGTTCAGTTGAACTAATGAAATTCAACTATTATGGAACATATAATATTTTCAGGAATTATAGAAGCAATAGTTCCATAATAAGTTTCGATTTAGGTGTATGGAAGAAAATAATATCCCTTACCGTAGCAGGTTTGATTAACAAAAGGTGAAGGGAATTAATATCCCTTACCATAGTAAGTTTGAATAATGGAAGATGAAAAAGATGGTATCCCTTATGAGTATAAAGGAAAATGATATCACTTACGAATATGGAATAAAAGTGTCATGTGATAATTCGTGTAGACAAATTATTTCCACACGAGACAAATAACAAGGGTTATTCACCAACAGGCGATAATCCGCACCGTAAGGTTATTCCCATCAATTTGAATACGAATAGTTATTCACCAAACAGGCGTAATCCGCACCGTAAGGTTATTCCCACAATTTAATAGAATTTGAACACGAAGAGTTATTCACCAAACAGGCGTAATCCGCACCGTAAGGTTATTCTCAAAGATTAATAAGGAATGAATACAAAAGGTTATTCACCAACAGGCGGTAAACCGCGCCGTAAGGTTATTCCCACAATTTAATACATGGAAATAAATGGCACAAGAAAGAAACGATATTATTTTCGAGAATCAAAGAATGATAATCCCTTCAAGTAAGAAAGAAAATAATATCCATTTATGATGATGAAAAGAGTGATACCCCTTACCTTAACACGTGACTGGATATTGATTTAAATGAGGTTGATCAACTTGAAAATTTTCTGCACTCCTTTTGGCTTTCAAACTCTCAAAATAACCTTACTATTCTCAGAGAAAACTCATAAAATTCTTATAGAAAAATTTTATGTTTTAGGTGTGATTTTTCTATTCAGTTGAGCAGGCTATTTATAGGAGAAAATAAGGCACTATGCATGTGGTAGGTGAAGGGGCGTGCAGCATGCCTGCTGAAAATTTCAGCAAAGGCAGCGCAGCCATTTGCTTTTCAAATTCTCCAGCGCAAAATTTCAGCACACTTCCTTTACAATTCATGTGGCCCCCACATAGGGTCCACATGTTACTATTTAAAAATAATAATTAATATTTTTTTTTTTTTTTTTTTACATTTATTTATTTTATTTTATTTTTCTTCCTATGGGTCCAACATATAAAATAAAATAATGCTACAACAATAATTCAACAATAATGTAATAAACACGTTACAGATTATTATTAATTTAATAATATAAATTACAGTATATTTGCTACTGTGACAATTATTAGGTTCAATAATTTTAAAAATAGTGCAGCAACAATTATTGACTCAATGATATAAAATACAGTGTAATGATAATTATTGAATCAATAATGCAAAATACTGTGTAACAACAATTATTGAATTGATAATATAAAATATTATGCAGTGACAATTATTGATGAAATGATGCGTAACAGTTACGGTGTCAATAATATGAGACACTGTGCAATACCGTGTGCTACAGAAAATACCATAATTTACCGTATGCTACTATTCTTTTATCACCGGTATTTTAACAGTTAACACCGTTGACTATTTTTATTTAAAAAGGTTACTTCTGTCGTTTTCTATATCCGACAATTATTCCGTTGTGGGCTCCACCAATAATTAGTTATTTCGGCGCCGTCGTACGGCCCGAATATTCCCCGACAAAACGAATATTCCCCGACAAAAAGAATATTGTCCGACAAAATAAAATTTACACATAACATCCTTAACTTTCAATTTTGTCAATTTAACCATTTACTGTTTCAGGAAAAATATATATGAAGAAAAATTAAATTTTGTATTTCATAAATTCGGGGTCTTACACCAAGACCTTGTTCATACACTTCGACTACACCTTTCTCCTCGGCTACGATCCCTTCATTATACATATTTTTTAATTTTATCAATATATACGTATTTAACAACACAAATATTATTTTTACCGATATTTTCAATAACATAATTGAATACGACAAATTTTATTATATCGCTAATTGTAATATTTATGGCGCTGAGTGAGTATCGAAAGAAATTAGATAATAAATGAAATGAAAAGATCTTAATTATTTCCCCCTGAACTTTTAAATCATATTTTGATTTATAACTGGATCTCTTAAATGCTTAATTCGTAATTTTCAAACAAATGTAAACTTAATGAGATAGGGCTAAACTTGGATTTTATTTAGGGTCCTTAACATTAATATACAACAATTAGAAAGTAATTACAAAAATAAAACACATACAAAATAATTACAAAAAGACTACAACAAGATAAATTTACTAAATCATTCAGTTTTCTACAAATAAGGAATTCCTTAAATCAAGGATAATTAACTGCCATATATGCGACAGTTACCAAAATAAAATCCACAATACAAAATAAAAATAAAAAACTATCATTCTAATAAGAGAGGTAACCAAACTTTAATACAGAGGTAACCAAACTTTAATATAAAGGTAACCAAACTTTAATACAAAGATAATCAAACTTTAATACAGAGGTAACTAACCTTTAATACAAAGGTAACCAAAACTAGTTACTACACATTCAGGAATTGGTTACCTTCATACTAGTGTTTGGTTACCTCCATAACAGTGCTTGGTTACCTAGATTTACCTTTGTATGAAGGTTTAGTTACCAACTGTAATATAACAAAAATGGTTACTGTATTGAATTTTTTTTTTATGACTATTTGGTTACACACAAAAACTAAAATGGTTACTTTTGTATGAAGATTTGGATACTAACTGGAATATAAAAAAAATGTTTACTGTAATGAATTTTTTTTATCACTATTTGGTTACACACAAAAACTAAAATGGTTACCTTCGTATGAAGGTTTGGTTACCAACTGGAATATAAAAAAAATTAGTTACTGTATTAAAAAAAAAATTATGACCGAGAGGGAGAAGGGAGGAGAGAGAAAGCTTGAGGAGGGAGGCGGGCGGGGGAGGGAGGAGGTAGGCGGGAGAGGAGGGCGGGGGAGGGGGCAGGCGGGAGAGGAGGGCGGGGGAGGGGGCAGGCGGGGGAAGGGGAAAGGGGAAAGGGGAGGCAGTAGGCGGGGGAGAGGGGAGGAGGGAGGAGGGAGGAGGGAGGAGGGAGGGGGAGGGGGAGGGAGGAGGCAGGCGGGGAGGCAGCAGGCGAGGGAGGCGGGGGAAAGGGGTGGCAGGCGGCGGAGAGGGAAGGAGGAGAGAGAAGCGATAGCGGGAGGAGGGAGGAGGGAGGAGGGAGGAGGGAGGGGGAGGAGGGAGAAAGACCATCATCTGCTAAAAAGAGGAGGAGGAGAGATGAGATGCATTAATTTATGTAACCTCTTTTTTAAATTTTGAATTTTAAAATCATCCAACTAAATTTAAGGGATAAGAATGCACTAATTTTATAAATATATTTTTAAAAAATACTCTTTTTGTAAATATTTTTAAGATGTATGTTTTCTGTAATTACTTTTTAAAAAGTACTATAATATGTAATTTATCCTTTTATTTAGGGTCAAGAACAAATTTTAAAGCAAATATTTTGATGGACAAATCAAGTGTTTATCCAGTAGTAAGGTTGGGCATGCTTTTTAAGTTTATTTCACGGAGTAATTGTTTTTTCAGCCAACAAAATTTATTATTTGTCACATTATTTTGTAAGTTAATTTTGTAAAATTATCTTTTCACCATAATATATTATTTTAAATTTATTTTACGAAGTAATTATTTCTCCATTAGCTGCATTTACCTCTTGGTTGTTGTTTGATTAGTAATAACATTTTATTTTAAACATTTTTTTAAAAATAAAATATAAAAGTTAGTATTGATGTTTAAATTGCATCAGTTACGAGGTTAAATTGAAAGCATACATTTTTTTGAATACATGATTTTTTAAGTGAACATCAACTTTAAAATGGGTGTAGTACATTTTAGTAGATCTAACTTCTAAGTGCAGTATATACACACACCGACACATAGACTCGCACACTTATTGATAATAATAATAATAATAATAATAATAATAATAATAATATATACATATATAGAATCATAAGTTTATTTTTTGTTTGTTCCGAACTTGATTACACAAGAGTACAACTTAAAAGATTGTTACATAAGATTGTTTTGAATTTCTTTTCATTAATCTATATTAAGATATAGTTTATTTATGTCAAAAAAAAATATATGTTAGCTATTTCAAAATTTTATTAGGAGTTTCTTTAACTATGCATATAATGCTGTTTTTTTTTTTAAATAAGAAAGATACTAAAAAATATAGGTGAATAAATATGTCTATGACAACTCTATTAATTACCACTTCATTCGTTTCAAAATTAAAAATACAATTTGACTTTCAAAGTCAAACGATGACATATTAAATACCAAAATTAGTAGGGCTCATAAAAGTTTAAAATAAAATAAATATTATAATTAATAATTTTTATTCACATCAATTTGAGTTTAATAAGCACCTTAAAAGTCAAATTATATATTTAACTTTAAAATAAATGGAGTATTTTTTTTAATCTCTTGCCATTATTAGTTACTAGTTTACATAACACACGTTACGTGTGTTAAAAGGGGCGAAAATGGAATACTAAAAGATACGAGATGAAAGATAATGAGAAAGAAAAGAGCGTAAAAGTTAATATAGGACCTCTGTAAAAAAAGTTTAGAAGGCAAAATAAATAAATAAAATGCACTATTTTGTTAATTATCGGTGGACTTCATAACGAATAATTATCGGATATAAAAAATAACATAAACAATTTTTAATTGGTCAATGGTACTATCACTTTTAATTGTTAAAATATCCGGTGGTAAAAGAATAGTAACATATAATATTGCACAGTAGCACACGGCATTGCACATTGTTTCGTATTATTAAACTGATAAAGTGGTTATCGTACAATATTTGACTTTATTGTCACATGCAGAATAATTCATATTATTAAACTAATAATTATCACAGTAACATATGCACAGTAATTCACATTATTGAATCAATAATTGTCATGACACAGTAACATATTCTTTCTTTTACATACTTTCTGCGTTATTGTTATCTCTATTATGATGTTATTTAAACAGTTGTATTTCATTAATTAATTAATTTGATATCTAACTCAGAGAGCCAACTACACTGTATTTATAACAGTTAGTCATAATAATGAATAAGTGTGAATTATTGTTGAATAATTGAATTGATAAAGTTATTTGTTTATAATATAAAGTTAGGTGATATAAAATGAATGGTATAAATTAAAGATAATATAGAATTTGAAATGGATGATGTAGATTAAAAGATGATCTTTAAATGAATGGTTTAGATTAAGAAAATCTTATAAGATAAAATGAATGGTATAGATTAAAGATAATATAAAATTTAAAATAGATGATGTAGATTAAAAGATGATCTTTAAATGAATGGTTTAAATTAAAGAAATCTTAAAAGATGAAATGAATGGTATGGATTAAACATTATCTTGAAATGAACGGTTTGGATTAAATTAGGAAATCTTGGTTATGATAAGATTTTTGGCTATAAATAGAGGCTTTAACTTAAGGATTTTTCATAAACTTCCTTGCTTATTCTTTCTTTCATTCTCTAAATACTTCTTGTGTAAGTTCTCTCTAAGTGTGCTTAAGTCATCTTGAGTATTTGTGAAGATCTATAAGTGTACGTGTACTGTTCAAGTTAATCAACCTCATTTAAATCAATATTCAGTCACGTGTTAAAGGTAAGGAATATCATCTTCTTTCATATTCTATTATTTAAACTTACCACGATAAGGGGTATCATTCTTTTCATCATCATAAATGGATATTATTTTCTTTCTTATTGTAAGGGATTATCATTATTTGATTCTCGAAAATAATATCATTTATCTCTTACTCATAAAATGTGTCATTTATTTCTATGTATTAAATTGTGGGAATAACTTTACGGCGTGGATTATCGCCTGTTGGTGAATAACCTTTCGTATTCATTCCTTATTAATCTCTGAGAATAACCTTACTGTGCGGATTACCGCCTGTTTGGTGAATAACTCTTCGTATTCAATTTTTATTAAATTTTGGGAATAACCTTACAGCGCGGATTACCGTCTGTTGGTGAATAACCTTTCGTATTCATTCCTTATTAATCTCTGAAAATAACCTGACTACGCGGATTACCGCATGTTTGGTGAATTACTCTTTGTATTCATTTCTTATTTGTCTCTTGTAGAACTAATTTGTTTACACGAATTATCACATAACACTTTTATTCCATATTCGTTTATAATATCATTTTCTTTCATATTCGTAAGTGATATTATTTTCCTTTATACTCATAAGGGATACCATCTTTTTCATCTTCCATTATTCAAACTTACTATGATAAGGGATATTAATTTCCTTCACCTTTTGTTAATCAAATCTGCTACGGTAAGGGATATTATTTTCTTTCATACACCTAAATCGAAACTTATTATGGAACTATTGCTTCTATAATTTCTAAAAATATTATATGTTCCATAATAGTTGCACTTCATCATTTCAATTGAATCATCCTATTTACGTGAACCTTTCTATTGAACTGTAACCGTTATTCTGAATTGTGGATCTTGAATATCATTTTTAAATTTCACTCCACATCATGTTGACAATTTGGACATTATTTGAATCTGCACAAAGTAAACTTATGATACTTATTGTTTATTATATTTCTTTTGTTCATCATTTGTATCATTCTAATAATCCAAAATCAAGTTGTTGTGAATATCTGTAGCCGGGGGCACAGATGTGATATAATTGTTGAACAGATGATGGGTTGAAGGAGATATAATATGTTAAAGGCGATACATCTGTTTGGTGTCTTTTATGGCACGTGGTGAATGTTCTCTTTGGCCCGTAGTGCAAAGATGAACTGTTGTTTGGTATGATTATGACCAAATGCTGAATCTGGTATAATCATTACCGTTGGTGTTATATTGAACGTTCTCTTTGGCCCGTAGTGCAAAGATGAATTGTTGTTTGATATGATTATGACCAAAAGCTGAATCTGATATAATCATGACCGTTGGTGTTATATTGAATGTCTTTGGCCCGTAGTGCAAAGATGAACTGTTGATCTGCATGATTATGACCAGGAACTGTGAATTTGTATTATCTTGACTAATGGTATTTCAGATGATAAAAGTTGATGATGTTTTTCCTAAAAAGAGAAGCGAGTGGACACTATAGTCTGCATTATTCTTCTAATAGATTGCTCATTCCGCTGCTATTATTGATCTGAACATTGTTCAAGAATTTAACAGCAGTTTTTGATATAAACCTTGTAGTCTATTGTATTTTATCAAGAACTCAACTGTTGAAGGCTAACGATAATTTATTTATCATTATCTTAGTCATGATATTCTTTATTGGGCTATTTGAGCTCACCCTTTCTTTTGCTCAATTACTTTTCAACTGGAGATGAGAACGTAGCTGGGTCTAGCCGGGAAATGGAGTGAGAGTCCGAGGGATAGATATCGTAGTTTTCACGTATTGTAAAATAGTGTGATAATAATAGTGAAGACTTAGTTGTGTATTATTATACACTGTATTGTTGAACGTTGTTCTACCTTGTAATAATTTTGTTGTAGTCTTTTGACGACTCAAGTTTGGGCTGTATGGGCCCAGATTTGGGGTTATCACAACCAATCCATTAAACCATAAAACAATGAGTTTTCTTAACATGTACCTTAAGGGCATATGCTAAGCGTAAAAATCGAAAGACGGGATCCACCAAATATTATTTATTTATATATATGTACTGAATTCAATGCATAAAAAATAATATATTAGTGGACCTCATGTATTGAATTCAGTGTATATATATAAACAAATAATATTTAGTGGGTCCCGTTTCTCAATTTTCGAGCTTAATATGTGTCCTTATGGCACATGTTAAGAGGACCCTAAAACAATTTATGAAAACATAGTACATTTTATATCGCAGAGAGTTATATTTATATAATATTTGTAGGATTAAATATTTTTTAGGTAACTGTACTATAAGTTAACTTACATTCAGGTAATTAAACTTCTTCTTTTTTTTTTACAATCAACCAATTGAACTCAAATTTTCTTACAATTTTATGAATTTTCGTTAACGGGGTTTAGTTTTTTAATGGCAATTTGACATGGTATTGTCACAGTGGACCAACTCTGAGTTGGAGCACACTTGTAAGCACTTTTGACAGATAAAATTTACCCGCCCACTCATCAAAAGCTAACCCATGCCACCCACACCAACCCGATATGACCCAACCTCATATTATTTCTCTTAAATAAGAAATCAGACATGAAAAGGGGCAAAAGCTAGTGCTAGACGAGATGAATTGTTCCTCCCCTGAATCTGATGGAGACGGTCGCCACCGGTAAAAATTGGTGGCACTTCCGCGACTGTGACAGCCGCAACGGGCTGCTTAGCTGCTGTAGCAGCAGGATTTGCAATTTTCCGACGTTGTATATCGCATAAAAGACGTTTATCTCCCCTGCGAAAGCATTCGTTTGAGAACTCCCACCGGTCTGGTACAACCTTGCAGAATCCCTATGGATTGGACGAAAAGTTGAAACTTTCAATGGAATCATTTAAATTGGGAAGTGTTGACGCCTGGTTTTGTCCGGCTGTCCTGCTGGCCGTCCGGATAAGATACCTGCACAAAAGTCCTAACGGCTTGGGCCGTTGGTGGACTCCTCCGGTGTAAGAGTTAGTGAAGGTTTTAAGAAAGGTCAACAATGGAGGTCCAAGTATTTAGTATAGTAGTAATGTGTAAATGTACGTAACCCTTTCCTCCATCATTGACTGGGTATTTATAGTGCATACCTGACTCTTACCGATTCCTTTTAGGATTGTCCCTCAACGTGGTATAGTTTGAATAGGAAGGTAATCTCCTAAACCATCTAAGAACCTGACTCCTATTCTAATTCGGATTAGATATAGTAAATAGCCACAGTCCAGATTGGTTAGGGACCTATCCCAAGCCTATTGGACTTAGAAGTCCTCATAAGAATTTGCCAAGCTGACGGTCCGTTGGGCCTAGCCCATCATATATTTACCAGACCAGGCTTAGCGAAATATTCATCCTAACATTGCCCCCCACTCCCTGAGTACATAAATGTGCTAGGGGAGTAGAATGAATTACCCCAAAAATATATATAAATGGTCAGATCAAAAGGAAAATAACTTTTCGGGAATCCAGGTGTAGGAACACAGAAGATGTTTAGACCGAAGGCAAACCCTCCTTGAACTTTACAAGAATTCTGGGGCAACGTAACAGAGGAAGAAAGCTCCATCGGGATCCCGGAGGCATCAAAACCGATGGGAAAGCGCCATCGGGAGCCCGGAGGCATCAGACCGATGGGAAAGCTCCATCGGGAGACCGGAGGCATCAAAACCGATGGGAAAGCGCCATCGGGAGACCGGAGGCATCAAACCGATGGGAAAGGTTTTTGTGAAGCGACGCTGGGCCCTCATGAACAAAATTTCAAACGTTGGGTTCGACGCAATAACCAGGCCCAAATCTTTGCTAAGCCCATCGTGCTCAACCCAACAAATCTGGCCCAACAGCTTGCACGACCGTTTCGTATAACAACTTATTTTTAAATTTCGAAATCCGCGTCCATTTAGCTAACGAAGCGTGCGCGAGAAGCAGCATTTATTACGCTGCAGTAAATACTGCGCATGCGCCCCATCCGTTCGATCGTTTCCATCTGAACCGTTACAACGCTTGAATCAAGATAAAAGGGGTCATTTCCAACAGATCGTCTTTTTATCAGAAGCAACTTATCACGAGAGAAAGGACGTTTGAGAGAGAATAATTTCATTCCCAAATCCAATTCCATCGTTCCTGCTTCGTTGTTTTTCCATCGACCTCCTTTCTAAAATCAAGTAAGTTTTTTACTCTTTTTCTTTAATACCTCCTAATGGCTGGCAGTACCCAAGATACCAGGGCTCAAGCTTCGTCTTCCCGGGTTGAGGACGAAGTTACTGTGGCCGAAATGGGGATCCCAGAGGGACAACCATGGAAACCCGTGGTAATCACCAGGATAAGGGATGTAGAGGAGTACAATAGGAAGAAATATTTCAATATCCTGTATAGAGTAGCCAACATCCCTTCTTCAATCCGGAACCAATATTTCGATTTAGCCCCCACAGAATTCTATATCCCCGAAACATACGAAATCAAGAGACCCGGGGCCGGGGAGAGAATGTACTACCAGCTTGAGGGGGGATGGATTCCAATCCATAGGCAGTCACTGATCTATGGGGTCCGATTCCCTCTTCGCCCCTTCGTATTGGAGTTACTTCATACGACGGGGCTCAGTTTGAACCAGCTATCCCCCAATTCTTTTATTCATATAAACAGCTTCATCGCCTTCTGTTTCTCTGAAGCAACCCTCCTAGCCATAGATTTATTTTTTCAATTCTTTTCCATTACCAATAATAAAGAAAAAGGGTTTTTCACGGTGATGAAGAACCCTGGAAGGGATACCCTGATGGAGACCCCCTCGAGCAATAAAGGGTGGCACGGGGATTGGTTTTTCATCAAGGGGCCGGACACTGAGATGGTCGGACCTTGGTCAGACCCGAACAAAAACCAGCTAAATTCGAAGAAAATCTCTCGGGCAAGGCTAGAAGAGTTCGAGGTCTTATATTCCAAGAGACCATCTGTGAAGTGGGATCGGAATCTCCTTAACGACCAAGACTGGTTGTATTCTTTCGGTTGTAAGTTCTCTGCCATGCTTGCTCCTTTATTCTGAACATTTTTTTTGATATACTTACTCTTTTGTTCTGATTGCCTTGCAGTGGCTGACCAAGGAAAGAATCCTGATAATGAAGCCATAATAGAAGCAGCTGGTGTCCCGAGGGTGAAGATGAGTGCCGCCGATAAGCTGAAGGCGAGCCGAAGCATGAGGGCTGCAAAGCCCAAGGACTCCACCAAGGCCGCTGCCAATCCCGAGATGGCCACAGGATCTTCTCAGGTGGGTGATATTATCAAACCCACCGAAGGAGAAAAGTCTGCTGACAAAGACTCGGGGGCTGGCAGACCAAAAATAAAGAGGAGAAGGCTGGTTCTAACGTCAGTTCTGGAGGTAAGAACCAAGCATACTTCTGCTCCTCAAGGGAGTTCATCAACTCCTCCCGCCAAGCAAAACGTCGCCAGGCAGTCAGAGGAAGGCCTCGCTCCCCCTCCTCAGAATAAAGGGAAAAGACCTGCTGAAGGTCAAGAGCCCCCCAGCACCCAAAGTGGGCCGATAAATCCCCCAATGCCGACCGGGAGTTCAAGACCCGAGGAGGAGATCAATATGCAGTCCTTGGGTACGTCGATGATCCCATTCGCCGAAGATGGTACCGAGGGTGCCGATCTGAAGACACTTATGGAGATGCTGTTCTCCTGCCATGCAAAGGTAAGGATCTACCTGTAAAATTTTCCTCTTCAAGTTGGTTAACTTTCTGACTCATTCATCCTTCAACCATTTTTTTTTTTCCAGGGAAATGCAATTCTCCTTAGGGTTTCTGATGAGCAGAAGGTTCTGGAGAGAAGAGCCGAGGAGAGCAGCAAAGGGCATGCCGAGGCTCTAAAGAACCATCAGAAGACCAAAGACCAGCTCAAGGCCATGCATGACTCCTTCCATATCATGAAACAGGAGTATGAATCGGCCCGGGCGGCTCGTCTTGAGAAGGACAAGGAGATCGAACGCCTGACGGCCCGGGTGACCGATCTGGAGAAGGCGAATGTTCACGCTATGGATTTGGTGCAGGCCAAAGAGCTCAAGAAGATCCAGCTGAAAAATAACAAGAACGAGCTCGAGGCCCAACTCCAAAGTCAGAAGATTCTCTTGACCCAATCGGAAAATATCATCCAACTTCAGACTGATCAGATGAAGAATCTGAAAGATAATGTCGAACTGATCGTCGAAGGCTGGGGTGCTAAGGAAGCCAATTGGTTAAGAGGACCTATTGCCGCCGCCTCCCCGAGTGTCCTGATTCCCGAGCTTAAACAAAAGGTGATAGATGAATATAAGGCCTCGGATCAATTTCAGGCCGATATTTTATCATCTGTTGTGAACGAATTCAGCGATGGGTTCGAATACGCTCGCGAACTTGCCAAGGAGAAGGGTCATGATCCCGATCAGCTGGGAATTGTATTTCCCGAGGACTGATTTGAAAAGCTTTTGCTATTGTTTTTTTTTTTTATCTTGTAAACTTTTGAATATTTATGAATTGGATGGTTATGACTTCATCGTTTATTTTATTACCCTTTTCTCATGAGTTATATTTTATCGTCTGCATGTATAACTGTTTACTTATACTGCTTTACCCCCCTCTAGCCTGATCGGGTGAAGACCCGATGAGACTAGAAGATAAATTTGAAAGTGTGTATCAAAACAGAAATACAGAAATACGATGTAAAAAATATTCTCATTAATATCGAAAAAGACAATCCTATCGGCTAGAATGCAACCTCAAAATTTGACTAAGTACAAATCCAAAGTAACCCAACTACTGATAATACCTACGAAGCCGAATGGCATGCCAAGTATTTGGAACATTTTTTCCATCCATGCCCTGAAGCTTGTAAGTTCCGGCCTTCAACACTTCAATCACTAAGTATGGTCCTTCCCATGTTGGCATCAGTTTGCCGGTTTCCCTAGGGGTGGATGCCTCGGCTTGCCGAAGAACTAGATCGCCCACATTGAATGACCTTCTTTTGACATTTTTGTTAAAGTGCCGAGCAGTTCGTTGTTGATAAACAGCCAATTTGAGGACTACTGAATCACGTTCCTCTTCCAATAAGTCGAGGTTCAACCGAAGACCTTCGCTATTGAGGATTTCATCAAAGTTTAAGACTCTCGGAGAAGGTACTCCGATCTCAATAGGTATCGGGGCTTCGGAACCATAGGCCATCTTAAAAGGCGTCTCCTCAGTAGTAGTCCGAGGAGTTATTCGGTAGGCCCAAAGAACATGCAAAAGCTCCTCGGGCCAGGCACCCTTCGCCTCTTCCAGTCTTCTTTTAATGCCATGAAGAAGTGTCATGTTTGTAACTTCTACTTGACCATTTGCTTGTGGATGGGCTACTGAAGTCCGACGATGCTAGATATTAAGTTCTGATAAGAACCCTTCGAAAGTTTTACCAACAAACTGAAGTCCGTTGTTAGAAACTAAGATCATCGGGATGCCGAACTAGTAGACTACTTGTTCTTTGAAGAATTGTAGACATGTATGCTCGGTGATCTTGGCAAGTGGTTTGGCTTCTACCCACTTGGTGAAATAATCGATGGCGACGATCACAAACTTCACTTGTCCCTTACCCTGTGGAAGATGGTCCAATATGTCTATTCCCCATACAGAAAAAGGGATCGGAGAGAGTATCGGAGATAACTCCTCGGGAGGTTGGTGTGGTACAGATGCAAATATCTGACACTTATGACATTTTTTGACGAAGTCTTTGGCATCTTCAAGCATTGGCGGCCAAAAATATCCTTGTCGCAAAATTTTATGGGCCAGTACCTTTGCTCCCATATGGTCACCGCAGATACCTTCATGAACTTCCCGAAGAGCATAATCAGATTCCCTAGGGTCGAGACATCGGAGCAGTGGTGAAGAATAAGATCTTCGGTACAGCTGATCATTCGTGATACAATACTTGGTGGATTTGTACTTTATCCTTCGGGCCATAGACTTGTCTTCGGGCAACTCACCGGTCAGAAGGAATTGAATGATCGGGGTCATCCAAGAATCCGTTTGTTCAATATCCATTATTGTTTGAACCAAAGTGCTCGGATGCTGAAGATTTTCTAAATATACTGCTTCGTCTAGTTCCCCTTGATCGGTGGTTGCCAACTTGGAAAGGGCATCGGCCATTGTATTTTCCGATCTGACTACTCCTATGAGCTGGTATTTCGGGAAGAATGCCAACAATGACCGAACTAATTGGAGATAGGCCTGTAAATGAACTTATTTTGCCTCATATTCTCCCAACACTTGTTTCACCACCAGTTGGGAGTCGCTGTATACTGCCAAGTTCTTTACCACCAGGCTTCGGGCTAGCTTTAGCCCTGCCACTAGTGCTTCATATTCGGCGATGTTGTTTGTGGCTATGAACCCAAATCGTATAGATTGTTGTATTTTGAAACCTTCGGGAGAAGTGAGGATGATGCCGGCCCCACTCTTCGTCCCAGTAGCGAATCCGTCTACGAACAGAGTCCATATAATTTCTTCGGGTGTTGGTGTCAGTTTATCACAGTCGGGTTCCTTGTCCTCTAGATCATTACGGAATGAGCACTCGATGATAAAGTCAATGAGTGCTTGTGCTTTGATTGCTGTCCGAGGGCGAAATTCTATATTAAACTGACTCAGCTCGATGGCCCATGCTGCGAGCCTTCCCGACGATTCGGGCCTATAAAGGATTTTCCGTAATGGCTGGACAGTGAGGACGATAATAGTCCGCCCCTGGAAGTAATGTCTGAGTTTCCGACTGGAGATAACCAGTGTGTAAGCCAACTTCTCTAAATTTGGGTACCTTGTTTCAGCATCCCGAAGAGCATGGCTTACGTAATAGACTGGTTTTTGCCCTTGTGAATCTTCTCTGATCAAAGCTGACCCGACTGCCAAGGATGTGGTAGAGAGATATATTTGTAGATCCTCCTCGGGCAGTGCTTTACTCAGAATCGGAGGTGAAGAGATATATCTCTTAATTTGTTCAAAAGCCTCCTGGCAATCTTCGGTCCATTGAAAAGTTTTCTGATTCTGGGCTCCCTTCAAAGTTCCGAAGAATGGGAGACATTTCTCTGCTAGTCGCGCCACAAACCGCCGAAGAGCTGCCAGCCTCCCTGTCAACCGTTGAATTTCTTTGAAGTTCTTCGGCGGTTGCATTTCAATGATAGCCGATATCTTTTCGGGATTTGCCTCAATCCCTCTTCGGCTAACCATATATCCCAAAAATTTACCTGACCCGAGGCCAAATGTGCATTTAGTTGGGTTAAGTCTCATGTTGTTCGTTCTGACATTCTCAAAGCATTCTTTCAGGTCGGCTAGATGATTTTCTTCCCTCATACTTCGAACAATCATGTCATCAACATAGACTTCCATATTTCTCCCGATCTGGCCGCTGAACACTTTGTTCATCATTCTCTGATAAGTGGCCCCCGCATTGATTAACCCGAAGGACATCACTTTGTACGCGTAGATGGCTCGGTGAGTGATAAAGGATGTCTTAGGGATATCGCTTTCATGCATGACGATTTGATTGTATCCCGAGAAAGCATCCAGGAAGCTCATTACAGTATGACCCGATGTGGAATCAATCAGTTGATCGATATTCGGGAGAGGATAATAATCTTTCGGACACGCTTTATTCAGATCTGTATAATCCACGCACATCCTCCACTTCCCATTATGCTTTTTAACTAGTACCACATTCGCGAGCCATTCTGGATAATTGATTTCAAAGATGAAGTCAGCATCCAGAAGTTTATCGATTTCGTCATCAATTACTTGTTGTCTTTCGGGAGCTATGTTCCTTCCCTTTTGCTTAACAAGTTTTGAGTTCGGCTTGACACTCAGCTGGTGCACGGCCACAGTCTTATCAATGCCTGGCATATCGACTGGGACCCAAGCAAAGATATCCGAGTATTGTTGTAAAAGGGCCACCAACCGTGCTCTGGTTTTTTCCTAGAGGTCTGTCCTAATCTGTACTGTTCTCTCGTCATTTTCTTGAAATAACGGAACCTGGACCGTATCTTCGGCAGGTGTTGCTATTGGTTCAGTGCATCCCTCAGTGAAAGGTTCGAGCTCAATCTTCATGGTGGCTTTCTGTTTGCTGTCGATGATAGGGGATGCCTGAATGGTCTGTAGATAGCATCTTCGGGAAAGATCTTGGTCGCCGACTGATTCCCCGATCCCATTCTTTGTTGGGAATTTCATTTTTAAATGCGGGATAGAGGTAACGGCTTTCAATGCTGACAGAGTCGTTCTTCCCAAGATGGCGTTGTAGTTACTTTCCACCTGGACTACATAGAAACGGACCATGATGGAAGCTTGCTTTGGGGCAGTCCCGAAAATCACAGGCAATTCGATCGTCCCTGCTATACGGACCGGGTTATTCCCGAAGCCATATAAGGGGGACTCATTGCAGATTTCCAGCTTCCTTCCCCCCAAGTCCAGCCGATTGTATGCCCGGCTATAGAGTACGTCGACTGAACTCCCATTATCAACAAGCATCCTCTTCATATCCATAGTACCGACCTGAGCTGTGACGACCAGTGCGTCCTGATGCGGAATAACCATTCCCGACGGGTAATCATCGTCGGAGAAAGTGATGGGGTCGGTCTTGATATCCTGGGGTTTACCGGACACTTGATGGACTTCTCTTCCGAAGGCTTTCCTCTTTCGGTTAGACAGAACGGTGATCGATCCTCCGGAGATGACATCAACCACTCCTCTTACCTCGGAAGCGGGTGGAGGTGGTTCCAGGCGATCGAAGGCTGATTGTCGACGAGAATCGGCAACGTAACAGTCGAGGTTACCCTTCCGTATCTGTTTTTCTAGGAAATCTTTGAGCTGGTAACACTCCTTGGTATCATGTCCTTTTGCTTCATGGTAGGTGCAATATCTATCCCCGTTCTTCTGCCTTGCGAACACCCGAATCTTCGGGGATTTTTCGTATAAGGGTTCATTTTTTATCGCTTTCACGATATTACTTTTGTTCGTATTCAGGGGTGTGTAATCCTTGTCGGCACCTCCTCTATCCCTCGGGGGATGGTTCTTTTGCTGTCGATCTCGGCCAGAATCTCTTCGGTCATTCCCCTTTTTGCCAGAGCCATTGGATTTCTTCTCGGCGCTTTCGTCTTCGGGGTTTCTCTGGTGAAACTCACCTGTGTTTTTCGAAGAGCCCCGAAGATTGGCGAGAGCCTCTTCCAATTCTACAAACTTGTCTACTTTCTCGTAAGTTTCTGATAGGGTTTCTGGAGCTTTTGAGATGAGTTCCTCGATCAACCTGCTGGATTTGTCAACGTTTAATCCCATAGTTAAAAATTGGATTACCTGCTTTGAATCGATTCCGTTGATTTCAGACGCAGCTTCCCGGAATCTTTTGACATACTGCCGAAGAGTCTCATTCGGCTTCTGTTTTACTTGTAGTAGAGAGGTCATCATTCTGGCCCGTCTTTTATTGCTCCCGAAGCGGGTATGAAATTGTTCCTGTAGCTCTTCCCATGACTTAATAGACCCGTTCGGGAGGGAGGTGACCCATTCTCTAGCTGTCTTCTTTAGAGTAGATAAAAATAGGTGGCACATCGCCACTGCATCATGACCATGGAAGTGCATGGCTTGCTCGAATGAGTAGGTGTGATCATGCGGGTCTCCCGTTCCGTCATACATCTCCAAAGTGGGCACTTTTCGACTTCGATCGATTTTGGCTTCCTCCAAATCCTTTGAGAACGGGGAGAACCGGGCCTTCTTGGACCCATAGTACTTGTCCGAAGCCTTCTTGGGTGAGGATTCTCCAGTGTGGCTCCCGTGGCTGCGTCTGTCCTCCCTATCCCTTTTGGAGGGTGATCTGGCTCGCTTCCTCAAATCCGCCGTCCAAATCGACTTAGAGCGGGTCGGTTCCTTTTCTCGGGGTTGGGGGCCACCTCTACGGCGTTCCGTGTGTCTGTCTTCCCGTCTGCTCCGGTGGTCTGAGCGGGAGGCCGAGCCTCTCTGGCTCGAGAGATTGTCCCCTGTTTCGGTTAATTCCTCGTACTGCTTGTCAAGCTCTTTCTGCTGGATATCTAGAGCCTTTTTCCTGTCGAGGATTATCTGGAGGCGACGTTCTTTCTCAGCCGCCGTCTCCCGGCGAGACTGGGAGGGTGTTAGTCGCCGTGAATAACTTTGCGAGTGTGAAGTTTCCATATCAATGTTGATTGATGGAGATTTTACTTGGTACTTCCCTCCTTCTAGCGCCAATGTTGACGCCTGGTTTTGTCCGGCTGTCCTGCTGGCCGTCCGGATAAGATACCTGCACAAAAGTCCTAACGGCTTGGGCCGTTGGTGGACTCCTCCGGTGTAAGAGTTAGTGAAGGTTTTAAGAAAGGTCAACAATGGAGGTCCAAGTATTTAGTATAGTAGTAATGTGTAAATGTACGTAACCCTTTCCTCCATCATTGACTGGGTATTTATAGTGCATACCTGACTCTTACCGATTCCTTTTAAGATTGTCCCTCAACGTGGTATAGTTTGAATAGGAAGGTAATCTCCTAAACCATCTAAGAACCTGACTCCTATTCTAATTCGGATTAGATATAGTAAATAGCCACAGTCCAGATTGGTTAGGGACCTATCCCAAGCCTATTGGACTTAGAAGTCCTCATAAGAATTTGCCAAGCTGACGGTCTGTTGGGCCTAGCCCATCATATATTTACCAGACCAGGCTTAGCGAAATATTCATCCTAACAGGAAGGAAGAATTAAATTGATACTGGAAAATCCATAAGGCTTACATAGGTGTTGAGCTGTCGAACAAAACCGGAAAAATTATTATGTTTAAAATACTTTGGAAGCAAATCTCTTGCAAATTCTGCTGGACTCCACACTATAAACGAAGATCCGTTTTCATTCCACGAGATTATGTCGTCTTCTAGAACTCCATTTGAAAATGGATCAGTACCATCTCCAAACCCCACTCTCTCTCCTCTCTGGCAAAACCCCAAATCAAATCCTTCATCGTTACCGGCCGGCGATGCCCGGAAGCACCGGAGTCACGATTCCGGTTTCATGAGCAAGCTTTGGCCCTCTTCCACTTTAAAATCATCCGCTCCGTCCAACAAAAAAAATGGTACTCTGGCCCAACACCTCAGCGATGAGAGAGAAAAAGATCTCATTGAACGAAAAAATTCCAATCAGAAACCGGTCGATAACTCATCATTCCTCAATTGACAAAGAAGCTGTAGCACGGTATATAGTGGATTTGGATATGATCCCAAAGAAAGTAGTACCAAAGAGAATCACCAGCCATTTTTTGGTGGGTCAATTCGGTACACTGGAAAATTCAAATTTCCAGGGAGATCCTCTGTTTCGTCCTCATCTGAATCCAATCCGGTTGATGAAAATCACATAATTCCCGGAAGATTATCAATTGACGAAACTGATTTAAAGAGCGTAGTTAGTTAAATTTGATGAAGAGTTTTGGGCATTTTAGTATTTGCATAAATGAGCAAAATGAGTTAACAAACAAATTATTTTAAAAATATTTTGTATTTTTAGCAATTAAAAGGTAATTTAAAAATTGTGTTAAATAATTTTTTTTATAGCAATTAAAAGATAATTTAAAAATTATATTAAAAATCATGTTAAAAATATATTTTTTAACAATTAAGAGACAATTTAAAATTATTTTTTTGAGCAATTAAAAGACAATTTAAAAATTATGTTAATAATCATGTTAAAAATATTTTTTTTAGCAATTAAAAAGCAATTTAAAAATCATGTTAAAAATATTCTTTTTAGCAATTAAAAGACAATTTAAAAATTATGTTAAAAATAATTTTTTTAGCAATTTTATTTTTTCTATAATTTTTAAATTTTCACTTCAAAACCATGTCAGCTTTATCTCTCCTAATCATACGTTATACATCATACCATGTCAACTTTCTCTCTCCTAATCATACGTCAAGTCAGCTTTAGGTTAGTAGACTGTCTAATTTAACAATTTTTGCAACTTTTTATAAGAAAAGTAGAGTTCAGTTAATTGATTATAAAAAAAAAAATTTAATTACTTGACTATAAATTGACCTAAAATACAATAATCAAAAAAATATTTAACCCAATATTTGCATAAAGAGTAATCTAAAATGTAACACTAATATAAAAAATACAATTCTTTTTCATAAACTGCTTAAAACACAAAGGGGGAAGGCCTCTCTTTAAACAAAAGGAAAGTTTTACTATACATGTTCGGCTAAAGTTTTGGACAAAAATGATTGTATTCCGCATCCCCTAAGCTGACATACTTGCTTAAACATGAGTAACCAGAAATTCACATCTCATAGGAAGGTTTAAGCCGAATCACATATATGAATCAAGATATTTATATGTATGCTTCCTATTGTACTGTAGCAAGCTTGCATAAGTTCGGTCCCACACGCCGATGAAAAGAGATTCGTCGTCTGGGCTAAGAGAGACGCCAGAAATCTCCCCGAAGAAATCAATCTCTTGCCGTTTCTTGTAGCCTATGTTGGCGCTATAGATGTGGACAAAATCTGCAGGTTCGGCTACTACCAAGAACTGGCCATCGGATGAGAAGCGGACAGATCGGACTGCACCCATGTTTCCCTTGAGAACTGCGATTGGCAATGAAAGGTTCCTTAAATCCCATACTCGGCAGGTCTTGTCTTGATTCCCTGTGGCAATGGTACGTCCATCTGGGTGCCATGCAGAAGCAAACGAGTAGTCTAGATGACCTACAACTGAGGCAACAGTCTGAAAACATAACAAATGTTACTGAATCCCTTTTCCTATTTAACTGTTAAATGATGAAAAGATTGCTTTGGAATCTCACAACTCAACTAACTAAGCATATTACCACAGGAGTTGAGGAAATTCACATGTTTAAGTTATGTCTTTTGTGTTTCTCTCATGTCCATACCAATGAGAGAGTTGGTAAGTTTATGCAGCACTAGTCTGTTAGTCTTACATACCCAAGGAGAAGCACACGACAATCGAAAAGGCAGAAGTTTTCTTCATTTATTTATTTTTTGTTTTTCTTGGGCTGCATAAGTTGTGCATATTTCTATGTTATAAAAACTAAAAAGCACTGCACAATTTTAAAAATAATAATAACGAAACTTGAACTCTGGAAAATTCTCAACGTGCTTATCAGATTCAAGTAACCGAAAAGACTAAGCCTAATAGCCTATCAAAAGGTTGTCCCAACCCAGGACTCGTATACTCAAATTACCCATTACCGAACCAATGTAAGATGTGAAACTCCCTCGACCAATAGCATGACCACCTATCACAAACCAATCCCACCACCATTTCTGCAGCCGGGAAACTACAATGGATGCTGCATGCAATCAGGCTCAAACACGTGCTGTATGCTGACACTACCTTTTTTTTCTTCTTATTTTTGATGAGCAAATGTATGATGCTAGCTAGCTCTGAGGGTTGTGGAGCAAGCTAAAGCATCAGTAACTAGATTAAAGAGCAAAGAACCTCCAAAGGATCTTGGAGGTTAGGTAGAGAATTGAGGCATCAGTAACTAGATTAAAGAGCGAAGAACCTCAAGACTTTCAACGACCTGAACGACCAAGATTCGAGGAAGGAGAATTCGGGTCCTGAGGAATCAAGATAATGAACTTGCTCTCCAAGATAAGACGACTTTCTCTCTCTCTCCATATACACACACACGCACACATAAATATATAGTACCAAAAAATGTCTTAGATTCCAGTTCCTCGTCTAAAAATTCATATAGTTCTAATCACAAACAAATTACCTTCCCATTTTGGGAATCCACAAGCAATGCATCAAGGTCATCTCCAACAACAGCAAGAAGTTTGTTGTCCGGGCTCACTGATGTATGCTGCATCAACAAGAAATGTATACATATAAGAATTCACATAGCATAGATGTTCAGAACAAGACAGTTATAACATCTTAAGGTTAATAAAAGGAACTAACATTCACTGGCCATGGAAATCTGAAGTGATTCATAAGCTGAAACTTCTCCATGTCATATTCTCTAATACCACAATCATTATTCGATGCCATAAAATGGATTCCGCCGCTGCAAAAAAGTTTAACTCGAATGGTATCACACAGAAATTAATTTTGTTCAACAGTAATATCCAAACAGTTGCTGTACCTCAAGCTGTCATATATCTCAACAGCATTTGTGATGGCATTATCCTCGTAAGTGGTCCTTGTACAGAAACTTACTCCCTTTTTATCCAAGCGCTGCATCAGCAGAAAACAGACAAAAATGGAAAAAAATCAAACATTATATGAACCAAATCACACAAAACCACAAAATTATGATATAGTTACTGAATATATAAAAAAATTGCTTGTATTGCAGGTTCGATCACGAAAACGAAGTCGATTTCATCCCCATGATAATTATCACCACCTAAGCTGGGACAGAGTTATTGAACTTCATAGCAGTGAAGATTATAAGTCAAACAATCTAAGCGTAGTTCCATTACCAGTCCACCTTAACCCCACTTCAATTCAATTCTGTTTTTTTTTTTCTTTTCTTTTCTCTGAGCATCTTAATTTTTTGTCTAGATTCCAGTTTAGCGAGATGCAGACATAAATAAGATGGACTTCTAGAGCTCAGCCCCAGATAGGAATAGGATTTATATGAGAATTTTGAGTTGGTAGGTGTGAAGGTCCTTAAATTTGCAGCTAACTGACGCAAGTTTGACGTGGTCTTATTTATGACATATTTGATCATTTCTTGACTGAATAACTTCTCGTTAAAAAATGTGTACTTGTGCTATGTGTTAGCTCTTTAGTGGAACAAGGTCTGTTCTTCACTACATTACTCTGTAGTTTGCGTAGTCATATTGATGATATGAACAAAAAAGTTCTCTTCCTTTTTTGAGTATTTCTCCAATTGTATATGATTTGTTAATTGCTCGATGGAAAATCGATTCACAACAATGTTCTTTTTTGGATTATTTTTGCAATAACCATTTATCTTTATAGACAATGATTACTTGTTTGGCACTTATCTTTCACTAATATAATGAGTTTCAAAAACTTCCTCTCGCGTCTCATGATCAAGGATATGACAATCACGACTCGTATATCCTTTAGAGCTCTTTGGGATAAATTAATGTTCTACATCAAGTCTACAAGTAACTTTTAAAGTTAGTTAGAGAATCTAAAGAGTAGTTTAGAGTGATTCGAGAATGTCAACCACAAAATGTTTAGTTAATGGAGGAACTTATTATATATTAAAATGATGTAATTGATATGACGATGACTAAATTAGTCACTTAACAAAAGTTCTCAAAAAGGAAGTGTTACTTTCTTTTAATACTTTCTGATAAGAAATGTGTTGCAATATTATGGAATAAAGAAACTAATTTATAAAGAAATTAAACATGCGACTCTTTTTATCGGTATTCTCTTTGTAAGGGTAGCTTATGATTGTCAATTGATGGTTGCTTATTTATATGATATTTCAGTATTTAGCAAGGTTCTTGAAATTTCTTAGTGTTGACAATTATTTAACTTTTTTTAAGATGACAATTGAAAACAACTATTTTCATAAAGGCCGTCAATATTTGAAACTTAGATTTCCTTTAGAACATCAATTAGAAAAATACAAAAAGAAAAAAAAAATTGATCAAACATGAAGCACGCGACCCGATTCCTCGTGGAATCTCTTTCCACAAGTCGGATGATACTGATATCTTAGATGATCGACCATGTGATTTGTTGGAATCCAATTGGTTTCATTTTCATGATTGGATAAAAAAAAACTGGATCACTATTCCTTTTTCGACCCAAAAGACTCGAAAATACGACGGTTTCAGTGCTCAAATCCCCTTGCCCCATTAAATCAGCATTGAAGTACGTGCGATTTTAGAAGACGTAATACACGGTGTCATAAAGTCCCACGATGGGGACTTTACAACGGACTTCTCACCTCATCAAATATCAAAAATGGGACTACGGGAATTTTCGTGTCAAGTAACTGCGATACAACTATTATAGTATACTATAATAGGGTGGCACAATCTACCCACTACCCACCAACGATTCCACTAACACTTCCATCGGCCCTGCCACAATCACTTCCATCGGCACTGCCACTCAAGTTGTCACTACCGCTACTATATTGTTGGACCCTGGTGATGAATATTACAGGATAGAACAGGATTTGATGGGGTTCAAAATTCTAGTTGATCATTTAGTGCAACGATTTAAGGATGTTGTCATTCACATTCAATTGATATGATTCAAGAAATATATATATATCTTTCAAGCTTCAACACTTTATCCAAGATTCGAAGGTTTGAGATTTATATTTGGTGTGCACCGCTTTTCTGGAGCCAACAAGTGATAACGAGTAGAGGACAAACGAATCGCCTCAACAATATATACCATCACAACAATAATAATGTAGTATATGCTGTTCAAGTTTATAAGATAATAGCATTTATGAGAAATGTTATGGTACATTTATACGCTGATGTCGTAAATTTGTTTTTGAACGTTATTATTTCATATCTTGTGTTTGCTAGTTTATTATTTAATTAAATTGTATATTTCTGCTTGTATATCTATGCATTTGGCTAACAAGAAGCCATAGAAATCATATACGAGCAACATCCATATTTGTTTCCAATACTATATACTTCTCTGGTCGGGGCTCATGGGGTTTCAAGTTACACGTTCATAAAAACAACCAGTTCGTAATTGTCATGAATTATTCATAGAAGAGTTCGATGTATAGATGCAGGTATGTCTAATGTCCTTATGACCTATTATTTATCACAAAAAAAACAAATACTTCACGTAGAATGTGTGGTTGGATTATCTACTTTTCTCTAGTTCAGTCCTATAAACCATTCTCAATAATATTAAAAAGAAAATAGGAGTTTATTTGAAAGAGAAAAGGGGCATGAATTTCAAGGTTCAAGTTGTTGTATCTAAGGTATACATTCGATTTTGCTAAACATCAATTACCCACAACCCACAATTAGAAGCGAAGCATCACAGCTGAGAAAAAAATACATAAGCTAAAATATGTATAATTGTTTTGAACTTGGAATAGATTGTTCAACAATTAACGTGTTTTATGTGTTTGTTAGAATGCTCCAAAGAATGTGCCCATATAGAAAAGACATTCATAATAATTGCAATTTTTTTTAAATGGGTATGTTATGTCACTGGAAAAAAAACTTGGGTTTATGTGGTTAGTTATGTATCTTATCATAGGCTAGCTAACTGTATTAGTTGGCTACCCAGTTTTTTAGTTTTCCTTGTGTATTTTTTCTATATAGTTAATGAAATTAGGTTCTCATTGTCCTTTATAATTGATCATCAAAGTAAGGTGGCTTGATACTAACATACCATGCGTCTGCTTTGTTAATATCATATATGATTTTATTGGTCTTTTCTATGTTTGTCATAAGATTAAGGTTCATCGAAAAGAAATTTCTCCACTTATAGTCATTTTTGAAGGATTTTTGTTTACAAGAATTGTAACATCCTTCAAGTTGGTAAGAGGAATTATGTATTTTTATGTTTTAGTAAATCCTAATTATGGCTACTGAATACTTATTGTTTCAGTAAAATCATACTACTTACTGTTCTGGTAACTGTGTAGGTTGCTTTTGTGATGTTGTGTGAACTAGGTGATATCTTTCTATTGAATATATACCTTACCCACAGGATATAATACCATATTTAAATGCTCTAGTTTATAATGCTCTAATATGTCTTATCTTCTTCCGATTACTTGCAGTTTCTAATTGTGAGTGATTGATGTTTAGCAAAATCGGATGTATACCTTTGATGCAACAACTTGAACCCTGAAATTCAAATCTCTACTCTTTCAAATAAACTCTCCTCTCTCTAATAAAATACTAAGCTCTTATCCGTGGCAGCTTTTAATCTTTGCGGAGCGAGAAAATAAAGAAAATAGAGAATGGTTTATAGGATTGAACCAGACAAAAGTAGAGAATCCAACCGCACATTGTATGTGGAGTATTTGTTTTTTTGTGATAAATAATGGGTCATAAGAACATTAGACATACCTGCATCTATGCATCGAACTCTTCTATGAATAATTCATAACAACTACGAACTGGTTGTTTTTACGAGCGTACACCTTCAACCCCAAGAGCTCTGACCAGAGAAGTATATAGTATTGGAAGCCAATGTGCATATTAGTCGTGTATCATTTCTATGGCTTCTTGGTGGCCATTATGTAGATATACAACCAAATAGCATGCAATTTAATTAAATAATAACAAGTAAACACAAAATTTGAAATAATAATGTATAAAAACAAACTTACGACATCAGTTATGAGGCATAAATACACCATAGCATTTTTGAAAGATTCTATTATCTTACGAACTTGGACAGAATGTACTGCATTATTATTGTTGTAATGGTATATATTGTTGAGACGATCCGTCTGTCCTTTATTCGTTATCACTTGCTGCCACTCGACCAATCTAGAATGATCAACAAAAGCATAGAAATTTTTGTTGTGTACGACATACATAAAATGACAAAATTTCGAGAGTCGGGATTTGCTTCAGAAAAGCTGTGCACGCCAAACATAAATCTCAAACCTCCGAATATTGGGCAAAGTTTTGAAATATATGTATATAGTTATTGAAACATATCAATCTCCATGGGAATTTGAATGGCAACATCCTTAAATCGCTGCACCAAATAAATCAACCAGAATGTTGAACTCCATCAAATCCTGTTCCATCTTATAATATTTAGCGCCAGTATCCAACAAAATTGTAAAGGTAGCAACAGTAACGGCTGGGGTGGGAGTGCCTGTGGCAGCGCCAATGAAAGTGCTAGTGGTAGCACATGCGGAAACGCTGGTGGCGGTGGGAAGATTGCGCCAAGTAGGTAACCTTTTTTAATCCTATTGTAATATACTATAATAGTTGCATCGCCGTAACTTGACACAAAAATTCCCAGTCCCATTTTCGATATTTGATGAAGTGAGCAGCCCGTTGTAAAAGTCCCCATCGTGGGACTTTATAAGACCGCGTATTACGTCTTCCAAAACCGCACATATCATCAAAGATATCAGTATCTTCCGACTTGTGGAAAGAGATTTCACGAGAAATCGGGTCGCGTGCTACATGTTTGATCAATTTTTTTTTATATTTTTCTAATTGATAGTTTGAAGGAAATCTAAGTTTCAAATATTGACGGCCTTTATGAAAATAGTTATTTTCAATAATCATCCTGAAAAAAGTTAAATAGTTGTCAACACTGATAAATTACAAGAAACTAGCTAAACACCATATAAATAAGCAACCATCAATTGACAACATAAGCTACCTTTACATAGAGAATACCGATAAAAAGAGTCGCATATTTAATTTTTTTATAAATTACTCTATTTATTTCATAATATTGCAATACTTTCCTTATCAAGGAGTGTCAAAAGAATGCAACATTTCATTTTTCTAATTTACCCATAGGCATATCAATTATATCATTTTAATATATAGTAAGTTCCTCCATTAATTGTGAACATTTTGTGATCGACATTCTTGAATCACTCTGAACTATACACCCTCAACTACTCTTTAGATTTTCTAACTAACTTTAAAAGTCACTTGTAGACTTGATGTAGAACATTAATATATCACAAAGAGCTCAAGACACACGAGTTGAGATCGCAATTGCAGGATGGAAAATTGATTCACATCAATTTTCTTTTCTAGATTATTTTTGCAATAACCACTTATCTTTATAGATAATGATTACTTGTTCGGTGTTTATCTTTCAATAATATAATGAGTTTCAAAAACTTCCTCTCGTGCCTCATGGTTAAGGATATGACAATCTCGACTCGTATGTCCCTTAGAGCTCTTTGGGATGAATTAATGTTCTACAGCAAGTCTATAAGTAACTTTTAAAGTTAGTGAGAGAATCTAAAGAGTAATTGAGAGTCTATAGTTTAGAGTGATTCGAGAATGTCAACCACAAAATGTTTCATTAATGGAGGAACTTACTATATATTAAAATGATGTAATTGATTTGACTATGGGTAAATTAGTCATTTAACTTGATAAAGGTTCACAAAAAGAAAGTTTTACATTCTTTTGACACTTTCTGATAAGGGATGTGTTGCAATATTATAGAATGAAGAAAGTAATTTATTAAAAAATTAAACATGTGACTCCTTTTATCGGTATTATCTTTGTAAGGATAGATTATGATTGTCAATTGATGGTTGCTTATTTATATTATGTTTTAGTGTTTAGCTAGTTTCTTGTAATTTCTTAGTGTCGAAAATTATTTAAATTTTTTCAGGATGACAATTGAAAACAACTATTTTCATAAAGGCCGTTAATATTTGAAACTTAGATTTCCTTCAGACTAATAATTGGAAAAATTAAAAAAAATCTTAATCAAACATGGAGCACGCGACTTGATTCCTCATGGAATATCTTTCCACAAGTCGGATCATACTGATATCTTAAATGATCGATCATGTGCTTTGTTGGAATCCAATTGGTTTCATCTTCATGATTGGATAAAAAAACTGGATTGTAACTTTACATCAAGCTTTTCACCTAATCAAATATCGAAAATGGGACTACGGGAATTTTTGTGTCGAGTGACAGCGATGCAGCTATTATAGTATGCTCATAAAGTCAAAGAAATGTTACCTACTTGACGCAATATACCCACTACCACAGGTGTTTCCATCAGTCCTACCATTTGCACTCCTACTGACACTTCCATATGCATTCCCATCGGCTCTGTCACCCCAGCGTCCTAGTGATGAATATTATAGGATAAAAAAGGATTTGATTGGGTTCAAAATTTTAGTTGATCATTTGGAGCAGTGATTTAAGAATTTTGTCAATCACATTCCCATGGAAATTGATATGTTTCAAGAACTATATAAATATCTTTAAAACTTCAAAACTTTACCCAAGATTCATAGGTTTAAGATTTTTGTTTGGCGTGTACCGCTTTTCTGGAGCAAATACCGACTCGAGATTTTGCTATTTTATGTATATCATACACAACAAGAATTTCTCTACTTTTGTTGATTATTCTAAATTGGTCGGTTGGCAATAAGTGATAACGAGTAGATTACAGACAAAGCGCCTCAAATATATATATCATTACAACAATAATACTGCAGTATATTTTATTCAAGTTCATAAGATAATATAACTTCTCAGAAATACTATGGTGCATTTATGCCTCAGAATTGATGTTGTAAGTTTGCTTTTGTACATTATTATTTCATATTTTGTGTTTGATGGTTATTTAATTAAATTGTATGATTTTTGCTTGTATAACTACGCATTTAGCCACCAAGAAGCCATAGAAATCATTTTTGAAGGATTTTTGTTTACAAGAATTGTAACATCCTTCATGTTGGTAAAAGGAATTATGTATTTTATGTTTCAATAAACCCTAATTATGGCTATGGTATATTTTATTCAAGTTCATAAGATAATATAACTTCTCAGAAATGCTATGGTGCATTTATGCCTCTGAACTGATGTCGTAAGTTTGCTTTTGTACATTATTATTTCATATTTTGTGTTTGATGGTTATTTAATTAAATTGTATGATTTTTGCTTGTATAACTACGCATTTAGCCACCAAGAAGCCATAGAAATCATTTTTGAAGGATTTTTGTTTACAAGAATTGTAACATCCTTCGTGTTGGTAAAAGGAATTATGTATTTTATGTTTCAATAAACCCTAATTATGGCTACTAAATACTTACTGTTTCAGTAAAATCATACTACTTACTGTTCTGGTAATTGTGTAGGTTGCTTTTGTGATGTTGTGTGAACTGGGTGATAATCTTTCAACTGAATATATACCTCAGCCATGGGATATAATATCAGGTTTAAATTCAAGTTTATAATGCTCTAATCTGTCTTATCTTCTTTCGATTACTTGTAGTTTTCAATTGTGGGTGATTGATGTTTAGCAAATTCGAATGTATACCTTAGATGCAACTACTTGAATCTTGAAATTCAAACCTCTTTTCTCTTTCAAACAAACTCTCCTTTTTTCTCTCTAATAATACTGAGCTCTTATCTATGCGGAGGGAGAAAATAGAGGAAATAGAGAATGGTTTATAGGACTAAACTAGAGAAAGGCAAAGAATCCAACCGCACATTCTACGTGGAGTATTTTTTTTTTATTTTGTGATAAATAATAGATCATAAAGATATTAGACATACCTGCATCTATGCATCGAACTCTTCTATGAATAATTCATGACAACTACGAACCAGTTGACGAGCGTGTACCTTGAACCCCGAGAGGCCCGACCAGTGAAGTATATAGTATAGGAAGTCAATGTGGATGTTGCTCGTGTATCATTTCTACGACTTCTTGGTAGTCAAATGCATAGGTATACAAACAAAAAGCATGCAATTTAATTAAATAATAAACAAGTAAACGCAAAATATGAAATAATAATGTACAACATCAAACTTATGACATCAATTTCGAGGCATAAATTCACCATAGCATTTTTAAGAAATTCTATTATCTTATGAACTTGGCCAGGATATACTGCATTATTATTGTTATAATGGTATACATTGCTGAGGCGATCCGTTTGTCCTCTATTCGTTATCAGTTGTTGTCAACCGACTAATTAAGAATGAACAACAAAAGCAGAGAAATTTTTATTGCATATAGCATGCATAAAATGGCAAAATTTCGAGTTGAGATTTGCTCCACAAAAGCGGTGCACGCCAAATATAAATCTCAAACCTCCGAATCTTAGGCAAAGCTTTAAAGTTTGAAATATATGTATATAGTTCTTGAAATATATCGATCTCCATTGGAATGTGAATGGCAACATACTTAAATCGCCGCACCAAATGATTAATCAAAATTTTGAACCGCATCAAATCCTATTCTATCTTATAATATTTATCATTAGGATTCAACAAAATCGTAGAGGCAACGGTAGTAACAGTTGGTGAGACAGTGCTTGTGGCAGGGCTGGTGGAAGTGCTAGAAGAAGCACTTGTTGAAGCATCGGTGGCAGTGCCTAGATTGCACCAAGCAAGTAACCTTTCTTTCATCCTATTGTTATATATTATAATAGTTGCATCGCCGTCTCTTAAAAAAACAATCCATAGTCCTATTTTCGATATTTGATGAGGTGACGAGCCCGCTGTAAAGTCCCCACCATGGGACTTTATGAGACCGTGTATTACGTCTTCCAAAACCGCACAAACTTTAATACTGATGTAATAGGACAATGTAATTTAACCACTGAATTTGAGTCCTTTGGGTACAAAAGGAATGACGATTCAGTTTTTTTATCTAATCATGAAAATGAATTCAATTGGACTCTAACAGAGCACATGGTTGATCATCTAAGATATCAAGTTGGAAGAGATTCCACGAGAAATCGGAATGTTTGATCAAAAAAATTTTTGTATTTTTCCAACTGATAGTTTGAAGGAAATCCAAGTTTCAAATATTGACGGCCTTTATGAAAATAGTTGATTTCAATTATCATCCTGGAAAAAAGTTAAATAATTGTGAATACTAATAAATTACAAGAAACTAGCTAAACACTGAAACATCATAAAAATAAACAACCATCAATTGACAATCATAAGCTACCTTTGCAAAGAGAATACCGATAAAAAGGGTCGCATATTTAATTTTTTTATAAATTACTCTATTCATTTCATAATATTGCAACACATTCCTTCTCAGAAAGTGTAAAAAGAATGTAACACTCTTTTTTAGAACTTTTATTAAGTTAAACAACTAGTTTACCCATAGTAATATCAATTATATTATTTTAATATATAATAAGTTCCTCCATTAACTGAACATTTTGTGGTTGACATTCTCGAATCACTCTGAACTATACTCTCAAGTACTCTTTAGATTCTCTAACTAACTTTAAAAGTTACTTGTAGATTTGATGTAAAACATTAATTCATCCAAAAGAGCTCTAAAGGACATACGAGTTGAGATCATAATGCCTTATCATGTCCTTGACCATGAGACTCGAGAGGAAGTTTTTGAAACTCAATATATTACTGAAAGATAAATGCCAAACAAGTAATCATTGTCTATAAAGACATTGTTATTGCAAAAATAATAAAAAAAAGAACATTGTTGTGAATCAACTTTCCATCCGGCAATTGTCCAAACTATCAACATCTCACTAAACTATTTTTTTTCTTACGTCAACTCAATAAAATTTAATTAGCTCTTAAAGAAATTTGAAATTTCGGCTTTGCACGTTAAGTGTTTAATAGAAAAGTGACGGTGCACAATGATATGTCTATTAAATGACAGTATAGTTTAGGTACAACCCATCCATTACCCACCCACTAATGTAATTTAGATTAATTGAATTAGTTTTAAAGACCAAACCGTTGGGGTTTAATATAATTGGGGTCTTCCTCCACCATCTCCATGGCCTCCATGATTGACAACAGTAATCTCCATGGCCTCGAAGATCGACGGTAGCAGCAAGAGAAACAAGGAATTTAAAGAGAAAGGATAACCCATTACATGTTTCACTCTCTTAGTAAAATTTATGAACATTGGGTGTATATTTTTGAATGTTTAATTTTTTTAATCAATAATGAACACCCAAATGAATTTTACCTTGATTTCTCTCCATTTTGAAGATCTAAAATGGAAGTAGAGCAATTTCTGGAGATTTGGGTAGATGAAAATGGAATATGGAGAGAGGAAGAAACAACAATTTGCTCTTTTGTTTATATTAATTAGTATTTCCTTTTTATGATAATATAAAAGCTCAGTAAATGATCAAAAGATTATAACTCTTGATTAATTTGAAGCTAGTATAGCCCCATGGAAACAGTAACGTGTGTTGCCATCAATTCAGACAATAGGTAAGCATATCAAAGATGACAACAGAAACAGATGAACAGTAACTAAAACTATTGTGATGCACCATTCTCAATAATCAACTTTATATACCAGATTCCCAAGAAGGCAAAGAGCATTGGTTAAGTATGAATTATTTGTAAAACAAGGCGCAAAAATGTAGCTGAAGAATGTATGTAGAGAGTGTATAATAAAGAAAGCCTATATGAAAAGAAGGGGTTTCAATCCTTTAAAATTCTTATGTGATGTTTACATAAAAAAATTCTAATCCTTGCAGTAATATTTGTCTTACAGTGGGAATTTACAGAAAGTTGTTGCACTTATTATGAATATCATTTTACCCTTCCTACGTCTGATATTCAGATTCACAACATTAATATCCATATAAAAGAGATTATTCTCACACTAGTCATTTCTTTATCTACTCACTTCCATTGACAAAAAATTATGATTACCTTATATTCAATATTTCAGATTGAAGATTCGAATTATTATTCTTCATCCAAGTACTATATAAAAGATAGCTCAGACTGTTCCGATATAGAAGCTAGAATATAATCGAGAACTGGTAAGTCTGGTATTGTTGATGCTACCTTATAATAATATATATCCAATTCAATTCTCAATTTCTTTTCAAGGTAGAATTGTTTCAATATTATGAACTTCATGCTAAAATATTCGACGACTACAAGTTTAGGGGGAAAAAGTTTAAACTGAAAATCATGGTGAAACTCCCACAATTGGGAAGCATGGAATGAGGTCTGCAGGACTCGAGAAGGAAGCAGGTCTAGGTATTATTATACAGTACAATGAGATGAAGAAAAAAAAAGTGAAAATATTATAGTTAAGCTGAAAGAGTGTTCACACTTCAATTCTTGGTCAAATGCTTTCGATCCGAATTAGATTGGTCTATAGGGAATGAAATAGTATTTATCTTCAGACTCATAATCCGTAGTAGGTTGCAACTGAATTGGATGCAAAAGTTGACAAGCACAATAAGAATAGGAATCAAGGAGAATGTGATTCGAATACCTTCACCATGCACTCACTAGCCTATAGGCCAAACGAGACCAATAGCCAGGCGAAAAAGCACAGAACTTAATTTAGATATATTTTGAGTACTTAACTACATTACTCTGGATTAGATCAATATTTACAAGGCTGCTTGAAATTCTAACACCACAACAATTAGTTGGAGTATTAATATCCTAGACTTCGTTGCATAATTCCTAAAAAAAGTGCATGTAGCGAATTAAATAGTATCAATTTTCCTGCACGTCAACTTCAATAGACAGTAATAATTCTTGGGAAGCTTGATTAAATGAAAACATGTCATTTGATAATAATTTGTAAACTATTTTTTTCTCTCCACTTCAATAATATGCAGGATAAATCTGTCAGGGTTGTTCAAGAGTAGGTAAATTCAGCTACTATGTAATCAAAGATATACCTAGTTTTAGTAGAATCCTATTCATCCTAAGGCTACCTCGTCAATTGGATATGCTTGTTGAGTTTATTTTCTAGAATGAAGTTCCTTTCTTAGTTATGGGGAGAAATTTTCAACATGGTTGATAAGATGGGCTGACAAATTGTGATGCTACTTGTGACGGGCTATCTATGAGGAGCCTAACCATTGTTTAGACATTTACCCTCTAGAAGGGCTATTTCAGACGCAAATTTGAATATCCTATTGCCTCAAAATTGCACTATCACTGGCTGGCTTGAAAATGATTACACTAACCAATGTTTTTGTAGTAACCAATAGTGAAGAATGACCCAATTAAGTGCTTGAATTCTAGTCCATAAAGAAAATAAACCCTATTATGGAAACACCGTTACTATTTCTGCCAGTAAAACAACCATAAGGAAATACTTGTTTCCACATACCGAAAATCATTCCTGTAACAACTTACTAAAAGAGCCTAACGAGTAGCATAATCAGGGCATTTTCTCCTTACTATGTACTCATCAACTCCCCCACCCCACCCCCAAGAAAACACCTCAAACAAATGATAAAAGAAGATCAGTCCGTAAATGATAAAAGAAGATCAGTCCGTAAATTATAAATGCATATATACACTTAAAGATACATGTTTTTACCCAGTTCTTAACTCACCTTACAAGCAAGTTCTCCCTCAAAGCCTCCTGCAACTAGAAATTTGTCTCTGACTGCAAGTGTGCTTATTTGAGTTTGTGTAAAACCCTCTAACAAGCTCCCAGCATGTTTCTAGGTACTCGAGCAACATAAAAATTAGCACAGCACTACCACAAAGGCACAAAAACAAAAACAAAGGGACAGCTACATCCTTTCTTTCCCAGTTACTAAACAAACTTGAAAATGAAAGAATTTAGTTTAGTTTTCAAATACCTCGGTAGGAGCTACATGACCAGAGAAGTTGACGACCTCTGACAACTTGTGGGATAATGATGACCAGTGCATAATTGAGTAGTTAGACATGAGATATACGTCATGTTTTGAAGTAGCCCACACCAAGTTCCTGAGCTGCATCAAGTGGGGGTAACTGTTAGGGTGGACCAAGAAGCCTTGGCTTCCAAGGAGGGAAGATTATCAAAGCACACAGTTTGTAATCTTGAACTTCGACAAGTTATGTGCAACGCAATAAAAATTGAACTACAGTGATGATTCTAAAACTTCAGTCCAGTAGACATGATGTTTCGATTGCCACTCCACAACTCCAAACAATTTGTTTCATTATCCTAAAGCTGAAACTTCAAATATTAACCATATTCTGTAAAAGTTCCAGGTCTAGAAATGGGGAATAACAGAGAAAGTCACGTGAAATACTGAAAAGAAGAAGAAGTTATTAACCATTTAAGTTCATTACAATGCGTCCATTTCCATAACAAACTGCATATAAGAGAACAATTTCAAGGAAGAGGCATAAGAATATAAATTACATAAATGATAACTATTTAAGCAATGTTCGTACAAGCATAAATGTGTAAAGGAAGAAGGGGATAATATGTGCCCATGGATATATATATATATATATATATATATATAGTTGTCAGAATCTGACGATACATACGTATCTTACGATACGATACGGAGATAATTCGATACGTATCGTTTAATGAATCTAAAATGACACTGTATCATACGATTCAATTACTATTCTTACGATACGACAACGCACGATACTTTTTAAAAGCAAACAAACTTGAAAAAGTTTTCATGTAAATCCAAAGACTAAAAAAAAACTTTTAAGCTTTTTACCATTTTAATTGAAGAGGTTTTCTAGCACTATATATAAAAGTAGTCAAGTAAATATTATTATAGACTATAAATAAAGTTTAAAGTTAAACAGTAGCCAAAATACTCTAAATTGATTTATTTTAGATATTATTTTAGTAATCTTTATAGAATAACAAGAGAAAATGAAAATTCGGATTCACCTTTAATCTATAAAACAAAAGAGAATAATTTAAATAAACAAGTGGAGATTTATATATCTACTTATAGAAGGTGATGTGAGAAAAATAGAGCGACATTTTTAATAAGATATAATACTCTAAAATTACTATATTTTTTTTATTTTTTTCCGTATCTTACGATACGATACATGAAACACCATATGGAGATTTTTGATACACAATACGATTCACGATTTGATAACTATATATATATATATATATATATATATAATGCGCCCTTCAAATGTAGACCACCCGCATGCGGGTGGTATGCATTTGAAATTTGAAGGGTTATTTTTAAATTTCAATTTGGCGGGTAAATTGAAATTCATAAATAACCCTTCAAACTCATACCACCCGTATGTGGGTGGTCCGCATTTGAAGGGCTCCGTATATATATATATATATATATATATATATATATATATATATATATATATATATATATATATATCCATGTCTACACGTCTACAAGAAAAAGAGGTTAAATAGTATGTAGCAGAAACAAAAAGAAACACAAATTATTTAGCCAATTACTGCAGCGATGCCGTGATTTCAAAGATAGAGAAAAGGAATAATTTCCAAGTTTATAAATGACAAACCTGGAAGTGAAGAATCGTAGGCTTCACTAATCTTGTATTGTGAAAGAACTCGTAGTAACGCCCACCCTTCTGCATCCGTTTGCATTCCTATAAAACCAATAATACTGGCATAATAACCATCCAAGAAAGGAAATCCTATTTCATAGAACCGATTGATAGGAGAATGATGATGAAAACACATGCTGACAAATGACCCACCTTATCTACAGCTTCGCCCGATAAAGGGATGTTCTCATAATTTCTGTACTGTTCTAGCCTTGTCAATCTGTAGCTTTCCCGCGTTATATTCAGTCTTTCCCAAGGAATACCCTGAATATCTTTACCTTTTCTTGCTTGGGCAATGGATGTATCGGTTACCTTCATAAGCTAAAACCAAGATGTAAAAAATTAATTGTTAGGTGACTAAGCAAGGGAAAACAAATTGTTGGTTCTTGTCATATATAATATCAATAGACAAAATGTTGAGTATCCCCCTAAACGAATAATTCCCATTTAAAAAAATTATAAGAAATTAAATCACGGTAGGAGTGAAGAAACTAACCGTGTCATAATCATCAAGGCCGGTATCGTGGCCACCACCTATACCGTAGTATTCCCCATCAGCATCATCCAAAAAATCGGGCATATCCCCTTCGTCTTCCATGTAATCATACCCGTCAATTTGGTTATCAGACATCCCCTAATCCTGCATTAACAAGAGTTCCACAAGTAAGAATTTGACAAATCCCCCACCCTATGCTTCCTGGAGGGCCTCTCTTCTAATTCTTCCAAGAGAACATTAAAAACTCCTTACAAAACAAATTTCAAGAAAAACCTCAAAACCCAGAAAAAAATATCATATTTCATGTTTAAAATAATTTTATTTTCAATAAAATAGGGAAGACGGTTGATGGGGGAAGGGTGAAGATAACACCTCTATCATTCAGTATATCCGGATAGAACATATAAAAATATCTCAGGATCAGAGATATATGAAAATAAAATATAATAGCACATGCATTAGACTCCCACAAATCCTTGGCACTTCTAAAGTTCAAAAAATGAAAAATAAAAATTCAATAGTATAAAAAATCCCAAAATTCTAACTATAATTCAATAAGAAACCCCAAAAAGGATTGCATCGAATAGCAAAATTGAATTCTCTAGATATTCCAATCAAGTGAATCAACAAGCAGACCGGGTATAATCTTAATTCACACAAATCTCTCCAACTATAAAAAAGCAGACAAATTTAAAAGCAATAAAATATGGAAAATAAGAATATAGATATTTCAATCAACAGGAAGAGCAATTGCTGGAGAAAGCACAAATTAAACAAAAATTAGAAAGAAATAGCTACTGGCAATAATCTCAATTCACAAAAACCCACCCCTAATCAAAAAGCAGAAAAAGTTAAACCCAATAAAATACAAAAAATGAGAATAGAAACCCTTACCTTAAAACTGAAGATCTCTCCCCAGAGGGAACTACAAAAACCAGTTATCTCCTTAAAAAAGGGAACTACAAAAACCAGTTTTCTCCTTAAAAAAGTGTTTGATTTCGGCCGTTTTCACCTTTTCCTTTTATCTCTTTTTGGGGGCAAAAATGATTAGAGTGCTTACAGAAATAGAAAAAGAATGCACGCAAGAATCATGATATGTATGAACATAATGTATTCATGGCTTGTGTGCGTACCGCAAGAAAAGATGGGCAGTGGGCCTGTTGGTGTTTCCCGACTTCAATTTTGATTTTTGATATGTCCCCTTATTTATTTATTTATTTATTTATATATATATATATATATATATATATATATATATATATATATGTGTGTGTGTGTTAATGTCCCATTAAAAATCACCAAAAGTACGGAGTACTTTTGAAAAATCGTTAGTTATTCCCAAAATTAGCGAAGTACAAACAAAAAACGTTATTAATGAAGAACTAAAATAATGTTGAAATAAATATAATTATGTAAAAAGATATTATGTATCATAATTGTTGGCTAATAGCTCCTTATATAGATGTGAAGATCCCAGAGTCCAATTGAAAATAGAATGTCTATTTTCAAATCACTTTATGACTGTTTTTATTATATGACAATCCATCAAGAATTATATGGAAGTTGGCCAGCTAAACCATAACCCGGTCCATTAAAAATAAGCAAACGTTAAAAATAAAATGGGTTGCACCATATCTGGACCCAAATAATTATATCTCAATATTATCTCCCACTTTCCTACTTTTAAGAATTAAAAATAAGAGAGTAATACAAAAAACAGATAAAACCAAAATTTCAGATATTGTTCCAAATGTTATTTTGTAACTGCCAACACTTTAGAGAAGCGCACGTATGACAATTAAAAATTAACCGCCTTGAGCAACACGCCCATCATTAAAAAACTCAAAATTTAGACACTGGTCATTTCATTTTTTCCAAATTGCTTCAACCCTTGTTTTCTCTATCTTCTCTACAAATCAAGAGCTCATCTTCTCTCTTCCTCTGTTACCACAGTAACCTGGTAAGCAAAACCCACTAAAACCCATCGACTCTTTAGATTGATTTTCAGTAAACCGTTCACCTTCACTCCATCCCCTTATTGCATTCAATCCTTCTTCCTCCCCTGTAATGGCCTCCAACCCCTCCTCATCCACCATTGCCACCGCTAACCCCCCTATCTCCAAAATCAAGCAAAAAGAAATTGAGATCAGGAAAATGTTTGAAAATGTCTCAACTTACTCCCATGCCAACACCCAATCCATAGTCAATAACGAATCCGTTGAGAACTACAAATCTGAATTCCAATTCCCAAAAGAATACACCCTAAAGGCCCCCAGCCCAAACGAAAAAATGTATTAATGACCCAGCAACACCTATCTAGCAGTAGCGACTCAGGTACTCAAAAATAGGGTCAGATTCACCCTACCTCCATTCATCTCTGAATTCCTTGACGTCGTCGTGATCGGCCTTGCCCAGTTAGTCCCGAACTCATATATCCACCTAATATGCTACACCATTGTCTGCAAAGAATTAGGCATCAAACCAGCCTTAGACTGCTTCTTCCATGTCGTCACCCTAACTAAGATAAAAGAGCACAACTTTAGAGCCCTCAACTGACTTCCCAACTAAAGAGCCTAGATGCAACCTTCCTCCAGCAACAAAAGATGGCACAACAACTCGTTATATGTCTCCAGTCTGGGAATTCAACTCTTACAATCCTAGGACAATCCTGAAAAACCAGTTATCGACCCCTTAACCGATGACATAAATGACGAGTTTGAACGATTCTGTCAAGCTATCTCAATCAAACCATGGGATCTGAGCTTACTATCAAACTTGTAATGGCTGCATTACCATGGATGTAAGTCTTCAACCCTTATATATATATTTCCTTTTAGATTATCTTTAGCTATTCTACTTACCTCCTCCTTCTTCTTTTTTCTTTTTGTTCCAGTAGTAGTTGTCTACAAGACTCAACTTAACGTTATTAGACCCAAACCAACCATTGAGTATGCTCCCAGTCATCCTTGGAACATTCCAGACCCCAAACCAACCCTCTTCCAACATCAAAACTCATAACGTTGTAAGCCTCAGAGCCTCATCCAATAAATCCAAATTAAGTCTCAGACCCTGATTTGTAAGCCTTTTTGAAGTACATCACCCGGAATAAAGAGGATATAATCTCCAAAAGAATAAGAGCCTCAGTCCCATAAGCTAGTCGAAAAGGAGAATCATCAATTTTAGACTGAGGGGTGGTCCTGTAAGCCCATAATACATTAGGAAGCTCTTCAGGCCACCTTCCTTTAGTATCGTCCAGTTTCCTTTTAATCCCATTAAGTAAAATCCGATTGGTGACCTCAACTTACCCATTAGCATGGGAATGAACCATCGACACCCTCCAATGTTGTATACCCAAATTAGATAGGAAGTCTTCAAAATCCAACCCCACAAACTGCAACCTGTTGTTTAACACTAACACGATAGGAATGTCGAACCGGTACACAACGTATGGGAATGCCGAACCGGTACACAACATACTCCTTTAGGAACTGAATGCAGCTTTGCTCAATAATATGTTGAAATGGCTCGCTTCCACCCACTTCGTCATGTAGTTAATTGCCACAATTAAATAAACCATCTGACCCTTTTCTTTCGGCATGGGTTCCAGCAAATCAACCCCCCAAACTGCAAAAGGAACAAGAGACAACACCGATGATAACTCCTCCGGGGGCCGACGGGGAACATAACTATTTAGTTGGCACTTAGGACACTTCTGTACATACCTTTTTGCCTCCTGAAACATGGTCAACCAGTACTAAACCTGTCGGACCAACTTGTAAGCAAGAGATTTTGCCCCCATATTGTGACGCCCCCAAATCTAGGCCCACACAGCCCAAACTTGAGTCGTCAAAAGACTACAACAAAATTATTACAATAAAATACAACGTACAACAATACAGTGGATAATACAACACAATTAAGTCTTCATTATTATTGCCACACTATTTTATAACACGTGAAGACTATGATAGTTATCCCCGCACTCTCACTCCATTCCCCGGCTAGACCCCGTTACGTTCTCATCTCCTGTTGAAAAACAATGGAACGAAAAGAAAGGGTGAGCTCAAATAGCCCAATAAGAAATATCATGACTAAGATAATGACGAATAATTTATCATTAGCCTTCAACAGTTGAGTTCTTGATAGAATACAATAGACTACAAGGTTTATATCAAAAACTGTAGTTAAATTCTTAAACAATGTTCAGATCAATAATAGCAGCGGAATGAGCAATCTATTAGAAGAATAATGCAGACTATAATGTCCACTCGCTTCTCTTTTTAGTAAAAATATCATCAACTTTTATCATCTGAAATACCATTGGTCAAGATAATACAACTTCACAGTTCCTGGTCATAATCATGCAGATCAACAGTTCATCTTTGCACTACGGGCCAAAGACATTCAATATAACACCAACGGTCATGATTATACCAGATTCAGCCTTTGGTCATAATCATACCAATCAACAGTTCATCTTTGCACTACGGGCCAAAGAGAACATTAACCACGTGCCATAAAAGACACCGAACAGATGTATCGCCTTTAACCTAGTATATCGCCTTTAACCTATCATCTGTTCAACAATTATATCACATCTGTGCCCCCGGCCACAGATATTCACAACAGCTTGATTCTTGATGATTAATACAAATAATAGTGTTACAAATGATGAATAGAAGAACAGGATAAACAATAAGTATCAGAAGTTTACTTTGTGCAGATTCAAATAATGTCCAAATTGCCAACATGATGTGGAGTGAAATTTTAAAAATGATATTCAAGATCCACAGTTCAGAATAACGATTACAGTTCAATAGAAATGTTCAGAAAATAGGAAGGTTCAGTTGAACTAATGAAATTCAACTATTATGGAACATATAATATTTTCAGGAATTATAGAAGCAATAGTTCCATAATAAGTTTCGATTTAGGTGTATGGAAGAAAATAATATCCCTTACCGTAGCAGGTTTGATTAACAAAAGGTGAAGGGAATTAATATCCCTTACCATAGTAAGTTTGAATAATGGAAGATGAAAAAGATGGTATCCCTTATGAGTATAAAGGAAAATGATATCACTTACGAATATGGAATAAAAGTGTCATGTGATAATTCGTGTAGACAAATTATTTCCACACGAGACAAATAAAAAGGGTTATTCACCAACAGGCGATAATCCGCACCGTAAGGTTATTCCCACAATTTAATAGAATTTGAACACGAAGAGTTATTCACCAAACAGGCGTAATCCGCACCGTAAGGTTATTCCCACAATTTAATAGAATTTGAACACGAAGAGTTATTCACCAAACAGGCGTAATCCGCACCGTAAGGTTATTCCCACAATTTAATAGAATTTGAACACGAAGAGTTATTCACCAAACAGGCGATAATCCGCACCGTAAGGTTATTCTCAAAGATTAATAAGGAATGAATACAAAAGGTTATTCACCAACAGGCGGTAAACCGCGCCGTAAGGTTATTCCCACAATTTAATACATGGAAATAAATGGCACAAGAAAGAAACGATATTATTTTCGAGAATCAAAGAATGATAATCCCTTCAAGTAAGAAAGAAAATAATATCCATTTATGATGATGAAAAGAGTGATACCCCTTACCGTAGTAAGTTAGAATATGAAAGAAGATAATATTCCTTACCGTAGTAAGTTTAAATAATAGAAGATGAAAGAATATGATATTCCTTACCACAGTAAATTTAAGAGTGTGAAAAGAATAATATTCCTTACCTTAACACGTGACTGGATATTGATTTAAATGAGGTTGATCAACCTATATATTTTTAATAAAATTAGTAATTACCACATATAAATTTCAAGGTGTATGATAATTCATATATTATGAACTATCAAAATTATATATATTTAACATAATTTTTGTAGTATAATATAACAACTTAAAATAGTTTTTAAAATAATATTTCAAAATAAATCTTCCAAATAAAGCTTTTAAAAATGAATCTTCTCAAAGAAGAGTCTTCTAAGGGAAGATTTGTGAATACCGTGAAAAATAGGAATTTATGAAATTATTACTCTTTAATAAAAGACTTACTTGAAAAATTCCTGCACTCCTTTTGACTTTCAAACACTCAAAATAACCTTACTATTCTCAGAGAAAACTCATAAAATTCTTATATAAAAATTTTATGTTTTAGGTGTGATTTTTCTATTCAGCTGAGCAACCTATTTATAGGAGAAAAGGAGGGTCACTGTGCGTGGTTGGTGACTGGCGTGCGCATGCCAGTGTTGAAGATTTCAGCAGCCGCCTGCTGCTGCCTTTATCACCAAACTTCAGCAATTTGCATGTTTATATTTCATGTGGCCCCCACAGAGGGTCCACATGGTTACTATTTAAAATAGTAAAAATAAATTATTATTATTTTTTTTTATTTTTTTTTTATTATTTTTTTTTTTATTTTTTTTATGTGGGTCTTTCATATATAATAACATAATGCTACAATATTAATTCAACAATAATGTAAGAAACACATTACAGATTATTATTAATTTAATAATTTAAATTACAGTATATTTGCTACTGTGACAATTATTAGGTTCAATAATTTTAAAAACAGTGCAGCAACAATTATTGACTCAATGATATGAAATACAGTGTAATGACAATTATTGAATCAATAATGCAAAATACTGTGTAGCAACAATAATTGAATTGATAATATAAAATATTATGCAGTGACAATTATCGATGAAATGATGCATAACAGTTATGGTGTCAATAATATGAGACACTGTGCAATACCGTGTGCTACTGTAGAGTACCGTGTGCTACAGAAAATACCATAATTTATCGTATGCTACTATTCTTTTATCACCGGTATTTTAACAGTTAACACCGTTGACTATTTTTATTTAAAAAGGTTACTTCTGTCGTTTTCTATATCCGACAAATATTCCGTTGTGGGGTCCACAAATAATTTGTTATTTCGGCGCCGTCGTACGTCCCGAATATTCCCCGACAAAACGAATATTGTCCGTCAAAATAAAATTTGCATATAACATCCTTAACTTTCAATTTCGTCAATTTAACCACTTATTGTTTCATGAAAAATATATAAAGAAAAATTAAATTTTGTATTTCATAAATTCGGGGTCTTACAACCTCCCCTCCTTATGAAATTTCGTCCCCGAAATTGACGTACCTGGCATTTCGAAGAGGTATGGATACCTAGACTTCATTTCAGATTCTAGCTCCCAGGTCATTTCCTCAATATCTTGGTTCCTCCATAAAACCTTAACTTGAGGTATAACCTTTGAGCGTAAGATCTGCTCCTTCTTATCTAGGATCTTAACAGGTACCTCCTCATACGTTAAATCTTCTGCTATAACGTCTGGTTCTAACTCAATGACGTGGTTTGGGTCCTTCACATATTTACGTAACATAGATATGTGAAAAACGTTATGGATGCGAGACATACTTGGTGGTAAGGCTAGTCTGTAGGCTACAGTTCCCACCCGATCGAGGATTTCAAATGGGCCAATAAATCGAGGGTTGAGTTTTCCTCTATTTCCGAATCTCGTAACTCCTCTCCATGGAGAAACACGTAAGAATACATGATCTCCGACGTTGAATCTCTCATCTCTCCGATGAAGATCGGCATAACTCTTTTGTCGTTCTTGTGCTGTCTGTATTCGTTGTCGGATCATTTGGATCTTTTCGGTCGTCAAGCGTACCAACTCGGGTCCCAACAGTTTTGCTTCTCCTACCTCATTCCAACATACTGGAGAGCGACACTTGCGTCCATATAAAGCCTCGAATGGAGCCATACCTATACTTGCTTGGTAACTGTTGTTGTAGGAAAATTCCACCAATGGTAAGTACTTATCCCAACTTCCTTTGAAATCTAGTACGCAAAGTCTCAAAAGATCTTCGAGGGTCTGGATTGTCCTTTCCGATTGTCCGTCCGTTTGAGGATGGTATGCAGAACTAAAACGTAGTTCAGTGCCCATAGCTTTTTGTAGACTGATCCAAAAGCGTGAAGTGAATCTAGGATCTCGATCAGAAACTATGGAAACTGGCATGCCATGCAATCTCACGATCTCATTTATGTACATACCGGCAAGACGTTCAAGTGAAAAGTTTTCTCGTATAGGCAAGAAATGAGCGGATTTGGTCAATCTATCTACGATGACCCAAATTGCATCTAAGCCTTGAGAAACTTTGGGAAGACCCGTCACGAAATCCATATTGATGTGTTCCCACTTCCATTCGGGAACCTCAAGTGGTTGTAAAGGACCCTTAGGTACTTGATGCTCTGCCTTGACACGTTGACAAGTTAAGCACCTTGAGATAAACTCTGCAATCTCCCTTTTCATATTGTTCCACCAAAATGTATGTCGAAGATCTCGATACATCTTGGTACCTCCTGGGTGGATTGCAAATGGCGTGTTGTGTGCCTCCATCATGATTTTATGCTTTAATTCAGGATCGTTAGGAACACAGAGTCGAGAGTTGACTCGAAGTATTCCTTTCTCGTCGATTCTTGCTTCGGGAATGCTACCTTCTTGTACTTTCTTTATCATGTTTATCAGTTCCGGATCGGTAGCTTGAGCAGCTTTAATTTTATCGATTAAAGCTGGTTCTACTCGCACGTGAGCAATCTTCGAGTGGGTCCCTGGTGTCTTTAGCTCCATCTCCATCTTTTGCAAGTCGTACAAAATACGCTTTTGTGTTGTCAGCAGTGCACTTGTACTCGCATAAGATTTTCTGCTCAAAGCGTCAGCTACAACGTTCGCCTTTCCCGGGTGATACTGGATTGTGTGATCATAATCCTTCAACAGCTCAAGCCAACGTCGTTGTCGCATGTTGAGTTCCTTCTGGGTGAAGAAATACTTGAGACTTTTATGATCCGTATAGATATCCACTTTCTCTCCGTACAAGTAGTGTCTCCAGATCTTCAACGCGAAAACGACTGCTGCCAACTCTAGATCATGAGTAGGGTAATTTTTCTCATAATCTTTGAGTTGTCGAGAGGCATAGGCTATAACCTTTCCATGTTGCATAAGGACACAGCCTAGACCTTTGCCTGAAGCATCGCTGTATATGACAAATTCTCCCGATCCTGATGGAATGGTCAGAACAGGAGTTTAAACAAGTCTCCTCTTAAGCTCTTGAAAACTTTTCTCGCATTGCTCGCTCCATATGAATTTTGTGCTTTTCCGAGTAAGCTGAGTTAATGGAGTGGTGATTCGAGAAAATCCTTCTACGAATCTCCGATAATAACCAGCTAGGCCCAGAAAACTTCGGACTTCGGTTACTGTCTTGGGTTGTTCCCAATTTAGTACCGTTTCAATCTTCGCAGGATCGACTGATATTCCTTGACTAGAAATCACATGCCCAAGAAACGTGACCTCCTCAAGCCAGAACTCACATTTCTTCAACTTGGCATATAATTTGTTCTCACGGAGCTTCTGGAGTATCAATCTCAGGTGTTGTTCATGATCCTCACGACTTTTGGAGTATATGAGGATGTCATCAATAAAGACAACCACAAAATGATCCAAATATTCCTTGAATATTCGGTTCATCATGTCCATGAAAGCTGCAGGAGCATTGGTTAGTCCAAAAGACATGACTAAAAACTCATAATGCCCATAACGAGTTCTGAAAGCAGTCTTTGGAATGTCCTCAGCTTTAACCTTTAACTGATGATATCCAGAACGGAGATTAATCTTTGAGAAATGTTGAGCACCTTGTAATTGATCAAACATGTCATCAATTCGAGGTAACGGATACCTGTTTTTGATGGTGACATGGTTCAATTCTCGGTAGTCAATGCACAATCTCATACTCCCGTCTTTCTTCTTCACAAATAGAACAGGAGCACCCCAAGGTGATGCGCTCGGACGAATGAAACCAGTATCCAACAATTCCTGTAGTTGGACTTTTAACTCTTGAAGTTCAATGGGAGCCATTTGGTATTGAGCTTTGGAAAAGGGTTTAGTATCGGGTTCAAGATCGATACAGAATTCAATTTCTCGGTTTGGGGATAAGCCAGGAAGTTCCTCAGGAAAAACGTCAGGAACTCATTAACAATAGGAATATCATTCAAGTTTGACGTGTTTTTGTTCAAATCAATGACATGGGCTAAAAAGGCTTGACATCCGTTTTTCAATAAACGAATGACTTTATGGCTAGAAATAATAGTTATAAATTTCAATGGTTTAGTTGCTTGAATTTGCATGACAGGTTGATTAGGAATATGAAAACTAATAATCTTATGAAAACAATCAATTTTAGCATGATGGGTAGTCAACCAAAAAAATCACATCAAATTCATGCATCTCCAAAGAAATAAGGTCAACAGGTAATGTGAGGTTGTTGATTTGAACTAGGCAAGATTTATAGATAGTAAATGTAATAGGTATTTCTCCCAATGAGATTTCAACTGATAAGACAAGATTTAAGTTTTCAATAGGCAAATTTAAACGTTGAGTACATATAGGTGAGATAAAAGAGTGGATAGAGCCAGTATCTAACATGACATAGACTTCTTGAAAATTGATGAATAGCTTACCGGTCATCACCTCATTCGATTTCTTGATCATCAAGGCTGTCATCATCAAATCGAGTCCCATATACTTCATCCGGATCTTCACGTATTTCAACCATGGGGATACCACGAAATAGTTCTCTAACGAACTGTTTCTCAGATTCTTCAACTTCATCAGTAGTAGCGTACCAATGATTTCCATTAAAATAGTATTTTCGATAGACTACAGTTTCCACGATAGTGACTAACTTAACCTGAATTCCTCTAAATTGTAACGCCCAAAAGTATAGATACATCATTTTTAAATAATCTTGAAAATCATAGCTCGAACACCATAAATCCCAAAGACTTATATGAAACGTCCATATATTCTGATCCTTTGTTATCGAGCATAACCAGGTGATGATATGTTTCCAACTGTCGAGCAAATTAAAGGCAACAATTTCCGCAAGTTCCGGATATCCTTTAAAGAACGAATTTGAAAGAACGACGGTAGAACTTTCACCTTCTTCTTCTTTAGATCGGATACAAATAATTTTTGCTTTAGGCAAATTATTCAACTCTGAGTTTGTAGAAGAATTGTTTGTGGCCTCTACATTCACTTCGGGTACTCCGTGGTTAACCTCCTGATTTCCAGATGTCATACTTAACTGTGGTCACAAAATAGATGTTAGTTCAAATAAACTAACTCATCACTACATGTCCCTATATTCAAATTGACTCATTAGGTAAAATATTATTTATGTAGGACACACAGGTGATTAATTCTATTCGTCTCTCCCTTCCTAGTTCTAACCCCAGATCTCCATTAAAGACCATATCCCTAAGCTCTGATACCAACTGTGACGCCCCCAAATCTAGGCCCACACAGCCCAAACTTGAGTCGTCAAAAGACTACAACAAAATTATTACAATAAAATACAATGTACAACAATACAGTGGATAATACAACACAATTAAGTCTTCATTATTATTGCCACACTATTTTATAACACGTGAAGACTATGATAGTTATCCCCGCACTCTCACTCCATTCCCCGGCTAGACCCCGTTACGTTCTCATCTCCTGTTGAAAAACAATGGAACGAAAAGAAAGGGTGAGCTCAAATAGCCCAGTAAGAAATATCATGACTAAGATAATGACGAATAATTTATCATTAGCCTTCAACAGTTGAGTTCTTGATAGAATACAATAGACTACAAGGTTTATATCAAAAACTGTAGTTAAATTCTTAAACAATGTTCAGATCAATAATAGCAGCGGAATGAGCAATCTATTAGAAGAATAATGCAGACTATAATGTCCACTCGCTTCTCTTTTTAGTAAAAATATCATCAACTTTTATCATCTGAAATACCATTGGTCAAGATAATACAACTTCACAGTTCCTGGTCATAATCATGCAGATCAACAGTTCATCTTTGCACTACGGGCCAAAGACATTCAATATAACACCAACGGTCATGATTATACCAGATTCAGCCTTTGGTCATAATCATACCAATCAACAGTTCATCTTTGCACTACGGGCCAAAGAGAACATTAACCACGTGCCATAAAAGACACCGAACAGATGTATCGCCTTTAACCTAGTATATCGCCTTTAACCTATCATCTGTTCAACAATTATATCACATCTGTGCCCCCGGCCACAGATATTCACAACAGCTTGATTCTTGATGATTAATACAAATAATAGTGTTACAAATGATGAATAGAAGAACAGGATAAACAATAAGTATCAGAAGTTTACTTTGTGCAGATTCAAATAATGGCCAAATTGCCAACATGATGTGGAGTGAAATTTTAAAAATGATATTCAAGATCCACAGTTCAGAATAACGATTACAGTTCAATAGAAATGTTCAGAAAATAGGAAGGTTCAGTTGAACTAATGAAATTCAACTATTATGGAACATATAATATTTTCAGGAATTATAGAAGCAATAGTTCCATAATAAGTTTCGATTTAGGTGTATGGAAGAAAATAATATCCCTTACCGTAGCAGGTTTGATTAACAAAAGGTGAAGGGAATTAATATCCCTTACCATAGTAAGTTTGAATAATGGAAGATGAAAAAGATGGTATCCCTTATGAGTATAAAGGAAAATGATATCACTTACGAATATGGAATAAAAGTGTCATGTGATAATTCGTGTAGACAAATTATTTCCACACGAGACAAATAAAAAGGGTTATTCACCAACAGGCGATAATCCGCACCGTAAGGTTATTCCCACAATTTAATAGAATTTGAACACGAAGAGTTATTCACCAAACAGGCGTAATCCGCACCGTAAGGTTATTCCCACAATTTAATAGAATTTGAACACGAAGAGTTATTCACCAAACAGGCGTAATCCGCACCGTAAGGTTATTCCCACAATTTAATAGAATTTGAACACGAAGAGTTATTCACCAAACAGGCGATAATCCGCACCGTAAGGTTATTCTCAAAGATTAATAAGGAATGAATACAAAAGGTTATTCACCAACAGGCGGTAAACCGCGCCGTAAGGTTATTCCCACAATTTAATACATGGAAATAAATGGCACAAGAAAGAAACGATATTATTTTCGAGAATCAAAGAATGATAATCCCTTCAAGTAAGAAAGAAAATAATATCCATTTATGATGATGAAAAGAGTGATACCCCTTACCGTAGTAAGTTAGAATATGAAAGAAGATAATATTCCTTACTGTAGTAAGTTTAAATAATAGAAGATGAAAGAATATGATATTCCTTACCACAGTAAATTTAAGAGTGTGAAAAGAATAATATTCCTTACCTTAACACGTGACTGGATATTGATTTAAATGAGGTTGATCAACCTATATATTTTTAATAAAATTAGTAATTACCACATATAAATTTCAAGGTGTATGATAATTCATATATTATGAACTATCAAAATTATATATATTTAACATAATTTTTGTAGTATAATATAACAACTTAAAATAGTTTTTAAAATAATATTTCAAAATAAATCTTCCAAATAAAGCTTTTAAAAATGAATCTTCTCAAAGAAGAGTCTTCTAAGGGAAGATTTGTGAATACCGTGAAAAATAGGAATTTATGAAATTATTACTCTTTAATAAAAGACTTACTTGAAAAATTCCTGCACTCCTTTTGACTTTCAAACACTCAAAATAACCTTACTATTCTCAGAGAAAACTCATAAAATTCTTATATAAAAATTTTATGTTTTAGGTGTGATTTTTCTATTCAGCTGAGCAACCTATTTATAGGAGAAAAGGAGGGTCACTGTGCGTGGTTGGTGACTGGCGTGCGCATGCCAGTGTTGAAGATTTCAGCAGCCGCCTGCTGCTGCCTTTATCACCAAACTTCAGCAATTTGCATGTTTATATTTCATGTGGCCCCCACAGAGGGTCCACATGGTTACTATTTAAAATAGTAAAAATAAATTATTATTTTTTTTTTTTATTTTTTTTTTATTATTTTTTTTTTTATTTTTTTTATGTGGGTCTTTCATATATAATAACATAATGCTACAATATTAATTCAACAATAATGTAAGAAACACATTACAGATTATTATTAATTTAATAATTTAAATTACAGTATATTTGCTACTGTGACAATTATTAGGTTCAATAATTTTAAAAACAGTGCAGCAACAATTATTGACTCAATGATATGAAATACAGTGTAATGACAATTATTGAATCAATAATGCAAAATACTGTGTAGCAACAATAATTGAATTGATAATATAAAATATTATGCAGTGACAATTATCGATGAAATGATGCATAACAGTTATGGTGTCAATAATATGAGACACTGTGCAATACCGTGTGCTACTGTAGAGTACCGTGTGCTACAGAAAATACCATAATTTACCGTATGCTACTATTCTTTTATCACCGGTATTTTAACAGTTAACACCGTTGACTATTTTTATTTAAAAAGGTTACTTCTGTCGTTTTCTATATCCGACAAATATTCCGTTGTGGGGTCCACAAATAATTTGTTATTTCGGCGCCGTCGTACGTCCCGAATATTCCCCGACAAAACGAATATTGTCCGTCAAAATAAAATTTGCATATAACATCCTTAACTTTCAATTTCGTCAATTTAACCACTTATTGTTTCATGAAAAATATATAAAGAAAAATTAAATTTTGTATTTCATAAATTCGGGGTCTTACACATATGGTCTCCACAAATACTCTCATGCCCCTCCCGAAGGGCATATGTTACTTCAAATGGAACCAAACACTTCGACAATGGACCAGAATACGTACGTCGATAGAGCTTTCCATCAATAAGACAAAAGTAGACACTTTTATTCTTGATTCACTTTACCAACAGCTTATCCGAAGATAACTTCCTGCCCGTCAAATAATCCAAGTACGGTGTGAACCAATAATTCGATCTTTCTAAGCACTTCACCTCCTTCTTCAGAATGTCGGGCTTGCTCAAAACCTACAAGTAAATAAACCATCTAAAATATTCCACTTGTGTGACAGCCAACCTTGAGAGAGCATCGTCCACTGTATTATTGTGACGCCCCCAAATCACTATACTTACTATAGATGACTTGGTGCTCACTATAAATGCTAAACCAATAAGTTTATAGATGATTTCTTTTATTCTCAAACAAAGTCCTCATCTTAATTCCCAAAGATCTTTCATTATTTTATATCAAGTCCTTATAATTGATACAAGAGACTTAATACTCAAACATAACCTTTTTATCCTTAATATTTAGATATTCTATAACTTTACATGTTTCAACATCCACGGTATTAAATCATTAGGACGGCTCTTGGGAACAGAGAATCTCGCGGTGAATGTTTGCATCTTCACCCGTGATAAATGTTTGCATCTTTATCCGTGACAAATGGTTGTATCTTTGTCCGGTGCAAAATTCTCTTTCCGTACAGAACATTACCCAAATAGTTAAAACCCTCATTCGAAACATATTTGGTTATAGTGATATCTCTTCATATTAATAATCCTACTTATCTGACATTCAGAATAGTAATAACGAGTTATACCTGGGTCCGAGGAACCTTAACGATGGATTTAACTAGTCAACATCGCTTAGTCCTGTCTCGGATGTACAACACTCACAAGTTATTTACCGATCCTCATCCAGATAAATAGATCATTATTAATACTATGTTAAGTTTTAACAATTCTAAGTTTAATCAAAGTAAAGACGTAACAAGAGAATGTGATAAAACTTGATAATATTTATATAATATCCGGTTACATGTGTTGAACTTGTTCTTATTACAAAATGTCATTATGACTACAGTTAAGAACAGTTAAGGAAAGCAGTAAACTAGTCTACGCATTTCTTCTTTCCTTTCTTCTTCGAGCCGGAGCTCTCGGGTTTGTCTGCACATTAGGTTTATATGCAAGGGTGAGCTAAAATGCTCAGCAAGTCTGAAACACATAACATATAAGTGAATTCACACCGATAAGGATTGTAAGGACTCATGAAATAACAATTGATATTTACAAATGTTTTAACATAGCAAGACTGAGTGGTGGTTAGACCTTGAACTGTTCTTTGTCTTTCGACTTAGAACCTTTTACAGTGGATATAGAAAGGGGATCAACCTAACGACATCCTATGTTATGCATAACATACAATACACTGGACAGATCAAGAACAGTAATACATATTTGTTCATCTCAGTTTACTTCACATGTTAGGATCGCCCCAAGACGACTTGGTTTGATATAATAAAGCATGATTCAAATTTATCACGAATAATCATTTCATTTTGCAAGTTATGCCGAAACAAGAAGCAATAACTCTCGTATCAAAGATTTATAACACGTTGCATACACAAAATGTATAAATCACATAGAAAGCAAGTAAACAAAGTTTAAGGATAGAAAACTTGCCTTTAGCACAATTTAGGGTTTCCCGGTAATCGTTTAAAGCGCCTATACAAAGGGTTTCGCGTACCGAATGTTAGTTTATCGAATTTTTTTCGTTCTATACGTGTTTTTATCACTAAACTAGACTATTTGCATTGGTAGAATTTTTAGAAAATTTGGCTAACTCAAAAACTCAAAATTTAGGGCTTCCACCCGCAAGCCCCTTAAAATTTTCAGCTTTGACATCCTTTCCGGTAACTGCCATAACTTTGTCATCCGGAAACATTTTAAAGTGATTTTTGAGTCTAAATTGCTTAGAATTTCATGATCTACAACTTTCATTTAGGTTAATAAGGCAGATTCTGACTTTAAAATTTCGTAATTTTAGTAGAAAGGTCAGTATGCTTACTTTGAACAATATTTTTAGGGTTAACCATGTGAAACATGGTACCGCATGCTTTAACTCTTTAAGAAATCATGTTGTAAGACTCAATATCACTTTATAACATAAAAATAACAAATCACAAACCTTCTCATAGAAAGATTCATGACTTTTGCTCAAGAACACACGAAGAACACGAAGAACGGTTAAACCGTACATGGTAACGACTATGTTCTCGAGCTTTTGGTTTTCGTACTTGAAATAATTTGAGCATTATAACTGCTTACATAAGTGATTATAACACTTTATAATTGACAAAAATTGGTCATTATAACGGCTTGCATAATTGATTAAAACAATTTATAAAAATGCTCAAGAACATACGCAAACGCGGAGAACGGATGAACCGTACATGACCACTACGTATGTTCATTGAACTTTAAACTACGAATTGAAATTCGACATTATAACTACTACAAAATGTAGAAAGGCTCAAGAACACGTGAAGAACACGGAGAACGACAATCGTACATGGCTACAACTCGCGTTCTTGAGCTTTTGAAAATTAAAGACGAAAGAAAAATCAAACATAAAAACTATAAGAGATTGTACCTTTGGTGTTTGCAAGCTTTAACTATTTCTTTGTAATATCCAATATAGTAACTCTCTCTCTCAATATATGTATAGCTTTGATACTAGATTTTAAGCTTTGAAAATGAATGGTGAATCAAGTGAACTAAGCTTGCTATTTATAGGAAAAGTCAAGTTTCTTTAATTACACTTTTAGTCCTTGAAGTTATTATTAGTTTACATAGGGACTTGGACACATATTTAAGAACTTAGGACACCTAATTAAAAGCACAAAATGGCTGGACATTTTGATCCAATGGCCTAGATTCCATCTTGCTTTACTTTGTGCTCATTGGTCAAAAATTAATCACATGGATAGCTAGCTTGGATTTTGATTGGTTAACTTAATTTTACATGGATTTAGTTGACAATTAGTTAGTGTAACTAGTGTTTCTTTATCTAGTTTAGTTAATCTAACTTGTTTTTCTTTTCTTAACCATGATTGGTCAAGGTTAGTTTAGTCCTTAACTAAGCTAACATGTGATTGGTTGATTAGTAAATCATTTTAACTAATCAAACTTACTTAGTTTAGCCTTAATCTTGATTAGTATACTAATTAGTATAGTTGACTTTTACTATTCACATTTGACTTTTTCGTATTTATACCGTATAATTTTCGTATTATTATCGTATTATTTTCGTATTCTATCCGTATAATTTTCGTATTCTTTTCGTATTTATGAATAGTGCTCTCTAAGGTTCAACCCTTAGGGTTAGGTTTTCTCAAACCCTAAAATTAGGTTTTCTTAAAAAAACTTTTATTGCATATTACGCATCGGTGGTCTAATACAAACACAATATTCTTCAACGGAACGTTCAAAAATAGAAAGCGTTTTCGTTTGAAGAGCGTTTTACGTTTTATTTTGGGAAAAATATCAGTGGCTCCCTGGTATCTATTCCCCGTATAAATGCTATATCGTGAAATGGAAAAAGTCCAAACGTTGAAAAGAACGTTCAAAAAGACGACAAACGTTTTTTCGTAAATTGTGTATTTTTCGTCTTTTTCCCAAGAAAATTTTATTGATTCCCTGACATCTAAACCTCGTATTATCACTATGTTGTGAAATGTAAGAAGTCCTACAGATGATAGAAACAGTCAAACGAATGAAAAAAACGTCACCTTGTGAATAGTGCTTTTACACGTTTTTCGAGAAAAACTTTTATTGACTGTTACGTGTTTTCAAATCGTGGGAAGGTTGAATCTTGAAACAGAATGTCATTTCGACGTACACGTTTCGCTCGGGAGCTTAGGTTAGATTTCCTAGGGTTTAGACCCTAGGGTTTAGGGTTTAGGTTTTATCTTCTTTTCAGATTTTTGAAAAAAAAAAACTTTTATGTTCCTTTTTCGTGCTAAGGCTGTATACTTGAACCGAAACACGTGAATAAGCAATAACGAAGATTCCATAACACATATAAGATGTAATTCAAGCTTTATTTATTCACATAAAGTCGGATTACAACTCTCTTGGAAGTTCGGAATATTACAATTATCACCTTTCTTTATACTTTGAAGAGAATGACTCAAACCGATGCAACAACATTTTTACCTTAACTAATTACTTTTTCATCCTTGCCCCCCGAGCTTCATATTCTCCTTGGATTTGTTTGACCACAAAATGTGAATCGCTGAAGATAAGAATATTCCGAACCTCTAGACTCCGAGCCAACCGCAACCCTACCAAAATCGCTTCATACTCTGCCTCGTTATTGATAGGTTTGAATTTGAACCTGATCGCCCGTTGAACCTTAAAACCTTCAGGACTAACTAAGATGACCCGTGCACCATTGGCATCGGCAGTGGACGACCCATCAACATATAAGATCCAAGAAGAAGATGAAACCGGTTGCCCCTAAGCTATCAGTCTGACCTCATTACTAGAAACAGGCATTAGATCCTCTTCAAAAAACACACATTCCACTATGAAATATGTTAACGCCTGCCCCTTTATCGTTGTCCTTAGTTTGTTCTCAAGAGTAAATTGATTCAGCTCTACTACCCAAGCTACCGTCCTTCCCGACGTGTCAGGTTTATGCAAAACTTTCGTTAATGACTGATTTATGTATACAACTATTGCCCGACCTTGAAAATAATGTCTGAGCTTCCTGCTGGCGACCATTAGAGCATAGACACGCTTCTCTAAAATGGGATATCTCATTTCGGTATCTCTTAAGGCATAACTCATATAGTAGACAGACAGTTGCCTTCCTCCTTCTTCCCAAACCAAGATAACCCCGACCGCCAGAGAGTTAACTGCTAAGTACAAGTAAAGTGGCTCATTTGGCACCGACTTCTAAACAAGGGAGCTGAAGACAAATACTTCTTGATTCCTTAAAATGCATCTTCACACTCAAAGGTCTAGTGGAATATTTTTTTCGTTCTTTGGTCCCTTCAATGTATCGAAAAAAGGCAAACACCTTTTTGTCAACCTCGACATGAACCTCCGCAAGGCTACCACCCGACCCATCAATCTCTGAGCATCCTTAAACGTCTGTGGGCACTTCATATCCAAGATAACCTTAATTTTCTCAGGGATAACTTCAATTCCCCTCTTACTGACCAGGTACTCGAGGAATTTTCCCAACCCCAATCCAAATGTACACTTCATGGGATTAAGACGTATATTTGTAGTGTCGGACTGTCTGAAAGCACTCTTCCAAGTCTTGCAGATGGTCATGCACCCTCATACTCAGAACTATCATATTATCAACATATACCTCCATGTTTCGACCAACTTGCTTTTTGAAACACCATGTTCATCATCCTCTGATAAGTGGCACCAACGTTAATAAGCCTGAACGTCATCCTGTTGTAAGCATAGATGACCTTGTGGGTTATGAAGACCGTCTTTGGGATATCCTCTTTTGCCATCTAAATTAGATTATACCCCATAAAAGCATCCAAAAAACTGAGTATGACATTCCCTAATGTCGTATCAATCAACTGGTTGATGTGTGGAAGTGGGTAGAAATCCTTTAGGCATGCCTTATTGAGGTCTATGTAATCTATGCAGACCCTCCACTTTCCGTTCTGCTTTTGAACTAACACCACATTAGCCAACCATTCTAGGTATTCAATTTCTTTAATGATTCATGCATCCAAAAGCTTCCCGACCTCCTCGGTTTTTTTATGAACCGGCTTTTTCTCAGGATTAATCGACAACCTATGGACAACCACGTCTTCTGCTATCTCTGGGATGTCGTGAGGTGTCTAGGTGAAGATATATGCATAAGTCTGAAGCAACTCCACTAATCTATTCCTAACTGTATCTTACAACTTTGCACCAATCTTTACAGTCTTTTGAGCCTAGTCTTGTATCAGGTCCACATCCTCATTTTCTTATAAAAGTAGAGACAGGGGCTCGGTTACTCCTTCATTGAAAGATTCTACATCTACCATCATCATTTGTTTGTGTTTGTTGACCCCGACTATTGATGATGTTAGAATATGGCGGTAGCATCTCTTTGCTATATCTATATCACCATTCACCTCACCGACCCCGTTGATTGAGGGGAACTTCATTTTAAAATGTGGGATCGAAGTTACTGCATGAAGGGCTGAGAGAGTAATCCGACCCAAGATCACATTATATGTTGAGTCCACCTGAATCACAAAGAATTTGACGTCTACTTAGACCTGCTGAGTGGGGTTGTCCCGAACACAACCGGCAACTCAACGGTACCAACCACAAGAACTTGCTCATTCCCGAACCCATAAAGAGGAGCCTCATGTCCTACTTCCATCTTTACACCCTCCAAGTCCATCTTTTAATATGCATGGTTGTACAAAACATCAACGGATGACCCATTATCAATCATTATACGCTTCATATCAACTGGGCCGACCTAAGCTGTGATTACCAAAGCTCCCTCGTGTGGTTTCACTACATCAGGTAGATAGTCATCTTTAGAAAAAGAAATCACTGTCCTAGGAAAAGGCTTCTTCACTAAAGCAATATGCTCTACTGACATTATGGTATCTGAGATAGCCCGATGCCTTTTTCCCGTCTGCTTCTTAAGGGTCCTCCCAGTAATGACATCTACGACCCTCCTCGCCCTGTTCTCCGGATCTTTACTTCGTTGTTCCACATGAGACTGCGTTTGAACTGGGGCCTGCCGACTTGCCACATATTGTATGAGCTCCCTCATTCGAACATTCTTCTCAATAAGATCCTTCAAGGCCCATCATCTCTTTATTGAATATCCTGTCACCTGATGGTAGCCATAATAATAATTAGGGTTGCTTACAGACGCTCGCCCCAACATCGGTGGTGGTGGTTCATAGAATGGTTTCCCCCTTACGTCATTTAAAATCTGAACCTTGCTTGTGTTCAAGGGTGTGTACACCTTAGCATCCTGCCTCGGTCGAAGAGCTGGTTTATTTGTATGTGTATTCGGCTTCGGGTCAATTCTATCCTATATATCCTACTACTTAGCTTCATTAGTCTTTGGTTTGTCTGCAGACTTATGATTTGGATTCGAGGTGATCATGGCCTCCTCAATAGCTACAAACTTCTCTACCCGCTCATAAGCATCCGACAAGTCCTTTGGGGGATTGAACATTAGGTCATTCATTAATTTCTTCGATCTAATGACATCCAACCCAATAGTAAAGAACCCTAAAGCTTGAGTCTTATTGAGGTCGGTCACTATATCGACTGTATCCCTGAACCTCTGTATATACTACCTCAATGTCTCGTTACTCCTTTGTTTGATTTGCATTAGTGAGGCTGTAAGTTTTTCCCTTCTCTTGTTGGTTCTGAACCGATTATGGAATTTATCAGAAAGCACCTTCCAAGAATTGATATTGCCAGGGGGAAGAAAAACGATCCATTATTTTGTTGTTTTCTTCAATATGGTAACAAAGATCTTACACATCCCTGCATCTGAGTGATTATAATATCCCATGATGATCTCATAAGAATTGGTGTGGTCGTAGTGGTCCCCAATGTCGTCAAAAGATTCCAAATGTGGTAGCTTCATCTTCGGGTCAACTTTCTCCTAGTTGATAGCTGGTGAAAAAAGAGATTTATTATCCACTAGCTACGGGCCTGATTTTACTTCGGCCAATTGTCGTTCCAATTCAGTAATCCTCTTCATGACAGGATCTGAATTGTCCTATTCTGATATCCGATCATGTCGATCTTTGTCATAACCTACAGACTGGGTTTGCCTTATATCACCATGTCTCGTAGACCAGGCCTGCCTTTTATCACCATGATTTTGGTTACAGCGTCCTGTGTGGGGTGATTGGGATCGTCTTTGTCTAGTCGAGTTTAATAGGGTTAAATTATATGATATTTTTATTCCCTAGTACTTAGTTTTTATATTTATTGTGTGCTTAAATGTTTAATTATTTAGCTTATTTTGGTTTTAATAGGTTTTATAGGATTTTAGTTAATTTAGGTAATTTTATAGTATTTTTATATTTCTTTTTATTTATGTGTTTTTATTTATTTTAGGAGTTTTATTTATTATTATGTGTTTTTATGATTTTTAGTATTTTTATATTATTTTTATTTATTTTATTTTGTAGGAAAATAAGCTTTGGGGGCAAATTTATAAATTCTGCAAAAATCTGATGGCAAAATGGTAAAAAACCGGCACTGATGGCAATTTGGTAAATAAGTTGAAGTCAGCGACCGGTGACAATTTCGTAATTTCAGAAGAAAAGTTGGTCCGCGCAATGCGCGCGTTTGTGAGACAGCGCATAACAGAAATGACGTCGTTTGGCATTCGACTGTTAAAAACTGGTCCGCGCAATGTGCGGACGACTGAAAGTGAAGAAAAACACGTGCGCCATGCGCGCGGGCGGAAGGGCGTGTTTGTTTGACGCGTTAATTGCCCAAAACAGAATTATTCGAAATTTTTGCTACTTTTTTATTCCAAATTGAATTTTAATTCCAACTAGGGTTAAGATAATAATTATTTTAATTTTTCTTTATTTTTAATTGTAAATCCTATTAGGGTTTGGACAAGTTAGAGACCTATAAATAGAGGACCAACTTTTCATTATTCATTGTATGTTTTTGGGAGATCTTTCTCCTAATTTCTTGGATAGTGTTTTTCAACTAGTGGAGATTATTTTTAAGGATGTCAGGCTAAGTTTTTATTTTCAGTTCTAAAGGGATGTTGAACCTTATTTTTAATTGATGTTTTAATTGAGTTTTATAATATATTCCTTCATGTATGAGATTTATTCTTGATAATCTGTTTTAATTATTTTATGATATTTGCTTGATTAATTTGATAATGGTCTGTCAAGTTAATCAATAATTTATCACATGCTAGATTAAGATTTGATATTAAGCAAACGATATTTTATCTGATCATAAGTAGCAATTAATAATATTTGATTGTAGACAAACTTTTGAATATTGTTATGATTGTAGACACCCAAATTTTGCACTTTTGCACTAACCCTGACAGGAGGGCAAAATCGTCACTTTACCCGACATACGAAAAGGAAGGTGGACTCCAACACGAAGCCACCACAACAGCTTACGGTCAAAGCTGCCACAACGAACAAACGAGCATCAGTTACTTGAGACAAGGCAAACAGCTGATCCAGAAAAACCTGTTTGGATCACCAAGGACGAAGAATGACCACTACGCTTACGGTAGTCGGGAGTCTCGCTCCCCGGTGAGCGAGCGGCTGCCTAGCTCGCCGGTGAGCTGGCAGGGGTATAAGGGGACAGCGCTCCCTGGAAGCCAAGCACAAAGAACAATTTATGTATCAAGTAACAGCCTTCCGAAATAATACAGTAAAAAATGATATTTTTAGACTGCGTGACACGAAAATCGAGAAAAGCAAGCAGGCCAGCCGCAGATGCATCTACGGCCAATGACAAGTGGGCTCTTTCGTGGCTCGAGGAGACAACACGGCAACTGAGGATTCGGCGCGGACGGCCACAACAAGCAGACGCAGATGCATCTGCGGCCAGCCGCAGATGCACCTGCGGCCAGCCGCAGATGCACCTGCGGCTGATCTCAGTCGCCTATACAACGCCATTTTTGATCTGCCGAGAAGGGAGCAGAAGCAATTTTAAGGAAATATAGAGAGAGAGAGAGAGAGAGAGAGAGAAAGGCGAGTTTAGAGAGAGGGAAGCTCGGGTTTGCCCAAATATAGTGATAAATTACATTTTTCTTGCTCAAATACTTAGGTATTCTCGTGTTATTTGCTCGATAGTGAAATATCAAGCGTTTATTGGCGTATTGCAAGGTGAAAAAATGGTGTTTTCCTTTAAGTTTTAGCTTATTTCATTGTCATAATCTTTTGTTGTTGAGTTGTTTGGATGTAACATTTTGGTATATTATTGAGGATCCGTGGATTAGGGATTATTAGTGATGGTTCCGTTGGAACAAAATTTTCTCCTAATGTCCCGATGACATCCGTACGATGATATGTAGTTCATTGTGTTAACGCGTTTTTCATAGTTTTAAATTGCAATTTTAGGTCCTCATGATATAGAAATAAATCTAGTGTTGTTAAGCTTTATCTTGTATGGTTGTGTGTTGATGTTGGGGGTTGTGAGCCTGGGAAGGAGATCTGTGTGACCAAATTCCGAAAATGGACAATTTTTGGCGTATGTAGTCACGGCGTTGGGCCATTTTTGTATATATGTAAACATCGGGCCTTAAAGCGATATCGAATCGAGATCGAGTTAAGGCCCTGTAATAGTGAAATATGTGACTGTGGGTGTTTGGGGTTTATTTAGATGGCTCACATGCCCATGAATAGCCCCGACACAAATTTTGAATGCTTGATTTGATTTACGACATGAAAAAAGCGATTTCAGAAAATAAGGCGAACGACAAGGATTTTCTAAAAATGATCAAATTAGAGTATTAGAATCACGAAGTTTAAAATTAAGAGTTTTAATGAACGTCGATTCCTGTCTGACGAAAAGGCTACAAGCAGTTTTGAAATATCATAAAAAATGGTTTCATAAAAAAAACCAAACGTTTTCATTAAACTTTGTGCATAGGGTTAAAGAGCTCCTAGAAGTTGTCTTCGTTTTTTATTTGACTTTATTGTTAAAAGGGCAACGTATAGTCTCGATTCTTATTTGACGAAGGTTTAAAACTCTTGTTTTCTAAAAATGACACTTAATAAAAAACCTCATCGTTTTCAAAGTTAAAATCAATATCTATTATAAAACAAAGCCTTGTCATATGGGTCAAAAGACATTTCAAAACACTCTCTAAATAAAGCACGTTTTCTACAGAAAGAATCAAAGCGGTTTTTCTAATCACAACGTTCATTTAGGCACACACACGCACACACATGTTTTAGGATTTAAAAGGATAGGAAAAAAAACATCAAGATTGCGGTAACCGTGTTTTCACAGAAGTCGGGGGGTGCCTAACACCTTCCCCTCGCTTAAGCAAACCCTTGAACTCTATGAATCTCGGTTTACGGACCAATTAACTCGGAGTCACATATGAGCCACTACGATTACGAAAACAAAATTCGGATGAGTTGGTACATCCATTTCAAATATACCAACTGGCGACTCTGGTCAATTGGCTCATCATAAAATCGATCTTTCAAACCCCGTCGACACTCAAGCCGACCCTTTTCAAAATCACATCTTAAATCCAAAGGCTAAAATTGGAAAGGGTAAATTATAAAATAGGAAACGACTTTTCCCGGCGTCGACAATGATTATCAAGATGACAAGTTAAATAATCTGCGATGTTATGATTGTTGCTTGGAATAATCTAATTCTCTAATTTTTAATGCAACTGTTATATTAAATCTAGACTGATAGTTCTAGGTTGTATGATAGTTAGGGTCTTTTGTGAGCGATTGCTGCATTAGATTTATAATTTAAGGAGGATTTCGGGTAGCTTGGCGATTGTCGATTAACTAGGATTATTAATTTCAATTGAAGGAAAAGATAATAATAACTTGATTAAAAAAAGGAGATACTGAACTAAGGAACTTAAGTTTGTTTTAATTGATTTTTCTCATCTTTATTATTTATTATTTAGTTTTATTTGTTTGAATTTTAATTAGTTAATTATAATTAGTTCAAAACCCCCAAATCTAGTTTACATTGCATAAAAATAAATTAATCATTCTCTGTGGGTTCGACTCTTGCTTACACTACTACATTAATATTTTTCAAAAGTAAGATTTTATTTTTAGGTATTTATTATTTAGTTTTATTTGTTTGAATTTTAATTAGTTAATTATAATTAGTTCAAAACCCCCAAATCTAGTTTACATTGCATAAAAATAAATCAATCATTCTCTGTGGGTTCGTCTCTTACTTACACTACTACATTAATATTTTTCAAAAGTAAGATTTTATTTTTGGGTGCCTGCGACAGCATCTCAAATTTTGGCGCCGTTGCCGGGGAATGATTTTAATTTATTTTTTGTGTTTTTATAAACTTTATTTTAATTTAGTAATTTTTCTTAGATTTTATAGTTTTTCATAGTTTAATTGAGTTTTGCAGGTTAAGGATGGAAGTCATGCTTGATTATGTTAATGAGGTAAATATTTCTTCTCATGAGCAACAAACTGATAGTCTAACTTCTTTTGTTTATCAAATGGTTGTAGGTACTTGTAGGATTTGTGCGACAATAGGACACCCAACTGATATGTGCCCAATGCTTCGAGAGGAATCCTATGAACAAGTTAATGTAGTTGGTGGTTTCCTTGGTCAATCAGAAAGTAGATATAATTCATATTCAAACACGTATAATTCAAGATGGAGGGATCACCATAATTTCAGCTATGAGAATTCACCAATGAATTGGCATACAAACCAAAACTTTCCAAATAATCCACAGTACATACAACCATATCCCCAACAACAACATGACCAATCTTCTAATTCTGACATATCTTTAGAAGATATGTTTAAAGCTTTCATGACTCAAGCACAACAATTCCAACAAGAGACAACAACTTCCATATTTAATTTGGAGAATCAACTGAGTCAGCTTGCTACCACAATTGGTCAATTAGATTCTCAAAGGTCATTCCCTCAATCATCGATGCAAGAGGAAACAGACAACATCAGTGCAGAAACGGACAATGATGTTCTTTGTGGTGATGTCATGCCTAAGGTGGAGGAAATTGTTGGGGAAATAGATAAAGAAAATGTAGATGATGTAAGTACAAACAAATTGAAGTTAAAGGAAGAGGAAGAAAAAATTGAGCTGAAACAAGATTTGAAGGACGCTGAAGCTGTATTCAATTTTTTGTCAATGATTTTAGATAGTCAAGCAATTATTTCCACTCCATTACCTGCTACTCACGAAAATTTTCTATCTTTTATTTTGCAGGATCCCATTCCGCATATAAAGACTCTTCCCAATCATATTAAATATCTATTCGTTGAAGAGGGAGTAAAATGTTCATGTCACGTGCAAGGGATACTAAACCGACCGATGAAGAATAACGTGATGGATGGGGTACTCAAAATTCATGAAGTAGGAGTGACGTAGTACTTTGGCCTGTCGAGCCAATGACAATAAATAAAAGCGCTGCTTTGGAGGCAACCCAAGAAATCAGATTTGCATTTCTTTTCCTTTTTCTTTTTATAGTTATTTGTGCCTATTTTTTTGCATTATAGTTTGCATTGGGGATAATGTAAATTTTAAGTGTAGGAGAAATGATTTAGGATATTTGTTTTATTTTTAGGGAATTTTAAAATTTGTTTTATTTATTTTTTAATTTTTAGGTCAATTTTAAAAAATTTTAAATTTTTGAATTTTGTGGGTAAATTCACTGCAAACCCTCACGAGACAAAACTCGTCCACTTGGAGTAACATTGGGATTTAAAGGCTTGTTGCACGTGCTAAGTGTAATCGTGTTTCCTACGAAAATTGGATAGTTTTTTTTAGGATTGAGTCAGTTGAGCAATATTTTGATTTGAATTTTAATTTTTAACTAATAATAATATTTTGATTTTTATTTAATAACTCTTGAAAAATTGATAAATTTTGCGTAATCTGAATTTTGACATTTTTGTGGTCAATACTTTATTTGAAATCTTTTATTTTATTTGCACATATCCATATACTAATTTTAATTTGGAGAAGATTTATTTGGTTAAAAGCTTATGAGATATGTTTTTAATTCTATATCTTATTTGAATATTACTTGAAGCAAATATAAGGTAAATATAATATGGAGAAATGATTAAGGTAATTTTTCTAGAATTATTAGATTGACCTACCCCGGAAAAAAAAGTGAAACAATTGTCATGTGGTGGGTTGAGATGGAGAGTAAAACGCACTCACTCATAAACACATGTGGCGAGATGGAGCGTAAAACGCACTCTCTGGTGAGATGGAGCATAAAATGCACTCACCGTCTAAAAAAAAAAAAAAGAAAAAAAAAAGTTTTGCTAGCAGATTTTAATAATACTTAGGAAGGTATGTGATTAAGTTAAATCCTAGTGTGGTTAAAATATAAAACCTTTTTATCTTCTAGTTTGTATTTATCTGTATTAAATGGAAAGTGATATGAAAATAAATGTATAGAATTTTAATAAATTTTGTGATGTATTTGATTAGATGAATTGATCTAAATTTTTATTAGTTTGATATTTATGGATTTTCACACACACACGAAGGATTGAAAATAAAGTGGAATTAATAATTAAGTTAAAATTTTGGATGATGTGTTATTTTGAATTTTTCTAAGAGTTGTTGATTATAATCTTTAAGGTTGATGTGAAGTTCATATTAATTTATTGCTCATGTAAAAAGTCGAGTTAGTTGAGTCGCTTTAGTCTGTTGGGCTAGTTAGATTTATTTTATTTTTGTTTATTTTTATTTTTGTTTTACCCGAGGACGAGCAAAAGCTAAGTGTGGGGGTAGAGTTCGAATGAGTTGATTCCCTGTCCCAGTGTGAAGCTTGCCTTTTATCCTGTTGTCAGTTTTGGTTTGGCTTTGTCACTCCATGATAGTCTCCGGGTTGGCCTTCCAATTGTGATGTAGGGGGATTGTTAACATGCTTTCTTTGATGTCGGCAATGTGTAGTAGTCCCCCAAGACCCCCTGATCGTGGTTTGGAGGTCATCGTTGTAGGGAATTTCGGCACATAAAAGCAGCGAAATTTAAAAAAAAATTCAAGATAATTTTTGAAACCCTAAAACAGGATTCATGCGAAAACACATTAATTCAGAGGTTTAGATTTGTTTTACCAATTATCCGAGCTTGAATGGAGACGATGAAACTTTTGGAACAACTTCGAATCCTCAACGTAATCCAACAGAACTACGCATCTACGGTATCCACATGAACGCCTCGCGAATCGTCACACGATCTGCAGCAAAGAGAACTGCGATACTAGCCACCAAGATCTGGATTTTATGAATTTCTCTCTAGTCTCTTTCTAAAAGCGGCTAGGGTTTTGTTTAGGTTTTGATTTTTCCTCTCTACGTAAAACTGCTGATATATCATATATATATAGCAGTTAAAAAGGAATTAACCAAAACTTTAATTTTTATAAGAAAAATAAAATCTGAATATATATATATATATATATATATATATATATATATATATATATATATATATATATATATATATATATATATATATATATATATATGTACACATTATATTTTAATTAAGTCTGACTTAATTAATATACATATATATAAATTATCCTATTAATTTAAATTCGTAATTTAAATACTATAAATCATATTGACATATTTAAATCCTTACAATTTAAATTAATTCTCTTTTAATTACGTTCTAAGTATGTGACCGTATAGATTATTATTACGTTGACAATAATTTTAAAATCATATGATAAAATTATAAACAGTGAGTGACATCTAGTAATGCATCACTGCTACCCAAGTAATAATAAAGATCGGTGATTCGATGCAACCTTTTCGTGACCAATGTTTCAATGTAATTTAATCCTTTTAACCTTGACATCCTAGATTAAACTCAAGGCATGAAATGTGTCATACTCTTCATAATTTAATCTGAGTTTTCTTGATCAATGAGTAGACTATATGAAACAAACCATTATTTGAGCATGACCATACATTTCATAGTCCTACTCAATCAAGAGCCCTATGGATATCACCCCTATTATATAGGAGTGTTAAATTCCATCTAGATTACTCATATTCCTCACACGATTCATGATGTACCCAATAATCACTTTTATTGTCTACCTATTAAAGGTGACCTATGATGATATCAAAATACATAAATTCTCGTGTAATAATATAGTAATTTCAGGTCGGAAGATCATTACATCATTGTCACTATGAGAATTTCTTATGACACTTTACATAATGCTCCACGTAGAATTCTCATGGTGGGTCTGTCCAGTACATTGTTCTCTAACATGTACCTATGCATTGACTCAATATCTCATATATTTATGACCAATGAGATTTAGCCATCAGTTAATCCACATACTAGTCTCAATGTATCATTATTGTCCCATTAACAATGATACTCGACTAGGGATATTTAAGAGCAATGATACTAATTGTAATTATATAATCAAATAATTCATTTATTCAATCAAATATAATATCAAAAATGTTAAGCAATTATATCAAATAATTGGTCACTAGGGCATGAACTCTAACAGTCGTCTCCCTCAATTCTGATAGTAACGCATTTAACTCTTGTTGCTGCACTTGCAAGGCCTTCATCGCATCTTCTGTTTCCTGAATTTTCTTTTTTCTAATTGTATCGCGTTGATCATGATAACTCTCCTTAATTGCTCATGCGTGAACCTGAATTCGCCCTATTAGAAGAAGAGAACAACCTGCGCCTGGTTGGGATCGATTGTGTAGCCGTTGAACCGGTTCTTCTAACCTTTGGGCCTAACTTATCTTTTGCTAAACCCTACGTACAACGTGAGGAGGGTTCTATTGGGGAACCAGCTTGCTCAACTGCTGGATCACCAAGAATCACCATAACTCCCATTGTGGATCGTATTGGAACTCTAAAGAAAAATCTGAACGAAGCAAAAAAATTCCACCAAAACTCCTGAATTATGATTTTATCCCAAACAGAATCTCAGGCCCTTCTTCTAGCGCCAATGTTAACGCCTGATTTTGTGAGCTCGTTGAAAATACCAAAAATTCGAACACCTGCACTCAGGAAGAACTGTTAGCCACCCCCAAAACTAGCGATGACTTGGGCATCCCGAGAATGTTCCAATGTGATAGTAAGTACATGTCAAAAACGTTATCTATAGAAAATCAAAAGATTGCTGGAATAAATAACATTCTGTAAAAATATATTGTGTACCGTAATTGTTGGCTAATGGTTACTTATATAGATGTGAGGATCCCTAAAGTCCAATTAGAAATAGGATGTCCATTTTAAAATCACCTTATGACTGCCTTTAATAAATAATTGAGTTCTTCCCAAATCAAGCCACTGTATCCTCTTTAAATAAGGAATCACAATCCCATTATGATATGGACATCAGCAATTCTAAGACAAACCATCAAGAATTATATGAAAGTGGGCCAACCAAACCATAACCTAATCCATTATAATTAACAAACCCAAATACTTTTTAAAAATAAAAGTGGGCTGCACCATACCCGGCCCCAAATAATTATATCCCAACAATAATTATATATATATATATATATATATATATATATATATATATATATATATATATATATATATATATAAGGACCGATCCATTAACAAAGTTATAAAAAAGGTCAGCCTTGAGATCTAATGGTTAAAATGACCCTCGTCCGCAATTTAGTTTTTAGGACATCATAGTTAAATACTGCGAATGGTATTAAATGTTCATTATACCCCCAACATTCAATTAATACACTCACTATCTGTAGTTTAATACTGCGGACGGTAGTTTAATTATAAAACATAATCATTGTTCATTATTTATTGTTTATTGTTCATAGCAATTATTTATTTTGACAGTAACAATCTGAGTATTTATAATTAAGGCTATTAAATTTTTTATTTCTTCTGTTCTTATTCTTACTAACATGAATCTGTAATGGGGAGAAATATAAAATTTATAGCCTTAATTATAAAATTGCGTTCGTCCTAATTCATAGCAATTTTTTTGGATGTCATCTCATTTTAACAGTACCGATATGAATAGTTCGACTTAAGGCTATTAAATTTTCTATTTCTCCTTGCGTATTCCTATTCTTACTGATTTATGTGATATGGGTTGATGAGAAAAAAAAAAGCATGGCTAAACAATTGGTATATATCATTCCATTTGTCTAGTCTTACATGTTTCTCATTCATCCCAGATAACATGAATCTGCAGCAAGAATGCAGGAGAAATAGAAAATAGCCTTAATAATCCTCCGTCTGTAGTTTAATACTGCGAACGCAGATAAAAAATTGTACCATCTGCAGTATTATACTGCGGATGAGGTAATTAAAATTCCAAATTTTGCACGGCGTTGTTTTAAGGATAGCCCTATGTATCCCCGTTTTCCCTCGGTCCGGAGTTTAATTTTTCGGACGTTAAGCTTTTAAAATTCTAAATTTTGTACGATGTCGTTTTAAGAACTACCCTATGTCTCCCCGTCTTCCATCCGTCTACAATTTAATATTGCGAACACTGGGTTTTAATTCTTTTTTATTGCAGCCAACCTGGAAAATTTCAAGCGATTACGTTAGGGTAGCAATTGTTTTTCCATTAATGGCAAGAAAATTATCCCAACTATTTGAATATGAACAATCCAGTCCACTATAAATAAGATTAATGGTTCTTTACTTCTCTCTAATACTCAAAACTCTAAAAAAGAAAAAATATATACATTCTTTATGGGTGTCAATGTTGTCTATGTTCTTTAATCCCCATTAATTCAAGTCATTGTTAATTGTTTATTGTTCATTGTTTACAGCAATTATTTATTTTGATAGTAGCGATCTGGGTAGTTATAATTAAGGCTATTAAAATTTCTTTTTCTTCTTATGTATTCTTATTCTTACTAACATGAAAATGCAACGAGGAGAAATAGAAAATTTATAGCCTTAATTATAAAATTGTGTTCGTCTTAATTTATAACATTGTTTTGGATGCCATCTTGTTTTGTCATTATAACGATGTTGTTATTTTTTTACAGAGATTCTTCAAAAATCTTCACCCAGATCTCTTACATCCTCCTGAAAGATGGATCTCGTCTGCAGTTTAATATTGCAGATGGTAAAAAAATTAATTTCCCCGTCCGCAGTACGGTAATTTTTTTTTAATTAATTCGTTCGCAATATATATTAAACTGCGGACAGTGAATGTATTAATTGAATGTTGGGCGTATAATGGATATTTAATATCATCCGCAATATTAAATTGGGTATCATGTAAACTAAATTGTGGACGAAGATCATTTTAACCATTAGATCTTAGCTTAAGTGACTGAGATATCTTGTAAGGATAGATCTCTTTTTTTACAATGTCGACAATGGATTGGTCCTATATATATATATATATATAGACACACACACACACATACACACACAACTTGAAAAATAAATAAATTTAAGACTTTATGTTTTACACTTTTTCTTTGGAGTTTAAGATGTGAGAGTAATTTTTTTTTTTAAAAAGTGAGAAAATGAAATGAAATAGGTGTATTGAAATATTTTTGATTAGAAAAAAATAAAGAAAGAAAAATGTCATATTTTTTAATGCAAAGTTTTTTTTTTTTTTTTTTTTAAATTTGAATAGATTTGGGGAGGAGAGATTTTTTTTTTAAGAGTAAAAAATATCTTAAATCGACCTAAAATAAATTATCTTGGGTCACTTTTAGTATAACATCATTTGATTATCAACTTAATAATATGATCATACGAATGCAAAGAGCATGGAAAAATATGAGATTATGTAAAAATTTATTTAATTTGAGGTTATGCATCAAGTTTCTAATAATAGAAGTTATTAAAATTTGATATGTTGAAATATATATTATATACATATTATTTACACTATTATAAAAATGATATTCCAATACCTCAAATTAGATGAATTTTTACATAATCTCATATTTTTGCATTCTTTTCACATCCATATGGTCACATTATAATTGACGATGAAATGATATTGTATTGAAAGTGACCTAAGATAACTTATTTTAAATCAATTTAAGATGCCTTTTATTATTATTTTTAATCATATTCTATTAAAACTCAATTGTAGAGATATATTTCATCCTGAAATCTAGGAAGAATATGTGGAGGCGATTAGGGGAACTTTGAGGAAATTAAGGGGAAACTTAGTTTCTTCGTCGTCATGATTAATTATGAAATTTTCTAACTTCTATTGAGGGGGTAAAATCAAACTTGTGATTTTGCACAGTAAAAAAATTGAGAAAAAACTTAATATAGTAATATTTTTATATTATAAACTTTGCTCCTGAATTTTTAACCAAATTTAATCTATTTTCACCCATGTGACAGCTTCTTCGTCTCCATTTTTACAGGTAATATATATGTCAATTAGGGTTTATTGATCAGAGTTTATTGTCCGTATTTTAGGGTCGAAAGCTTTTCTACTGTGAAAGAAAGTTACAGTTTTGTTCTTGCATTTTTATTAATTAGTATTATTTTGGGAGGTTGAATATCAATCGGGTTCAAATTTGGTTTCCTTCTTTATTTAACAATTTTAAATCTTGAAGTAAAGTATGACTAAACTACAAGAGTCATGCACTGAACAAATCCAATTTTAAAATTCACAAAAAAATGATGTTTGATTGATCACCTTAGCTCTACCATTTTTTTTAATGAGCAAACAGTTTAAAAAACTGAAATATATTAGTATTGTAATTTATTACAAAATATAAAATGATTATAATAAAAATAATTGGAACGCTAATTCTTTTACATAATAACAGATAATTAAGAAAAAAATCAATCGTAATAATAATTAATGGACATTTAATACTCTTGAAAAACAGTTATGTTTTAAAAATAACAATAAAATCATTCCGATTTGAACAGTTTTTCGACACGAGTAACGGAAGAATAAGACAACTACACCATACCGAAATTAAAAATCTATCTTCATCAATCCGCGTATCAAAAAATTCTCACAAATGCAAAAATAATCCCCAAAAATAGAGAAATCAAATTTCACAAAAGAAGATAATGAAACCCTCTCATAAAAAAAAAATCAATCATCTTATGGAGAAAACAAATCCCACAAATGGAAAAATAAAACTCTAAAAGAAGGCAGAAAAAATAAATTATTACTAAGTAATAGAAAAAAGAAAAAGAAAAAAAATGAGAGATTTAGGGGAGGGTCTCTTCATAAATAGAAGAACTCTTCCTATTAATCTTGACTACACGAAAAAAATAAAAAAATTATTGATTTCACTAGTCTCCATTTGAATGTTGCTAAAAATTAGAAATAGGAATCATTTTGTGTGGGATATGTTTTTGTAAAATTAAACATGCTTTGATAGGAATTTGTCATCTTAAATGGTTTAAATGTCATCTTAAAATTAAACATCCTTTCGTTTCTATCAAGTTTTCTGAGTTCCAAATTAACCTTACCTCATAATAGTAAAATTTACCTTCTACCCTATCTCACCTTTGAAGAGAGTTAGATTTACCTCAAAGGGGCGAAAATATGATGGAGGAGGTTAGCTGGTTAGGTAGAACAAGATTAAACATTCCTTTGGCATGCCGCTTGATTCAGACAATATGTGTTTATTTTTTTATGATACTTGTGTTGTATGTTTCTAAGTTTTGAACGATGAAGAAAAAAATAACAAACTTAAATTAAGTTCAAAGAAAAAGACAAAGAATAGAAAATTTGTAATTTTTTTCCTATTTATGTTTTACATGAATTTATAAAGAAAAAAAATAAAATAAACGTTAAGCCTCTTATTATAAAGTCTTTGTTTTTTTTTTATAAAAAAAATAAATTATTATTTTATCTTTATACTAATTTATTGTATTTTTTAGTATAGAAATTATAATAGAGATTATAATTTTTTTCCTTATATTATTTAATTACTCGGCCCAATAGAAATTATTTATTTTTGATAGCCATTATAAGTTCTATCCGTATATGTCCATTTCATTCTTAAAAGATTTTTTTTGACTACAAAATAACTAAATTTTTAAAAATTTCTTTATTCTCTTTTTTGCGTGTATTTTAAAACTCAGAAACACAGTGGTAATGAAAGAATTCATGGCAAATTAACAAGGTGCTCCCATGATAATTACGTGCCACATGCTCTCCGACACATGTCGTCCGTTGGCTCTCCCACATGGTATTTTGGAACTTACCTATAATTATCAAGACACGTGTCACCTTAGGAGTAGTTCACGTAATAATATTCCAATCAGGACCCCACCAAATCTCATAGCTGGACCATTAGTTTGTTGAGATATGTGAAAATTTGATATAAATAATAATATATAATTAGTGTAGAACACTAAGGCGGTGTTTGATAAAATTCTCTATTAAGATCTGAATAATTAAAACATCTGAATAATGTAGAGCATCTGAATGAAAAAATGTTGTTTGATAATTAATTTTTTCAGATGTTTGAATAACAGTATTTTACCATTTTAACCCTATGAACAGTTGAACATTATAAAAATAATAATAATAATAATTATACTAATAATAATTATAATTAATAATAATTATTATTATAAAAATAATAATAATTATATTAATAATAGTACTAATACTAATAATAATAATAATTATTATTATTATTATAAAAATTATGATAATAATAATAATAATAATAATAATAATAATAATAATAATAATAATAATAATAATAATAATAATAATAACAATAACAATAACAATAACAATAACAATAACAATAACAATAACAATAATAATAATAATAATAATAATAATAATAATAATAATAATAATAATAATAATAATAATAATAACAATAACAATAATAATAATAACAATAATAATAATAATAATAATAACAATAACAATAACAATAACAATAACAATAATAATAATAATAACAATAATAATAATAACAATAAGAATAATATTGTTATTATTATTATTATTATTATTGTTATAGGATATTTTTGTCTAAGTTCATTAAGATGCTCCTCTTAATAGTTTAGATTTGATTTTGTATCTCAACCATTTAGAGACATTGAGAGGGAATTTTTTTTTTAACAAACAACATTATGCCTCTTACTGAATAAGAGACTGACTATTAAGAGGCATTCAGACCATATCAAACACTACCTAACTAACCCTGTCTCAAGACCAATCAATAATTTTTCCATAATAATTCCATATGGGGTTTGGATCATTCCGGGACTTTTCAACTTAAAGAAAAATAATGATAAAAAATAACAAATAAAAATTCCTTTGCAAAATTCTTCTCAAAGACTACTGAGAGCTATATAGTTCTTGTTCTCGAGTCTTGAATCAAAACTACATTATACTCCCTCCGTGTTTATAAATCGAGCATCATTACTAAAATGGGGATAAATTGAATATACATTTAATTCTGTTGTATTGTAATTTTTTTTTAATTAAATTAGTAATCGCAATGTATATACTTACATGTGATAAATAAAAATTAAAAATAACTCTCTTTTTAATTTATTCTATCTTATTATATAAATTCTCACATTCGTTACGATTTAACTTGGTCACATATTTGTCAACACATTACACATTATTTCCCAATTTTTTTTTGTTCACACCTGAATTAACTGAACATTTAATATTTAATTTAGTTGTTATATCAATAGAAATTGTAACTATAAAGTTAAGGACAATGTAATTTTACATCACCATAAAAATAAACTCTTTATTCGGGAAAATATTCCAATAATATGTGAAATTATAGCCTCTATTTTAATGAATATTGAAAGATAATATTAAAATTTTATACCATTTTAATCAGTGAGGCAAAATATTAATTATATATATTTTAATGGCGGGAATGGCGGGAAGATTACAAGGCAGATCGAGAATCCACATTGCTGAGATGCATAAAAATCCATAGACAATAGTTCTGTCCCCAGATGAAATCTTAAATAACAGATTTGGTTTATAAACCACAGGCACCATCTTTTATTTTTATATTTTCCCAGTAAAAAAATATTTACTCTTTTTTAGAACCAATAAGAAAATAACGTTGGCTAATATTAAAAATACACCTCTTATTATAGGGCATATTTGGCCAAGAAGTGAGCTTATTGAACCTCAACCTGGATGCCTTGGACAAAACATGAACTTCCTAGCAAATGATGCCCCAATTATTTACTGATAATGCCAGTAAATATTGTAGATAACATATACACAATCCGTTCAAGCCTGGTATAAAAACCACAAGGGGAACAACCTTCCAAAAAACTCATAGAAAGTTCAATATAGGCACTCTGTATGAAGACTTTGATCCACCCTTTAGAACCCAAACGAAAAGTAAAACTAAGCAACTCTATTTAGTGCTTCCTAATGTTATTTGTTTATAGTTAGATGAATAATGTATGTACGTATGTTTTTAAAGATCACAATATCTTAGGGCTACATATATACAAAGTGCATTTACATGATGGATTTGGTAGAGAAACAATAGTGCTGGAAAAATGTGCCTATTGAATTAAAACATAGCCCAACCAGCAAGTTTAGTACCGCGAGTTTTTTACCTATCGTCTTTTTTTTTCTTCTTCCTGATGTAAAACCAGGCACATTCTAGCAGGCAGCCAATGGATACGTATTTCAATACTTTTCTTTAACTGCACAATATTTTCTATCTTAAATTTATGTGGTGCTTGTATTTCCTATTTACTGGGTCAGTAAAGTAAACCATGTAGCAGAGCAGTTAATGGCAAGAATAGTAGAGCCTTTCGGGTACACAGACTGCAAGCAGAAGACAGAAAGTGAGCACCTACTAAATGTACGGAACCAGTAATCTCATGCTTCAGCTTGATGCTTGACGAACCTGCAGCCATAAGTCAACGACGAACTAATTACAGGCCAAAAGAGAAGGAAAAAAGAAAAAGTTCATACATGCAGCAATTAAATACTTGGCGCGTTGGTGTTCTTTGAAATTTTCAAATCCTTTTACTGTATTATGGTTTCAAGATTAAAAAATGACTAAATTCACTCCAAAGTACCATCAATTCATAAATTATTGCACCAACTCTCCAATGAGCGAGCAGTTTTAGGTATCGCTGCTCAACATTATTAGACCTCGACCAAATCTGTTACATTAGCCTATTGATGAAAAGTCAAATAAGATATTGATACCAAATATTACTAACTGGCTATAGATTTTAATGATTTTATAAGCAGTCACATAAGAGTTCTAATATGATAAATAATTGTATCGCATTATCTTTCTCCAGTAGCAGTGTTGAAGATCTTGGGAGACACCTAGTTTTTAACTACCCTATACATTATTAGCAACTTAATAAAATATCTCATTGTAGTTTTAGCTTTATCATAACAACTTCAAAACTCTGGGAACTTGATCTCACTCAACCATTTTTTTATAGATAAAATTATCCTATTCTCAAGTCTTAATAGCTGCCACTGGAATGATCTCAAATTCTCAGCTCATGCATGCCTTCAGAAAAGGTGTCATGTGCTGACTATATCTTAGCCTTAGACGCTCAAGGTCATAGCACTGCTTAGAGTTTATTTTATAATTTTTTGAAGTGTCTATATCTATTTTATGTGGTAAAGAAGGTTTCTCTTCCAGACACCCTGAGGCCCATTTGTAGCCCTTCCTGGCATGACTTAAGAAACTTATACCGAGACACCTATCAGTGGGTCAAATGAAAGAACCTTTAAATTTTATTTATTTATTTTATAATAAAAGAAGAAATTTATTAGATGGAAAAGAGAGCACATAACAGAAGACAAGGAGTCCTCCAAAGAAATAAAAGTGAGAAAAGAACGAATAGTCGAAAAGCTAATAAAGCACTGCCCGCCAATCTCTATGAACATTTGAAATAGCAACTCTTTTAAAAGCTCCCATAGCCTGAGCCCACAGTGAATAGAAGCCTTTAAAATTAAAATAGTAGACAATTCCATCTGGGGAACAAGCTTAAGGATGGAGAACTTGAGGGAAAGAGGCACAAAAGAAGATTATTCATGTCTAGGATAAGCATAAACGAAGACCTAAGCTAGCTTATTTATTTATGGCTTAGTTAATTAGTTTATTATGTTTAAGACTTCATTTATGTAGTTTCTCATATTTAAGCATATGGAGCATTTCTTGCTTTAGTAGATCTAGTCCTAGCCTAAAAAATATCCTCCTAATTTGAAGCAAATATCAACTGATTAGGCTAGGCTTAAGCTTAATCTATGTTTCGCTGGAAACATGAATCAATATTGGTGGAGTATCCCCTTCATTATCTCAAATTCTTCGCTCTTCAAAGTATAGGAATGTATATTTCTGTGAAGCCTCTTGCTTAGGGGATTATAAAAGAAGAACAGGGACTTAACCAAATTTCCTGATCAAATTCAATAGTTCCATCTTCAGTATCTGCCGTTTTCAAATCTTGAAAGTGTTCCTCAAAGAACCAAACTCTTAAGCTCTTTTCAAATTCCTGAAAGAATGGATTATAGTAACATGCCAAAAACTCTAGATGGAACCTTCCAAATGCACTTTCCATTGCAAGATTTTAAGGTTCAGATTCTTTAGTTTTTCCTTCCTAAAATATAAGATTTAATGAATCCCGCAACAAGCATACTACAAATCACACAAGGCTGATACATAACAATTAGTTACATTGTTACGAGGAGCTAGAATTCAATACAGATATATTTGATATTTAAGAAAATCATTGTGCTATAACCAAAGTTTGGATAGCTTCAAATGGGACATGATTGTAGGGTGGTGTAACCGAACATATAACAGAGAATGCATTTAAATTGAATAGTCATATATATTCACTTTAAAATCAACAGCATTGTTCATAATTCAGCAGGAACTTAGAAACTTATAATGGATAAGAAAAAAGGTCCAACAAAGAGATTCATGAAACATAAGAAAATGGAAACCAAACATGAAACACTACGACAATGTTCTAGGACTAGCTAATTACATTACAAGGGCTACTGAAGTAAACAGGGGGGATGATACTTACAGTTATATTCAGTCCATCAAATGGTTTGATTTGCAAGATCATAAAGAACTAGCTTATTTGATAGTACCAAATCTGCAAACATCAGAAATAGTTGAGGTTTGAGAAGAATAATGATACTCCTATCACTGTTACAAAAGTATAATTTATCATGTTCTTACTTCTTACCATGCAGTATCCAAGTCTAAAGGCTTGCAAACCACCAGAAGATTGAGTTTAATTGGCAGGAGATTTTAATCAAATTTACATTTAAAAATGCCAATTTGAGTAAAATTTGAAAATTAAGTACACTATGAAAAAGATGTCAGAAAAGGGCAAACTGGGAAGGAAGGAATAATACGTATCTTCTAGAATTAGTTATTTTGGGTGCACAAGTGAGCACATAGGTAGGTAGTTACTACGTGAGTGAAGGATAAGGGTAGTGGTATAGGTTAGGAGGATTTATTTCAGCATTTGTTTTCTATGTATATTTGTAAAGGGAAGAGTATTCCCCAAGTATGATTTTATGAACTGTGAAATGAATTGAGGCATGAAGCTTTCTGCTAGCTTCTCCTCCCTTTCTCTCTCTCTCTCTCTCACTCTCACGAATCCAGAGACGAAGCTTTGAATTCTTCTCCTTACACCCTAAATTCTCTATTCCTCTCTGAATTCTCTCTCTATATCTCTCTGTATCTCTGGTATCTATCTATCTCTCTGTATGTTTGGTATCTATCTATTTCTCTATTTCTGTTTCTCTCTTAATCTCAGGTCAGGTACCAAGCTAGGGCCTAACAAAATTGGTATCAGAGCTCTAGGTTGTTCCAGAACCATCATCTTCTTCCTTCTAATCCCTTGTTTTCTCTTATCTTTAAGTTATGATTTCTTCTCTTCTATAAACCCAAACTGAAATCTACTTCTTCTAGTCTCTTCTATACCTCTAAGACTCTCTAATCCCAGCCCAGAAACACTAGCAACATCTGCAGATTCCAGCCACAAAGTAGCAGAAAAGTCACTTCGGAGGCTTTGTTTTCTACCGAACCTGCAATTCAGCAAATTCAAGTGTCAATTCACTTTTTTCAAGTATAAAACTTTCTAACTCACTCGTTTCAGTCATCAATAGATAGTCCAAACTATATTTCTCATAAACAACAACAATCCACAAATTTATATTTCTTCTATTTCGCAATTTTTTTTTCCAGATTCTAGAAATTAGTTTTGTTTGATCTACTTTGTCTATATTAAGTGACTTGAATTACCATGATTAGCATATCTAGTATTAGTTTAAACATTCAAAAACCCAAAAACATCGAAATCAAATTCCAGTTGTCTTAAAATTCCAAAAACTAAACAATTTTTGCTTAATTGTTAATATTGGTACTTGTTATTACTTTGGTAACTAGTGTTAATATTAATTGTGATCCTTTGGTGCTATAGCTTGCTTTCTGTGCTCATTTACTCTTTAAAATTCAACTAAGCTAGCTAGTTGAATTTAAAACTTGTTCTATCTCGGATACTCAATTTGTTCCACTGAGGACATCCGTTTCTTACTTAAAAATCACTCAAGTTCATTTACTCACATTCAAGTAGTATTGCTACTGCTTGAAATTAATTTTTAAACTCAAAATCACAGTTGTCCTGTGATTCCTTTCATTCCTATTCTCTATAAACATGGCAGATCCTTCACATATGTTGTAACAGGACCTTTTGAGTTACAACGAGTACACCAATGAGAAAGTGCAATTCATTGATTAGATCGATTTCTGTATGGAGAATGAGCTACTGAAGCAGAGGGGCTCAGATAATGAAGAAGGTTTGAGAATCCTTTTGGGAGTAAGGACAGGGGCAAGAGTTCTGTTCATGTGGGGCAGAGAAGGGATAAGGGATTTTTTAGAACTCCTTACCATTCTGAGTAGGTCAAATCTGTCGCTAAAAATATTTTTAAATTAAATTGAATTTACAATATCTGTCACTAAATGTATTTTATTTTTAATTTTAAACTGTGTACGTCACTAAAATCTATTGCGACAGTCAAGTCTGTCACTATATATGTTCTTGAGTATCATGAAGAAAACTGTCGTTTAATCCGTCGCTATAGGCCCAGCGCCTATAGCTCCTGCCCAAATTTTTTGTCATGATGTTTACAAAGGCTGGTGTGAAGAATATATATGAGCAATTCAAATTGTTGAAGCAAGTGGGCACTGCGAATGCACATTATAATGAGTTTGAGAGGTACAAGGGGAGATTACTCGAGAAGTTACCTCACTTAAGTGAGGACTTCTTTGAAGGAAACTTTGTGGGTGGACTCAAGGATGAAACTAAAAAGATGGAGAAATTGCTTAACCCCGAGACACTTTCCCAAGCCTTCAAACAAGCTAAGTTTTATGAAATTCCTACCTTAAACTTGCCAACAGCTACTCTAAAGCCCAAACCAGTTACAGAAATACTTAGTCCAGCACTAAAAAAGACGTCCCTGCACCCTCTCCAACCAAAACACCATTGTTCACCTAACCTAGAAGAAATTTCAACAAACCTAAACCTATTACAGCAGCCCAAAGAGATGAGAGAAAGGCTAAGAGCCTTTGTTTCTACTGTGATGAAAAGTACACTATGGGTCATGATGTAATAAAAAATAATAACTGCAAGTGCACAGCATCAAATTGAAGAACGGGCAAGTACAGGTCGAACCACAGAGACTAAATTAATATTTTAATGTTCCCTTAATTTATATTCCAAACAAATTAGAAATAAAAAGTGGTGGAGATGATTAATTAACTAAATAATGCAAATTAAAAATTAATAATGAAAACTATTAATGAGAAAAACTACCTAGGAATCCGAATCCATTAAATACTAACATAATAATTAAATTCTTCATTTCCTTAATTAATTTCCAATTATTTTTCCTTCCCTTAAAAATAGTGATTCATATAATTAATATGGACACACATAGATTATGAAAATTTAAGGATTAACTATAACTCATCAAAATTTCATTGAGCAAGCATGAATTATGAAAAACTCATATCTTAACAATAACCTATCAAAATCTCACAATTAATTTAGAACCAAAACGAATTATGCGCGAAGGTAAAATTGAAGAAATAAACAATTAGACATTAATATCAGAACGGAAAGAATGTAATAATATGCAATATTTAATTTCATCTTCATCCTAGATATTAGAAATTTAGCTATCCACAGAATTCATAATAAAGAAAAACAAAATTTAAAACTACTAATATCAATTACATGAAACAAAATAAAAACTAATCAAATAATATTAAAAAGAAACTTTATTAAACTAATGAACAATTGTTATAAAAGTAGCAAAACAACTTCATGCTCCTACTCCTAGAAGAAGAATAGAAAATAAATTATCTCCTCCTCTCTAAAATAAGACTCCTATCTATAGAGAAAATAAATTGAACCCTAATCTAATTTGAAATAGCTTGGACTCTTCTTTCCTTATTGACTTCAACTTTTACATGGTATCCAACTCTTTATTGGAGTCCAAATAAAAATCAACTTGAAAGCTTCTAGAATCTTTTTCCAACTCAACTTCAATTACTTATTTATTTCCTACAAAATAAAATAAAATGTATTAATTAAATTAAATAAACATATTAAATAATAAAAATGGGAATATTAAAATACATAATTATGTGTCTATCAGGTCACCAATGCAAGGTTCCTCAGAATTTTATGATCACTTGTGAAGAGATTCCAGAATGTGAGGAATCCTCTGGACCTCCCCAGTTTGATGAGGAACCTAAGCCTACCTAAATGGAGGATGGTGATAAACTTAAAGGGAAAGCTACACTGTGCAATATGCAGCTTAAGGGAGCAAATAGAGGAGATCAAACACTAGTTCTTGAAGGTAACAAAGAAGAAAAACCTCTGGTTATGTTAAATAGATAGTGGGAGCACTTTAAATTTCTTGGATGAAGAAGTAGCAAGAAGAGGCTAGGCTGTCCTATACACCACCCTAATGACCCTGTTATTATCACTTTTCCTAATGGTGAGGAACTTCATAGTAAGGCATGATGCCCTGAGTTTACATGGACTTTCGACAATCACAATTTTAGCATACCTATGTGGATTATTAAATTACAACATGATGCTATTTTGGAAACTACATGGATGAAGCAGCTTGGGGCAGTTCACTTCAACTATAACAAACTCCACATGAAATTTCTGTACAATGGGGAAGAAATACAGCTGCAAGGAATAAGGAATAAGGAATAAGCAGCCCTCAGAAATTCCAAATTCCCTAGCTTGCAACTACTTAACAATAGCTCAACCAATTTGCATGTCTCAGATGGTTGAAATTTATGAAGGGAATGATAATATTTTCCAGGTTATAGCTGAGTTAGTAGCTACAAAAATGGGGCCCAATGAGTTTGAATTAGTCCATGGATTGCTCAAGTATAGAGGAAAGTGGGTGATAGGATTCAAGGGGGAGTTGAGAAGGCCATGAAAAAGGAGTGGGGGGTCATTCAAGAACAAGGGCCACCCTAAGAAGGATAGAGCAATATTTCTATTGGGTGGGATGAAAGATGATATCACAACGCAGGTAGCTGAGTGTCTTGTGTGTTAATTTTCCAAACATGAAAATGTAAAGAGTCTTGGGCTACTCCAACCATTAGCCATCCCTAATCAGCCTTGGAGAGACATAGCCATAGACTTCATTTGTGGGCTCCCAAACTCTAAGGACCATGAAGTTATTTGGGTAATTACTGACAGATATCGCAGGAACTCCACTTCCTACCTCTCAGCCATCCTATTTCTGCTAAAACATTATCCCAACTATTCTTTGAGAACCTTTTTAAGCTTCATGGGCTTCCCAATTCTATTGTAAGTGATAGAGACCCAATATTCCTATGTGATTTCTGACAAACTCTTTTTAAACTTGTTTGGACCAAGCTTCACATTAGTACCTCTTACCATCCTCAGAGTGATGGGAACGCAGAAAGAATAAACCAATGTCTGGAACAATACTTCAAGTGCATGTGCAACCACTAACCCAAACAATGGAGTTCCTAGTTACCTATGGCTGAATGGTGGTTTAATATCACTTACCATACTTCTCTTCAAACCACACCCTACAAATTTCTCTATGGCCATCTAAGCATCTCAACCAAACTTGGCACCAACATTGCAGCAGTGGAAGATATCCTCACAGAAAAACAACAATCGGATATTCTCAAGGAAAATTTAACTAAAGCATAATAGAGAATTGGGAATATTTGAAGCTACAACCATATAGACAGAGTACAGTATCAATGAGGAAAAACATAAAATTAGCTCCAAAATTTTACGGGCCTTCTAAAATTGTGGAAAGGTTTGGCAATGTTGCCTACAAGCTAGAGCTGCTAAACACTTCAAGGATACATCCCACATTTCATGTCTCACAACTCAAAAGGCACTGGGGACAACTCAACTAAACACACAGCTTCCTGAGGTTAACCAAGAAGGGCAATTTGATGTAGGACCACTCAGAACATTAAAATAGAGAAGAATTTACAAAGGAAGAAAGGTTATTTATCAATATTTGGTGCAATGGAAATATTGCAGCTTGGAGGAAGCTACCTGAGAAGATGAAGAACTCCTTAAACTCTACCATTCAAACTTGGTACTTCATTCATGAGGATATGAAATCTCTCAAGGGGGAGGGAATGTCAAGAAAGGTCAAACCAGGAAGGAAGGAATAATAAGTACCTTCTAGAATTAGTTATTTTGCGTGCACATGTGAGCACATGGATAGTTAGCATGTGGGTGAAGGATAAGGGCACTGGTATAAGTTATGAGGATTTATTTCAGCAGTTGTTATCTATATATATGTGTAAAGGGAAGAGTATTCCCCAAGTATGATTCTATGAATTGTGAAATGAATTGAGGTATGAAACTTTCAGCTAGCTTGTACTCCCTTTCTATCTCCCTCTCTCTCTCTCATGAATTCAGAGATCTCTCTATTTCTCTTTGAATTCTCTCTCTATATATCTCTGTATATCTGGTATTTATCTATTTCTCTATCTCTATTTTTGTTTCTCTTAATCTCAGGTACCAAGCTAGGGCCTGACAAAAGAACTCTCAATGCCTCATCATCCAGAGCCTTAATAGCTTTGAGGGAGTAGTATTCCAAAAACCCCTTCTTAGGTACGCTTAATCTCGCCTAGGCAGTAGACAGGTCCTCGACCGCCTTAATTTGGCCAGCCACCTAGGCAGAAAAGACCTCTACCGCATCGACTTAATAAAGGGTTTGAAGCTCTACAATCCTCGATATGAATTTGTTAAGCCTTAAAAGAGAGCTTTTTTTTTTTTTGCAACATTTTTCATGTTAAATCTAAAAACTATATTTATTATATGTTTTGTATAGTATAACAAGTATATACAATAAAAAATTGAGACCATCTAAGAAAACGCCTAGGCACTGTCTAGGCAACCTAGGTGCCCTCTCCACCACCTAAGTCCACTTGGCTATTTTTAGAACACAGTGAGAAAATTAAGAACTATTTGCCTCCCACAATAGCAGTCTGTGTGAAAAAAATGGTCTCCCGAAGCAACACTAAGCCCTCTTGCCAACACCTTGTTCAATATTTTATAAATGCTAGTCACCAAACTGATAGGTTTAAGATACCTTTCTTAATTTCTTGGGGACAAAGGAGGCAAATTTAGAATGAATATTAGTTTCTCTTTTCCAGGGCACCATGTTAAATGAATGTCGTGAAAGAGCCACATGGGATAGTAGTTAGTGATACCCCAATTAGATATACGAAGACATAATGAATCTTTCTGGTCCAAGAAGTTTCTCCCTATTTATTTACAAAAACAGCTCGTTTGACTTCCTCCGTCTAAAATGGTCTGGCTGACCATTCACTTCTCGCATGGGCAATTTGATTTGGTACGACTCCATTCCTAAGTCTTAATCATAGGCCTAAACTCCATCTCCACAGTAAATAACAATAATTATAATAATAATAATAATTTTATTATAGTTTTATTAACAAAAATTAATTGCATGGAAATTGTATATCATAAAAAAATCTGGCGTAACATAAACCTGAGTAGGTTAAAGTACCCACCCAATCAAAAGAAAGTATATTTTGGTTCACCAGTAGCAAGTAAATAACCTAAAATGTCATGATTAATATAAAGATGTGTGCAAATTAACAGCATACCTCTCAAAAGGGTGAGGTCCTTTTTATCCTTGGATCTCACACCATTTTTCTACCAACCTATGCACAACAAGTTTTCCTGTAAAAAAGTTGCATTATCTTATTAACATATACTAAATTCGAGGACTTGCAAAACTTGAAAACAGCAATATAAATGACATATGCGAAGAAACAAAAAGGCGGAAAAAAAACATTAGTTAGTAAACTGAAACTAAGCAAGCAATAATAGCAAAGTTAAAAAGAACTCTCACTTGTACCATCTCCAATATAATGTTTATTTTGATAAAAAGATGAATGTATTTAAAATGAAAAACAAAATACAGTGAAGGACAAAAAGACTTTCACCAAAAAAAATAGAGAAGTGAATGAATATATGAGAATTTTCAAAGACAATAGCCCTCAAATCCGAAAAATATTATAACAGCACATAGGGCTGAAAATGATCCCGAGTTGAGTCGAACAGTACTTTGCTCAAATTCTACATGAAACTTTTTTAAGGTACTCGGATTCATACTCAGATTCGAATACAATTTTGCAATCTTTGCTAATTTTCGAATCTTTTTATTGTACTCAAGTTCGACTCGACTCTACTTGTTTTTTAGTCGAGCTCGTGAGTATTTAAGACATACACGAATTAGAACTGAATCATTTATATTATGATAATATAGATAAAATTAACTCAATCAACTATTGAAATAATTTAAATCTGAACTCTTCAAATTAGATCTCGAGTCTTGTAAAAAAGATTAATAAGATGATATTATCACTCTTGAATCAATTAAGGAACATGTACGAGAATTATAAAAAGTACTTTCACTTCTAAAAGTATGCGGAGTGTTTAACTGTTAAATAATATATATTAAATAGATTGAGTATACTCAATACTGTATAGGAGTAAAGATCAACAAACTTGTATCAAACATGAATCAGTAAGGTGAGGAAAATTCGATACTCTAAATGATCGAACAATAAGCAGCTCATATTTGACTCGTATAAGTGTCCAAGTATCAAAATAGATTCAAATTCGACTCGTTTAACTATCGAATCCGAGTCTCACTAGAATTTTTCAAATCGATTTCGAGCCGAGTTTCGAACCACTCGTGTTCATTTTCAGCCCAAATTGCTCATGCAATGCTCCTAAATCAAATGGCAAAAATGACACCAGAAAGAATACCCTATCCACCTCACTAAACACGAAGGGAGAAAACAACATTGAATATATGAGCATCCTTAATTTTCAAACACCCAACAAATAGCAAATCCCTGAACTTCCAGACAATACTACCATGTTTATCCTGAATCTTTATAAACTAGTATGCACGAAATTCTCCATCGTCAAAGAGCATGCGTAAGGATTTCAAGAAGTAGATAACCATTGTTATTTTGATATCTATGTATGGATATCTTGTAATCTTCTTTAGGCCCTACTTTGGAAGAACTTAAAGTGATTAGGATAGACTAATTGATTATAGCTTTGATGAAAATGTCATATTGCCCATGAACCTTAAATTACTTTAATGGATTAATACTTTCAAATTATTATTAGTCAAAAAATTCCTATTGTAGATGTTATATGGAATTGTTAAAATCTTCTCATGCAAATCTTTCTTCGATTGTTTTTAAGTAATCACTGGACTCCCTCTCGTTTCGTTTTACGTATCTTATTTGGAAGAATAAGGTCTAGTCTAAGATCAAGACTTTTGTTGGTCATCAAATCTTCATAAACTCAACACAAGTTATTTGCTATAAGTATGTAGTATTGTAGTCCTAATAAGTCTTTGTCTTTGGATACATATGTGATGCCCAGTGAGTTCTACTTTCATTTATTTCTCCATGCATGAAGTCTCTAAGATAGTATTTTTAGTTTGTTAATGAAGCTTACGAAGTTTGCAAGGAGAATTCTTTTTGTGGAATGGAGGAAGTAATATTTATGACTATATCGTCTAAATTAAGAGAATTAGCATTACTTTTAAATTTTCAGACTATAGAAATTAAATTTAAGAAGTCAAAATGAAACTCATTTTGTGAGATGGATAAAATATTAGGAATTTATATTTTTTTAAATATCCAAGTACCCTATATATATACATAGTTTCAAGAAAATGCCTGGGTGCGGCCCCCATTGCCGCCAGTGTGGGGCCACCCCTGGTGTAAGCACATCCTTCATGTCTCATATAGCTACAAGTCTTTATGTAAAAGCTAACTCTCTCAAGATGGAATGATTTGCAATTATTTTTAAGATATGAAGAAGTTTCACGTGAGTACCATTCTACCATATGAGGTTCACTCATCATCTCCATAGGTAAGGTAAACTGGCTTCTAATGAAGAATTTGTAAAAGTTAAGGAAAGGATATTGATTGTATTGATGAGATAACAGACAAGGAAGTTTATGCAAATATTAACCTGAAATCAATAGATCATTAAGGATGAATTTCAAACTTATAAAGACAGAAATGCAAAAGCTGCATCGGCTAATTTTGATTGTGAGAGATGTCTTCCCAGAAGATATCGATGAGCCCCTGTTATACTTGAAATTCGGAGGGACATACCTTGGTTGTGTACCCAAGTAGGTTAGATAATGACATGTTAAAAAGAGCTTAACATGTGGGAATCAGTAGTTAATTCTGTTAATGGTCTCCTAGTTTTAGCTGTCTTCCATGTTTTCTCATTTTGAGATACTAACCCAACGTTTAGCAGCTACGTTCTTTGAACTACCTCATTTATAATGATACTGTCTACACTTGGACAACTAAATCGAGAAGCTTTTCTATCCCTGTTGTCACCTAGGACTTAGGCTGATGTGCGCCCCTACATTCCGTCTCGAAGAGGTAGAATCGTATCTTTGACTCATCTTCTATATCGGCCTTTTGTTGAGATAATGCTCCTTGATTTCCTTGCATCCCAAATTTGAAATAACGGAAATTTTATTAATATCTAAAAGTTTTGTATAAACAAATTGATACCCAGGCATAGAAAATGTTAAACATCCTTAAAACTTGTTAACGTGTTGTATTCCCCAATAGCATTGTTGTAACAGCCAAAAAAGTAAAACAAACTGCACTGGGGGCTAGCATAAAAGAGAAGTAACCAGATAATTTGAGTGTATCACTTGGTGTGTTCAAAGCTCATAAATGAAGTGTATATCCCTAGTGAAAAGATAACCAAGCTCATGATAAGATGCATAACAGGAGATACTTACAAATGGGAACAGGTACTCATGAGGATAAACGTCCAGAACAAGAGAATTTTCAAAATGAAAAGTAACCAGGGGAAATCCGTCATCAACACTGCAATAGAAAGTAGTAAAACTTATGCAAACCTATACTTCATTCTAGTTCTTAAAGTAATGGATTGAGATATGCCATAAGCTAGAATGATATAAATGACCAGAGGAATAACAGAAAGTCCTCTCTTGACACTCGGCATTCGATCTCACATTGGGTAGACAGTAGATACAACTAACAACTGGTGCTAGTTTTGGGCATGTTGGCAGGGAGACACACAGACAGACAGACAGACAGACACACAAACATATATATCATATATTCCAATACCTCTTTGATGATTTTCAAAATATTTTTTAACTCCAATATAGACTGAACAACAAGACTAATTACGTAAAGTGTCCTAAACCTTTTATATAAACGACAGGATTATATCTAATTTCGAAAGTTTAAATTTAGTTTTAAATCTCTCATTTTGAAGATAACAAACATTTCGCACTTCTTTCTTTTCTTATTCATGCAAAAATTACATATTTATGTACACTTTTACTCATAATATGATAACTGCTAATAAAATACTATTCCCTCCGCTCTCAAATATAAGATCAAGATTGGCTTTTAAAAGTCAATATGAGATATTTTCAAATTCAAAATTGATGTGATTTATTAGCAGATTGATATTGACATTCAAGATCATATGAAATGTCCATATTAGCAGTTTCTATTTCTTGACAGCAATCGTGATGACTGATGTCAACTTTTTGAATACTCCAAAATTAAAGTTAGTTCAGTTTACATTGAAATTAGGTGGTTCTTGTGCCCGTTTAGGAGTTATTGGAATGCTTTTTGTTCTAGCATTAAAATATATTGTACGTCTCTTTTCAAGCTTCATGTTGGAGTGGCTACTTCTCTTAGATGATTATGAACCAATTCCTTCGGCCAATGGAGGAACAGAAGAACCACTTTGTTGCTTGGGATTAGGTATTCTGCGTTAAAGATGATTAGGTCTTGGAAAGCAAAAAAATCTTTCCCTTGTAGGTAAATATTCTCTTGACATAAAGTGATTAAGAACATATATGATTTTCACCAGAATACACAGTATGTGAATCCTACTCATAATGCTTTTACTCATGTAAGCACTTGGTCCCTTGGAAATTCATTTGTTAGGATTTGAGTTCTTTCAACCTCTGATCTTCTTTAGTACTGGGACTAGGGATCACATTTGGTTTTGTGAGAATAGTTGGCTTGTGATGTTCCTCTAGTGACAACAATTTCAAAACTATTTTATCTCTCTTCTTTACATAATGTTCCCATTGCTAGTTTCCTTCATTAGGAAGTGGGACTGTTTCTTGGAATTTTACATTTCAGGAACGTAAATGATCATGAGGCGAATGATTTTCTTGCTCTCTGGGCTTCCTCAGTCAGGTTTTTCTTTCTTCTTCTACTACTGATAGGTGATTGTTGTCATTGGATTCTTAGAGAACTTCTTACTAGTCTTTTCATTATTTATTTTTTTTTATAAATTTTCTGATTTGTATTCGACCTCCTAATGACCTTCCCAGATATGTGTCATTATGATCTTTTTTTTTGCAATCTGTTACAACATGAAGGCTATGGAATTACTTTTAGGATTTTTTGAGGAGGCTTGCGCACCACCTTACTCCCTGGACAGTTTTTTTGGGTAAGGTTTTGGAAGACATTGGGATGCAAATATTCTTTGAAAGTGTGTTTGTTTCGCAATTGGATGGCGTACATTGACTGAAAGAAATGCTAGAGTACTCAATGATACACATCTCTATTCCTCTTGACATGATTTTGTTTCTAGCATCGCTGTGGGCTTCATCTATAGGAGCTTTTAGAGACGTTCGAGACATTCATATAGATTGGTGGGTAATGCTTTATTAGCTTTTCTTTCTTACCCACTTGTATTTCTGTGGACTCCTCATCCTCCCAATTAATTTTTTTCCTTGTACTTGTTCTTTCATAAGAAAAGCTCTATCAAATAGAAAAACGAGTACTTAAAGGAAGGACAACGAGTCCTCCAAAGAAATACAATTGTAAAATAAGGATAAATTAATGATGCACGGCCAGCCAATATCTATGAACATTCGAAATAAGACATCAAAAAGCTTCAATAGCAAGCCCAGAACTATGCTAGCAATGACCCCGTCTCAAAGAAGGGATGAGGGTATTACTGAAAATTTTAGCTTTCCTTTCAATCCATATGCCTCGTGAAATAGCAAAACAAGCACACTTTTGAAGAATCTTGGCATCATTATGCCTCCCACATTCCCAAGACCTTACCCAAAGAAAAAACTCTAAGGAGTAGGAGACACACAAGCCTCCTTAAAAGTCGCAAAAAGAAAATACCACAAGCCTTTGCTTAGTAGTGCAATGCAAAAACAGGTATTAATGACACTCAAAACTTTGCCATTCAGAACTGCAATAATCATGGTGCACGCCACGGAGGTGAACTCAAAACTCAAGAATTTTACGCAGATACAAAGAACAACGCCACAAGGAAATGCTAGAGTCCCTCAAAGCACTGAAAACTATTTAAACTCCTTTGGTACATCGTAGAGACAAGAAAGGAAGTTTCTGATAGTAGTCCAGAATCTCCAGGCATCCTAATTTGACATGGGCTGTATTTTACCTATCTACTATCATAGACTCATAGTACAGTGTTTTTTATTTCCTATACTTGTACTCCTATTATTTAAATCTTAGTTTCATGTACGAAATTATTCCAAATTCTTGTATACTAAATGTGTATTTCTAAGAATAAAAGAAGTTTTTTCAGATAGAAGAGACTACAGAAAGGAGGACGAGGAGTACTAAGAAATAAAAGGAGTCCTGCCAATCTCTATGAACACACCTGAAATAGTAACACCTCTAAAAGTTCCCATAGCTGAATCTAACAACTATAATAGAAATGAAACCCTATTGCAACGAAGAGAAAGAAAGATTATTCCAAAAATTTGTATATTCAGGTATTCAATTTTCAACTAAAAAAATATATGGGTACATATACTTTTAAGATATTTAATCGTCCTTAGTATAATTATGATCAATTTCTGTGTTTTCCTATCACTCACGTTTATGTTTTACGTAACATAATAGTTTTCATAAAGCCCATCTCCGTGTCCGTCCTTTGCTTTATGTCATTTTAATACTTTATCAAGACCAGGACAAGCGGTGCTTTGTGTCATTTGAATCCTCTACCATGACCTTATCAAGATCAGGACACGCTGTCAGGAATTACGTGACATTGCTGTTTGGCATTCAAGAAAATTATTGTGTCACTCTTGGCACTAATATGCATACTGGATATTTGTCCTTCAAGCAAATTGTAAGGCTTTGTGGTAAATTTGTTTGACTCATTGGACCTTATACTATGTTCATCTGTGTCATTTCTAATTTCAACACGAGTTTTTGAATTCCAAGTCCTCTAGCATTTGATTCATTTCATACCAATTTGTATTTGAATTGCTCTCTGTCTGCGTTTGATTTGGTTTCCAATTAGCAAAGACAATGACCTCTTAACAGAAGTATGACCACTAATTACTGCACCATACCTTCCAGAATACTCAAAGCATGTATATTGGTCGTGAAGGGTACGTAGTTTCAAATCAGGCTGATAGGCAAATATCTGAAGAACAAAGAATATATTAAACACAAAAACATGACCGTGTGAATTTTAGAGACACAAGGACCTCCAAAGAAAATTTTGTTCAAAATAAATAAAATTTCAATAGAAAAAAAGTACCTTTCTAACCAATTGCTCGTAAATCACTTCTGGTCATAAGCCAAGGTTGTACCACTATCAATTATTGTCCCTTTCTTATCTCCAACTTCAAATACATCAGCTGTAAGATCAAGGAAACCATGGCCAACTGCAACTGCCGTCATATTGACACTGTAATGCGGCCTATATTTTATAACCGGATTTAGTTTACATAAATTCCACAAGCCAAGATTAAATACGATTCAGAAGAACATACTCAGATATTGGATAAACTAAGTTGGCAAATGAGAGAAAAAATTATTGCACATGAAACTAATAAATAGACATACAAGAGAACATCAATTGCAGAAGGGTGGTTAAGAACAACTAAGTCCACTATAATATAAACTAAAACATGGATAGGCAACATCTACAAATATGGTTCAACTTAAGAGTAAGAGTAGAACATGAGCATTATCAGATCATGCTTTTACATCCCATTCAACTACGTATAACATTTATGTCTTTTATGAATAGGTTGTTCAAATGACAATTAAATTCTGACAACATGATATTTTAAGAAACTTAGGTCATATTACATCCATTAGAAAAATGAAGTTATGAAAACTCTGTTTTCCAATACCTGTAAAAACAACCCACAAGTAACACGCTAACTCAAAAGGGTGCTTAGGTTAAACAATTATTCCACACAATAAAAAATATACATGTAATATTTAAGCAAAAACAACAATATCCAACAAGTAAAATGATCAAACAACTCATGCAAACAGAATTCATGGACAAATTCAAAATACAGGCAGAATAAAAACAATAATTTTATTTAGAAGTAAAGAAAGCACATACTGGTTTGGTACCAGGGATGTTGTGTTAACTTTCGGTTGAACAACATTCCCCATTGCAAAAATGCCAACACAATTTACACCATCTAAACAATGTGCAAACATCTTTTTCACATTTCCAGATGAAGCTAACTGTGAGATAACAGATGAATTTGATTTTCCAAAACCAAGTATCCCATCAAGTGCATCTTCAGAAGAACCAAGATCACTCGATTGTCTAGCACCACAACTACAAGAAACAAAAGAAACACAAAGTAGATAAGCAACAAAATAAAAGACTTGGGACAAAATAAAATTACCATTAGAAAATTCATGCATAAAATACAAAAAAATGGCATAAAAAACCTCATCCACTTTTATGCTTAGCAAAGAAGACGAATAAAGGGAAAAAAGATGAAGAACTTTCTACAAATAATAAGACCTTCATCAAAACAAAATTTGAAAAGTAATTACATGTTTTAAAACACTATTAGCATATAAGAACTATAATGTTTTTATTTTTTTTCTATAGATACCACCATGCATCAACCCTTGTACAAAGAAAATTACAACAAATTAAGAAGAAAACCAAAAAATTAATTCAAGTATAAAAGATTACAGCCTACAGGGCACTGACTTAAAATAATAATGAAAGAAAATGAAGTAAACATGTACCTCTAGAACCATTTACTTAATAGGCTAGCCATGCTATGATGGTATTATTATAAAATTTTAGGCGCACCCAGCAAAAGTTTTCACTCATAAAATCCAACTCTTAAACATGTATCACTAGTTTGTATTTTACTTGTACTGGACAAGGGCTACTCATCATACCAGATAACTGGTTCAAAAGAATTAAACCAAGCTAACCGCTTAGATTGGCTTGGTTTGGTTAGGTTTCTTAAATTGCTCATTTCAACTACAGCATGCCAGAAACGGGGAGTTGAGTGATTAGATATATACCCTGAAATGCTGCCATTCAGGTTTAAATTAATTTAAATCAAAAAGAAAAAATGAATCAAGAATTGTATCGGAGAAGAAAAACAGAATTCAATTGGAGAGCAAAACATAATCAAACCAAATATGAACCAACATAAAACCAAATGTGTGTGTGTAGACACAATATATTATGCATACATAAACAGAAATGATGAATCATTTGTTGGTTCCGCAAAATATGCATTGTGTTTATTTTATCCTCTCTTTTTGATAAGATTTGAGAGGGATGTTGCATCATTATTTAATAAAATGTGCTTATGATTTTATAATAACAAAATAGTATTTTATTAAAAAACTAAGAGCGTAAAATCAAACTGAAAGTCAAGAACAGTTGTATTATGTTCTATTGGCTCAATTCTAGTATCATTTGAGTTCAGTACTTCAGTTTAAATTTTACAGTCTCAGAATCGATCGAACTTTGTTCAGGTTCTGGTCTAGCAACAATAGAACCAAACAAACCACTAATATACTTCTCCAGAAGTAATAATGTAAAATTATAGCCAAACTGATACTGTTGTTGCTAATTTCATACTCTAGAGGTACAGCTTAACACCACTTTGAAATCTTGTTTACACAAAGAATCAAAAATAAAGTACAAACACAATAACACATATCCACATGCACAAGCACGCATATGAAACAGTGTCCAAACCACATGCAGAAAAGATGCACAAAATTTGGAAACAAATTCAACTACAAAAAAAATAATAAAACAAATTAAAATAAAAATAATGAGGGAAAAGAAACAAATGAAAGAAAACACATACAGATAGAAATATAGTAAGGAAGTTTATATTCGCTCAGCATTTCCGGAATCACAACAGTACGCCCATTAGCAATTGATATTTCCAGCATAAACAGCTATATGTTCATAGGAATTCAAACAGTATTCACATAGTTATATTTACACGTCTTATCTCATGGATATTGGATAAACAACTTTATGTCTACCAAATGGCAAGCCTTACAGGAAAGCACCTTTCAAAAGAAATGCCATGATAGTTTCACAAGACGGTTACTGGCTGCGCAGAGAGTAAGGCAATAAGGCATTAATCCCTACTTCAGGGCATAGGCTAGAACCCTCGACATTTCCAACAACTCCAAAACAAAGATTAAATTATCTTCAGTTACAATACCAATAGGCAGGAGATAGCAAAGAACTGAATGCAGTAAAAACTTTTTAAAGGGATAGACCATCTTAGAGTTATTTAAGAAATTAAAAGCCAGCAATATTGAAATTGTTCCCCGCATTATCGAGGATAAACTCAAACAAAAATATGTCCAAGGTACGAGTTACAATGTCCACAATAAATCTTTACATTAACTAGCTAGGGAAAGTCTGGCAAAGTTTGCCCCCACAGTACATGCAAAAGGAGCAACAGAAAGAGCCAAATATAAAGGATACAAATTTTGTAATAGAATTTTTCTCCTGATGTGAATTTACGTATGCCATAGGAATATGCAAAAACAAGTTTTGCACATAAGGTGACTCTAGCAAGATATGCAAAATTTTACTGAAATAGGAAGTCAGCTGGCTAATATATTAAAGGTTTCTCCATATAGGTGACTCCTGTTGAACAAACAAGGTTGCATCAACTCTGATTTTACGATTTTTTTTATTTTTGTTTGTTTAGACTTTTTCTAACCAGATAGAGATAAAGATAAAGATGTATATATACATTTAATATATATATAGACAGAGAGTATTTATTACTTATCACCTCTAACATGATATCAAAAAGAGAATAAGATTATATAGAGTTACCCAAAAATTACACTTCCATTTGCCAAACTAGTTTGGAGATCTCCAGACACAGGATCTTATTGAACTACATCCTTAACAAAGTAGCCAATACTATAGCTCCCGTCTACATAAACCTCAGTATACAAACAAGACATATTAGCTTTGCAACCAGAAACAGAACCTCTATTGATCTCTAAACAAAAATCTTGATCACAAGAAACCACTTTTCCCGTCACTGAATCCTTTGGATTGTAGGGTGTAAGTTCAAGCTGTTAGCAAGATAACATGTGATTCAAAAAGATCAGCTTTAAGATAAAAAAATGTAATAATATCCATACCAAAAGAAAAGGAAGCTTAACTAAAGATAAAGTTAAAAAAGATACAAGGAAATGAAAAAAACAAAGGAGAGGAGGTTTGCTTACATTGTGATAACCTCGCTTGGGGCATTCTTGGCATTGAATGCAATTAACCCACATTATGTCACTTCCAGTATCTACTTGCACATAGTAATCCCTTCAAGGTGTTCCAATCCCGATCTTAGCATAGTAAAGCCTACAGCATTTGGCGGCAGCAGCCTGGCTGCTTTTCACCAACTTCTCCAGAATTTCAATTTCCTTACCAATTCTCATGTGGTCCCCACAAAGGGCCCACATGTTTACTATTCAAAATAGTAAAAATTAATTTATTTTTTTTAAATTTATTTATTCTTCATGTGGGTCCTACATATAAAATAAAATAATGTTACAACAATAATTCAACAATAATGTAAGAAACACGTTACTAATAATTATTAATTTAATAATATAATTTACTGAATATTTGTTACTGTGACAATTATTAGGTTCAATAATTTTAAAATACAGTGCAATAACAATTATTGGTTCAATGATATAAAGTACAGTGTAATGACAATTATTAAATCAATAATGCAAAATACTGTGTAACAACAATTATTGATGAATACTGTGCAATAACCACGTTATCAGATCAATAATATGAGATATTGTGCAATACCGTGTGCTACTGTAGAATACCGTGTGGTATAGTAAAATATCATAAAATACCATATGCTACTATTCTTTTATCTCCGGTATTTTAACAGTTAAAAGTGATAACACCGTTGACTATTTTTATTAAAAAATGTTACTTATGTCGGTTTTTATATATGACAAATATTTTGTTGTGGGGTCCACCAATGATTAATTATTTCGGCACTTTCGTACGACCCGAATATTCCCTGACAAAACGAATATTGTCCGACAAAATAAAATTTGCACATAATATCCTTAACTTTTAACTTTATCAATTTAACCACTTACTGTTTTAGAAAAAATATATATGAAGAAAAATTAATTTTGTATTTCATAAAATTTGGGGTCTTACAAAACCTAAGGGCAAGAATCAAAAAAAGAAGAACAATAAGAAAGGTACAAATGGAAACCTACCTCTATTTTGAGGGGTTGGGAAAAAAGGGACAAAAGCAAAACCTCAAGGGAAATGTTTCCACTGTGGGGAGAAATGTCACTTGAAGAGGAATTGTCCTACTTACCTAGCCAATATCAAAAATCAAGGTATGTTGATTGTCTACTTGATCAGTTTGGCAAGATAGGTAAATATCAATATCTTGTTCAAGAAACATTTTTTGTGGGTTGTTATACTGAATCCTGGTATGTAGATTCGAGAACCACTAATCATGTTTGCAATTCTTTACAGGAGTTTCAGGAAACTAGAAAACTGAATGAAGGCGAGATTTATCTACACCCTAGTTCTAGTGAAAAAGTAGCAGCTATTGTAGTGGGAGTCGTGCATCTTAATTTTAATAATGACATGACCTTAGAATTAATAGAGATTTTCTTTATGTTCCAGATGTCCATAGAAATTTAATTTATGTTTCTTACTTGTTTAAACATGGATATTTAGTTAATTTTGATTCCAAGGTTGTTATTCACAAGAATAAATTTTTATTTGTTTTGGTTCATTGGTGGATAATTTATATGTTCTTACTCCTAATTATTAACTGAATGTAGTCAACACACACCATTAAAAAAAAAAATCTTCAATTAATCAAACTTATCCTTGGCATCTACGATTAAGTCATATTAATCTAGGGAATTGATATTTTCGCAAGATCAAATTAACTTGCGAAAATATTAATTCCCATATGGAATTGATATTTTCGCAAGATCAAATGGAATCCACTTGTGAAAATATCAAATTAGCTTGCAAAAATATCAATTTTCTTAATCTAAACAGGATCCAAAGACTGGTTAAAGATGACCCTCTAAGTTCCTTAAAAGTTGAAAATCTTCTAGTTTGCAAATTTTGTATAAAATGAAAAACGACTAAAGGGCCTTTCAAGGTAAAGATAGAGGTAGTGATAAGTTAGAGTTAATTCATACATACGTATGTAGTTCTATGAATATCCGAGCACGAGAAGGATTTGAGTATTTCATCACTTTTACTGATAATTACTCAATATTTGGTTATGCGTACCTTTTATATCGAAAGTCTGAAACTTTTGAAAAATTCAAAGAATTTTTGGCAGAAATAGAAAGGCAATCTAGTAAACATATAAAGGTCCTTCGATCGGATCGAGGAGGTGAATATCTCCTAGGAGAATTCAAAGATTACTTATCTGAAAAATGAATTATATCTGACTTGACTGCACCGGGTACACCCCAACAAAATGGTGTGGCAGAAAGAAAAAATATGACTTCTTTAGATATGGTACGGTCTATGATGAGTTTTTCTACTCTTCCTATTTCTTTTTGGGGTTATGCACTAAAAACAACAATGTACTTATTGAATCTTGTACCATCAAAGTCTATTCCTTTAACACTTAGAGAATTGTGGAGTGGGCGAAAGCCAGTATTGCACCATATTCATATTTAGGGTTCACCTGCACACGTGCGAAAAGGAAAGACAGACCTAGATAAGTTAGGTTCAAGAACTGAAGAATGTTTGTTTTGCAAGATATCAAAAAGAAACTAGAGATGGTCTATTTTATAGTCCTTTAGACCAGAAGTATTTGTTAGCACAAATACAAATTTTCTGGAAAATGACTACATAATGGATCACAAGTCGAGTAACAAAATTGTCTTAGAAGAAATGTCAAGTACATCAATTACTCAATCAATTAATACACCTCAAGACTTGGACGAATTGTCACAAACTAATACACCAGAGCCTTGTCATAGTGGGAGGAGTATCAGGCCTTCTGAAAGACTTTCACTTCTTAGAGAAACTTACGATGTTATCCTAGAAGAAGTAGAGTCGGATCCCTCTAACTACCATGAAGCTATTAATTATATAGATGTATCCAACTAGCAAATGGCTATGAAACAAGAAATGAATTCTATGTACTTGAATAAAGTATGGGAACTTGTAAAAGAGCCTAATAGGGTCAAAGCTATAAGGTGCTAGTAAGTCTACAAGAGAAAGAGGGGTAGATGGAAAGGTGAAAACCTTTAAAGCACGTTTGGTAGCAAAATGTTTTACTTAAAAGAAAGAATCGATTATGAATAAACCTTTTAACTTGTAGCTATGCTTAAATCTATCAGAATACTTTTATCCATTACAACTCATCTCTATTACGAGATATGACAAATAGATGTCAAGACTGCTGTTCTTAATAGATATTTTGATGAAGAAATCTATACGAAGTGGCCTGATGGTTTCACGATTAAAGGCCAAGAAAATATGGTATGCAAGTTGCAAAAGTCCTTCTATGGACTTATTCTATGGACTTAAGCAAGCATCAAGGTCCTAGAATATAAGGTTTAATCAAGCAATCAAATCTTATAATTTTGAACAAAATCTAGAAGGATATATCTTGTGTGTACAAGAAGAATAAGAATGTGGTGATAGTATTCTTAATTCTTTGTGGATGATATATTGCTTATGGGTAATGATGTGTGAGTATTGTTTAGTGTCAAAATTTGGTTTTCTAGTAATTTTGAGATGGACCTAGGAGAGGATAATTACATTCTAGGGATCAAGATTTGGGGTGATCATAAGAATAGAATGTTGGGTTTATCCCAAACTGCATACATATAAATAATTTTTGCTAGGTTCAACATGGAAAATTCCAAAAAATGACTACTTCTTATTAGACATGGAATTCCTCTTACTAAAGAGCAGTGCCCTAAGACACCTCAAGAGAAAGAGCGCATGAAGACAATCTCTTATGCTTCAATAGTAGGAAGTCTTATATTTGCAATGTTGTGCACTAAGCCAGATATTTGTTTTGCAGTAGGCCTGGTCAATAGATATCTGTCTAACCCTGGACTTGAACATTGGATAACAGTGAAGCATGTACTTAAGTATCTACGAAGAACAAGAGATTATATGTTTGTCTATTCTAGTAAGGATCTTGTCCTGATAGGATATACATATTCGGATCTTAAAAGGGCATGGGTGTTAGACATATGGTAGATTGGATTTTAGAGCTAGTGGGAGATTGTAAGGTTTAAGCCCAAAAAAACCCACTAGTGAAAGATTGTAAGGTTTTAAGCTCAGAAAAACCCAATGTTGGTATTTATTTTAATAATAAAAGTTAATTCTTTTTTTTTTTTTTTTTGCAGAAATAAACGTGTCATAAATTTATCCATAATTATAAATTTTATAATTTATGTATATGAAGGAGTGTCATATACGGAAGACATAAATTAAATATCATGTATAATTAAATAAATTATATTGTTCTCAATCTTAGGATGGAAATGAATATACTATTCTAGTGGATTGTAATACACTTGATTGGATGACTTGTTTTAATTGTGAAAAGTAGATACTTTAATCTAGTGTGTTAGTGTATTTTTGAAATACATAGAATTGGATCTTTTCGAAAAATTATTTATTGAATACTGTTATTATAAATAATTTTTCAATTACTATTAATATGCAATTACTCTTAATCCTGAGAAAATAATGAACTTGATTTTATAATATGTGTCACTTTAATATATTAAAAAGTGAGATTTGAATACAATCAATATCTCAATATATTGGGTGATATATGTTATGAAATTAGGAATATATATTTTTCAAGATGAAATTCTACAATTAAATTATAATATCACTTGAGATGATTTATTGGTTAATCACTAGAATATTGGCCAAGTATTTTAGTAATTCAAATACTAAAGTATTAATTTAATTTATTAAATTAATGAGTGATCAAAAATTTATAAATTATGTTCTCAAGGATATAAGCAATAGACACAGGGGGTTAACATTTTTATTTCCTATACACGTTTATAGATATTAATGTAGAGGAGTATATTTGCAAGATATTAATAGTGGGAGGATTTAATTAATTAATTTTAATTCTAATAATTTTAGAGTGCAATTATAACTATTTAGTAGAATTAGTTATAATTAATATAATTCTAATTGATTAAAAACTTAATCAGAATTAGTTCTATATTGGAGCTAGAATTATAGAATCCTATTTGATTCCCACCCTAACCCTTATCAAGATATAACAAAAAGTAGGATAAAATATATCAGTAAGTTTTCAGGATTATCTTGATAAATATCAGGGGAGTTGGGGACTCTATATTATTTTGAGCCCACACTCACAAAAAGTACGTGATATCAAAATAAGGGTCATTGAGAGGAAGATCACGAGGAGAATAAATCATCAAAATAAGCTAAAAAAAATTATTGTGCTACAACCAAGCACGAGGTATGTAATCTTTTTTTTATTATGCTAAATTATGATAATAATTTTTAAAAATAAAAATTACTAATTTATTTGAAAATTGTTTCCTACTGATTTAACATTCACAATAGAAACCAGATTCCTACTACTTTCTTGTTATTTTGTATCAAAAGCATAGACTAATGGTAATGCATGTCACTGATTTTGAGTTTATTCGGTAGCAAAATTAATAAAACATTTCATAACAAAAACTAATTTCCCTCATTTCCTTTTCCCCCCAAAATTTACTAGACCCTAAATTCAAATGTAAAAAATCCTATTACCTTGCTTCATGGCTTCCAGTAGATTTCATTTGTTCACTATTGATAAATATTTGTCTCACATGGAAGAAATGACTAAATATATAAGTATTTATGTAACTAATCAATTTACTTGTGGAACAAAAGAAAAGACATGGACATCAGAACCCTTGTGGTGCAGTGCACCACATTGCTCAGGCCAGGGCTGCGATTGTGTCACTAGGAGCCCTCGTCCCAAGTCTGTGTCTGTTGGCTTTGGATCTTATATTCACTAACAAAAAAAGAGTTGGTATACTGCTATTATCAAGTTTGCTACTTACTATTATCAGAATTGTGACTTGTTGTATTTTGGAAAGTAATTTGTCTATATCCACAACAACTTTGATTTATCAAAAGGAGACAAATAAAATTTTAAGAAAAGTATAATTATTCACATTCCTCAAATCGTTTATTTGTGTTCATATCAGTGAGTTTTGGTTCCTATATTTCAACAGTATATAGTAAAATAAGAGCTAGAAGATGAAAAGAATCTCATTGATATGAAGTACAAATAAAAAAAATTAATGGCCATATTTGAACAATGGTTTTATTTAAACATGTAGTCAATTTACTTTTTATTCATGAAAAAAACACAATAAAATAAAATAAAGGGTTTCCACAACAAAGATCTTCAATGCATATTAAGTTAGAGATTATGTAGAATGCTTCTTTTGGCAAAATCATAGTTTATTCTAGTTGCTGATAACTTCTCTGCCTCCAATGGCTATGAACTCTGAATCCCAAATCATCAAATTGAAATATAAACTATAAACCTATAACTCATGAATCTGATATTTGATTGAACCAAAAGTTTCAAGAAACTTATCTCCTAGAGAAAGATAAAATGCTAGCAACAAAATCATCCATAGCTTGTAAAGAAGACCCTTTGACACCATTCTCTTCTCTTGCAGCTGCCCTTATCAATTCCCCAATCTCACAAGCCTTTTTCCTCATTTCCTCCCCTTTCCCATTTTTACCCATAACTATTTCAATCACCCTCTTCACATCTTCCTTCACAATGCTACTTTCCAATCCCCTTGTCAGTTCTAAGCCCACCCCCATCTCCTCCTCCATCATTTTCAAATTATAAATCTGCTCTGCTGCTAATGGCCACCCAATAATTGGCACCCCTTGGGTCAAACTCTCCAATGTAGAATTCCACCCACAATGGCTAAGAAATGCCCCCGTTGATTTGTGACACAAAATCTCCAATTGGGGTGCCCATTTGTGCACTAATAATCCGCATTTGCTATGGATCATTCGCTCTTCAAACCCTGGTGGCAGCCATTCATCTCTAAATTTTTCCTTCAGGTTGAAGCCAATTGGAGGCCTAATTGCCCAAATGAATGGCTGCCCACTTTCTTCCAACCCCTTTGCCAGTTCCATCACTTGGGTAGGACTAATTGTGTTTTGGGAACCAAATGAAATGTATAGCACTGAACTTTTGGGACACAAATCAAGCCATTTAAGACATTTTTCGGGTGATAATCCAGGTTCTTTCCCACCTCTTTTACCAAAAATACCCGGATTTGAAGAACTTTCAAGCATTCTTTGTGGGAGAAGAGGACCAATACACCAAATGGGAAGTTTAGTATAATTCTTTAGTACTTCCAAACCCAATGGTTCAATTTCTTGTACTGTGTTACATAACCACCCAAAAGACCCCAACGAAAATTTTAGTTGTGGCTGAAAAAACTTGGACCATTCATCCTTCCCATCAGCAGCTCTAACAAATGGATGAAGACGAGAACGTGTGACTCGACATCTTTCAGGAAACCCCGGCAAACAAAACTCATCTTTATCGTTTTCCAAGAACCGATGAGCGAGCTTTTGCCATACAGACATATAAGCTGCAGTTCCATAAGCACCACAGGCACTGAAACTAACATTTACAATGTCTAAACTTTTGGCAACTTCATTAGCCCACCCCATAAAAACATCAGAAATGATGCAAATTGGGGATTTCCCACCGCGAATTTTTACATCTGATATGAATTGGCGAAAAGGGGATTCGAGTGAAGATGAGGAATGGAAGAGGGTTATGAGGTGACCGAGAGAAAGGGATTCTGTGGTTTCTGTGTTTGGGGGCAAGTTGTGGTGAGAGCTGTTGAATGAGAGTGGGACTAAGTGGATTTGGGGGTTTTGGGTGTCTGTGGATTTGAGGTAGAGGATATTTAGAGGAGTGCTTAGAAGGGTGATGGTGAATCCTGTTCTTTCTTGGATTTGTTTGGCAAGTGCCAAGAATGGGATTAGATGGACTAAGAATGGGAGCATAATTATGTGTTCTCGAGGGATATCCATTATCTGATTTTGCTCCGACTCTATGTGCGAGTGTGTGATATATCAGGGGAAAGACAGTATTATACCTTAAATACACAAGTTTTTGTTACGTAATTTTGATTAGCGAAATGGCAAAATTATTTATACGGCCATTAATTCAAAATTAATTTTTACTGCGATCAATATTGAATTATATGTATTAAGATAGATTATTAATATATGAGATTTTTTAAATATTTTTTTCACCTTATCTATCCGTATATTTTATTATTAAATATTGACATAAATTCATAATCATACGTGTCAATATTCATGTTGAAATGTTCATTAACAAAAATGGTAAACCGTTAAAACTACCATGAATGAATCTTTCAAAATAAATGGACACAAACAAAAGCATGTGTCCAGAACACGTGTGGATGAATAATGTAGTAGTAGCAACAATTAGTTGGTTGTTATTATCGTACTTAGTTGGCCTGGCAAACAGCCCAAAACACATGCTTTTGTTTGATAAAATAGTGAATTGACAAAAATAATATTATTAATAAAATAAATGAACTAACAAAGTGTAGAGATATAATTTATTTGAAAATTTTATGTACTCCTTTTGGTTTACAAACACTCAAGATAATCTTACTATTCTCAGAGAAAACTCACAAAATACTTTTAATTTTTTTTTATATTTTAGGTGTGATTTTTTTATTCAGCTGAGTAAACTATTTATAGGGGGAAATAATATACTATGCAAGGGTAGGTGGCTACTGCGCGCTACACGTCAGCCTGAATTTTCAGCGTTCGCGACATCAGCCTAGCTGCTTTTCACCAACTTCTCAAGAATTCCAATTTCCTTACCAATTCTCATGTGATCCCCACAGAGGCCCCACATGTTTACTATACAAAATAGTAAAAACTATTTTTTTTTAAATTTATTTATTCTTCATGTGGGTCCTACATATAAAATAAAATAATGCTACAACAATAATTCAACAATAATGTAAGAAACACGTTACTAATAATTATTAATTTAATAATATAATTTACTGTATATTTGCTACTGTGACAATTATTAGGTTTAATAATTTTAAAATATAGTGCAATAACAATTATTGGTTCAATGATATAAAGTACAGTGTAATGACAATTATTAAATCAATAATGCAAAATACTGTTGTCGACGCCGGGAAAGTCGTTTTTTTATTTATTTATTTATAATTCTTTCCAATTTTAGCCTTTGGTTTTAAGATGTGATTTTGAAAAGGGTCGGCTTAAGTGTCGACGGGGTTTGAAAGATTGATTTCATGATGAGCCAATTGACCAGAGTTGCCAGTTGGTATATTTGCAATGGATGTACTAACTCATCCGAGTTTTAGTTTTCGTAATCGTTAATGGCTCATGTGTGACTCCTAATTAATTGGTCCGCGAACCGAGATTCATAGAGTTCGGGGGTTTGCTTAAGCGAAGGGAAGGTGTTAGGCACCCCCCGACTTCCGTGAAACACGGTTACCGCTATCTTAATGCTTTCCTTTCCTTTAAATCCTAAAATGTGTGTTTGTGCGCGTGTGTATGTATGTGTGCCTATGAAAATCTTTGGAATGCTTTATTTTCGAAAGTATTTCTGAAATCTCGTTGACCCTATGCACGAAGGATTCAATTCGTTTTAAAAAGTTCATTTTTTAAGCTTTCGTTTTTTTGATAACAAAATCTTTAATGATGACATTTATGAAATAAGGTTTTCGAATCCTTCGTCAAATAGGAATGAAGCTCATCCGATACTTCCAATTTTATTTTAGCTTACGGATGATCTAATATCCTAGTTTGCTTGATTTTATGAAAAGCTTTATCGTTTCATTCCAAAATCTTTTTTTCGTGTCGAAAAGAAAAACCAAGCATTAAAATGACGTTGGAGCTATTTGTGGGCATGTAAGCCGTCTAAATAGCCTCAAACGCCCACAATCACACATTTCACTATTACGGGGCCTTAAACCCAATTTTTGGTATCGATATCGTTTTAAAGCCCAAAATTTACATATTTACAATAAAGGCGCATCGCGATTGCTACTTACGTAAACGCAATAAAATAAACTAAAAGGATATCATCGGGAGATTAGGAGGAAATTCCATCCGCAATAAATCCTCTCTAACCGTCCTTAATCCATAGATCTAAAACATATATCGACTACATCGGATATAACTTCAAAATACACAAAAGCAAAATATTTAAATCGCAATACACCAAAACTTCGGATCCACAGTAGATCCACCCAACAAATGCACAAATATTAGATCTATAACAACTTTAACAATAAAATGAAATAAGAACTAGATCTAACTAGATTAAAACCACAAATGTTATAAACTCGAATTTTCGCATTTCAAATGATGAAATAAATACTTTAACACTTGCAGATCACATAGGATACAACATATGGTGTAAAGATTGAACAAAAAGAGAAAAAATTCTCACTTTTCTCTCAATTCGAAGCTCTCTCTCTCTCTCTCTCATTTCTCGCGTCCGCCATCTTTCTTTCTTTTCTTTTCCTCTTCTTCTTCCTTCTTTTTCTGTCGGACGCAGAAATGACCATTGTATAGCTGACTGGGAGCAGCCGCAGGTGCATCTGCGGTTGGCCGCAGATCCATCTGCGGCTGCCTGCTCTCGCCGACTGAGCCGCCGCCTCGGCTGCCGCGCGTTTCCTCGAGCTATGAAAAAATGACAACTTGTTGTTGACCGCAGATGCATCTGCGGCTGCCCTGCTTCTTTTTCTCGATTTTCGTATCATGCAGTCTAACAAAATTATTTTTTGCTATATTATTTCGGAGGGATGTTACTTGATATAAAAGTTGCTCTTTGTGCTTGGCTTCCAGGGGGCGCTGCCCCCTTACACCCCCGCCAGCTCACCGACGAGTTGGGCAGCCGCTCGCTCACCGGGGAGCGAGACCCCCGACTACCGTAAGCGTAGTGGTCATTCGTCGTCTTTGGTGATCCAATCAGGTTTTTCTGGATCAGCTGTTTGCCTTGTCTCAAGTAACCTGATGCTCGTTGTTCGTTGTGGCAGCTTTGACCGTAAGTTGTTGTGGTGGCTTCGTGTTGGGGTCCACCTTCCTTTTCGTATGTCGGGTAAAGTGATGATTTTGCCCTCCTGTCAGGGTTAGTATAACAATGCAAATTTGGGTGTCTATAACTGTATAACAATAATTATTGATGAATACTGTGCAATAACCACGTTATCAGATCAATAATACGAGATATTGTGCAATACCGTGTGCTACTGTAGAATACTGTGTGGTACATTAAAATACCATATACTACTATTCTTTTATCTCCGGTATTTTAACAGTTAAAAGTGATAACACCGTTGACTATTTTTATTTAAAAATGTTACTTCTGTCGTTTTCTATATATGACAAATATTTCATTGTGGGGTCCACCAATGATTAGTTATTTCGGCATCGGTGTACGTCCCGAATATTCCCCGACAAAACGAATATTGTCCGACAAAATAAAATTTGCACATAACATCCTTAACTTTTAACTTTATCAATTTAACCACTTACTGTTTCAGGAAAAATATATATGAAGAAAAATTAATTTTGTATTTCATAAAATTTGGGGTCTTACAAAGCCTAAGGGCAAGAACCAAAAAAAGAAGAACAATAAAAAAGCTACAAATGGAAACCTACCTCTATTTTGAGGGGTTGGGAAAAAAGGGACAAAAGCAAAATCTCAATGAAAATGTTTCCACTGTGAGGAGAAATGTCACTTGAAGAGGAATTGTCCTACTTACCTAGCCAATATAAAAAATCAAGGTATTGTTGATTGTCTACTTGATCAGTTTGGCAAGATAGGTAAATATCAATATCTTGTTCAAGAAACATTTTTTGTGGGTTGTTATACTGAATCCTGGTATGTAGATTCAAGAACCACTAATCATGTTTGCAATTTTTTACAGAGGTTTCAGGAAACTAGAAAACTGAATGAAGACGAGATTTATTTACACCTTAGTTCTAATGAAAAAGTAGCAGTTATTGCAGTGGGAGTCGTGCATCTTAATTTTAATAATGACATGACTTTAGAATTAATAGAGATTTTCTTTATGTTCCAGATGTGTCTTTATGTTCCAGATGTCCAAAGAAATTTAATTTATGTTTCTTACTTGTTTAATTTTCGTATGAGTTGATTATTTATGACATTCTTTTAGCACCTAGCAGTGTTTATGTGAACTTTTCACTAGGTCACAGTGTCATAGACGCAATACTATTGACAGTCTATAGAGATTGGCAATGGGATTAATCGTAGGGAATTGATATTATCAGATCTGTTTTTGATAGTTTCTCATAATTATTTTTTACATTAATATAAAGTGAGTCTCACTTGTATATGAGAGAAAAATAAAAAATATATGTGAAAATAGTGTTCTTGATTGTATTGCATTATCAAGCCACAAGTAGGTTAATTTTTTGCAGTAAACTGATACATTTTTACTGTCTACAAATTTGCAATTTAGACTCTTTTTTTTTTTTTTTTTTATCTTTACAGCCTTTAATTTTTAGATAGATACATAGAGAGAAAGAGAGCACAAGAATAGGAGGGACAGAGAAAGAACCTATGAATGCGGAAATAGTAAAGGAAGAGCTGAATGCAAGGAGAATGAGTGAACAATGTGTTTGGGGGATTCAAAGGTAATCATTTTTCTTCCTCTAAATTATGCCTATCTCACTCATATATATATATAAGAAATAGAGGTTCCGATGCCACTTCCCAAAACATCAAACTTCCACCTCTCTTTCACCAAAAGAGGTGTCCAAACAAACAAGAAGTATTAAAGAATACCAAATAACAATATATAGAGAGAGGTACATGTATAGAGAAACTAGGGGAAAATAAAACATGGGTAGGGTAAAATTTCAAGTTCTTGGTCTGTTGGTATCCTGCCTATTGGCATTTGTTCATGGGGAGGACCCTTATTTGTTCTTTACATGGGATGTTACTTATGGCACCCTCTCTCCGTTGGGTGTCCCTCAACAAATTATTCTTATAAACGGTGAATTCCCCGGTCCCATTATAAATTGCACTTCCAATAACAATATTGTGGTCAATGTTTTTAACAAAATTGATGAGCCAATCTCTTTCCATTGGCACGGTATTCAACAAAGAAAGAATTCCTGGCAAGAAGGCTTGCCAGGAACTAGCTGCCCGATTCTCCCGGGTAGCAATTATACCTACCAGTTCCAAGTTAAGGATCAGATAGGTAGCTACTATTATTACCCGTCCACGGCCATGCACAAGGCGGCGGGAGGTTATGGTAGCATTCGTGTCCACAGCCGCGCTCTCATCCCGATTCCGTTCCCAGATCCTGAGGCCGAGTTTTCTGTCATGATTGGCGATTGGTACACTAAGAGCCACTCTGCATTGAGGAAACATTTGGATAGCGGTCGTACCCTACAGAAGCCTGACGGCGTTGTTATCAATGGTAAGGCTGGTAAAGGAGACGGGAAGGACGAGCCTATGTTTAACTTGCTACCTAGCAAGACATACCGGTTCAGGTTTTGTAATTTGGGATTCAAGTACTCGCTTAACGTGCGTATTCAGAACCATTTGTTGAAATTAGTGGAGATTGAAGGATCACACACAGTGCAAAACGAGTACGATGCACTAGATGTACACGTAGGGCAATGCTACTCTGTGTTGGTAACCATGGACCAGGAGCCTAAGGACTACTTCATGGTGGTTTCCACACGGTTTTCAAAGACCGTGTTGACCTCAACGGCCACCATTCGTTATGTAGGTGGCAAAGGACCAGCATCACCGGTCCTCCCTGAGGCTCCAACAGGCTGGGCTTGGTCTCTGAACCAGTTCCGCTCATTCCGTTGGAACCTCACGGCGAGTGCTGCCCGCCCAAACCCTCAGGGTTCCTATCACTATGGAAAGATCAATATCACTCGCACCATCAAGCTTTCGAACACAGCAGGTACTGTGGACGGAAAGCTTAGATATGCCATCAACGGGGTGTCACACAAAGATCCGGAGACCCCACTAAAGCTAGCGGAGTACTTTGGAGTTGCAGACAAGGTATTCAAATACAACCTTATCAAGGATGATCCGTCAGCAAAGGATGAGGAGGTGGTCATAATGGAACCCAACGTGCTCAATGGCACTTTCCGAAATTTTGTTGAAATCATATTTGAAAATCACGAGAAGAGCACTCAAACATGGCATATTTCTGGATATTCTTTCTTTCCAGTCGCGTAAGTTAATATATACATAAACATTTGCCAAGGAAAGGAATGCTGACATTTCTCTAGTAATTTTATTTATAAGAAAATTAAAATAAAATACTATATGTACAAAAAAAAATTAGTTTTTTTTTAAGTCTGATGCTTTCAAATTATTACATGAATTATTGCAACAGAATCGAAGCAGGAACATGGTCACCAGAAAAGAGAGAGAATTACAATCTTCTTGATACAGTAAGCAGAACAACCATCCAAGTGTACCCTAAAGGTTGGGCAGCAGTTATGTTGACATTGGACAATGCCGGAATGTGGAATGTGAGGTCAATGTTACTGGAACGGTCATACTTAGGGCAACAGCTCTACATAAGTGTTCTCTCACCGGAACGATCGCTTCGGGATGAATACAACATCCCTGATAACACACCATTGTGTGGTATTGTGAAGGACATGCCTAGGGAAAAACTTTACACTATATAAACGATTAGGTAAATTTGGCATTGTCCCAAAATAATAGCTCGGAAAGAGTGCAGAACTGAGGAGGAGCCTAGATTCTAGCAATGAAATTAGTCCATGTATGATAGAATAAAATGAATGTGTTTTTGAAATGAATAGGAAAATTAAGAGGAGAAGAAGAGAATAATGTATTTACATATGTATGGATGTTAATTGAGGCATCTAAAAATTTGTCAGCGTAGAGTTTTTGTTGATTTTTTTCTTGTTTAGTTATTTGTTAAACTTGTAACTCAATTCATTTTAAGATAATTGGCTAAATGAAAATTTATTCCACTATATTTAGGACTAGACCTAGTAAACGGACAGGGTCATAGGTGGAAAGGGCCAAAATTGCCCAAATTTTTCTGGACTAAAAATAAGAGACATGTAATCCAAGTTGGGCCGGGCCAAGCTGGCCCGCGTGCCAAAAAAATTATCATTTAACATCTAGTATATCATTTCAAATAACCTACACATAAGCATGTCATCTCAACATTTTAAACACCAAAATTCATTCTATTATTAAATGAAATATTGAAACTGTAACTGAAACAAAAAATTCATGAGAAAATCTCCACATGAATTGCAGCTTAAATTGGAGTCTGCCGTAGAATAGAAATTGAAATATTATCTAAATTGACTCTCTAAGAGACTATAATTTTTAACAATGGCATAGGTTGTTCTCCCAAAAACAATTAGAAGTCAGGAAATCAATGTTTTAGTGGGTTTCCTTATAATCTAGGCTCTTGAAACACCCTTTAATCCATCAACTCAACGTCTGAACTAACTAACAGGAAGAACTTCAAAAATGCTCTTGCAATAATAAAAATGAACTGCTACGGCAAAACTGCTGTATCAAAATTCAAAACCTTAAGAAGTTTAGCCCTCAGGTTGTCAATTACTTACTTGATAAAGTAAGGCTAATGATATGACCCTGAACAAGAACTTGGGTAAAATTGCAGGGCTCAAATCTGCTGTTACTATTATCTGTTACATATCTCTGTTGCAAGAGACATGTATATATCTGTTACATGTCTCTTGCAACAGAGACATGTAACAGATAATAGTAACAGTAGATTTCATCCCAAAATTGTATATTTTTTTGGGGGGGGAGTCAACATGAATGAAGGAAAAAAGGGGTAGGGCCTCATATAATTTAACATTGTTTTTTGTGTAGGCAAAGTTTTCAAGATGGTTCCGAGTTATTGTGTCAAATTGCTGACAAAGACGCTCTTTTCTTCCAGTGAAAAATACACTACCTTTTTCATTATCATATATATAGTCGAGGATTGACAGGACACTTTTTGTAATGCACAGCAGCAAAAGAAGACGATAATTATTAGATAAAGAATGTGTTGCATATTAGTTGACAGTGTATCTAAACCTGAATGAAACACACTTTGATATGAAACAATAATTAATCACCCCAACCTCCAGATGTGCATAAGCCGGCTTTCCATGCACAGGGATGGATAAGTTGTCTGATTCATCAATACCATATTGTAACTGCATCACACACAAGAAATTAGAAAGAGTATGCTGGTTGTTTGTCCAATATAGAAAACCTCAAACAGCCCGTCTGTTTTTCCCTATTAGGTGATTTCACTATAGACAATCTAAATATTCAGAAGTTAAAGCTGGTTGAACCAATGATGCTAATTCTTCCTATGCAGTAGTTTTGGATAATGATATTTCAAGGATATTTTATTTTAAACCGCCTGCAAATGTACAAGCATTAAAGCACAAGGGACAGTGATACGATGCAATATTTGTGCTGGATTGGATTAAATTGCCCCGGAAATATCATTCCTCTTTGTTTTTGACACATTTATTATATCAAATAATATCTATTGCACGTATATAGTAATTAACAATTTCCAGTAAGAATATAAATATAGAAGAAATCTCCACCCCCTATATTCGATTTCAGCAAAAAATGTGCCCAGTTCATATCTGTAGTGATGGAGAAATCAATGTGGGTTGTGGTGCCTTGCAAATTTCTGGGTCTCATTGTAATGGGTTTTGGTATGTATAGATTGTTAGATACACCTACAAATATTATATACATTTATGAGAGAGACAGAGAGGAGAGGAGAGAAAGCCCTATGAAGTAAACAAAAAAATATTCTATGGTCATGATCATGTGGTGTCTAAAGACAACTCACATATTGTCATTTTAATATATACAATAAAATGATCCACTAGTGACATAACAACATGTTAATAACTTGAAACACTACGTGGCGATACCTAGACCCAAAATCTCTGAATAACTTCTCAAAATAAAGAGAAAAAAGATGGCTGTAAAGATACACGGATAAATTTGGATGACCTCTATATTATGAATCATTACAACTACTTTTACTCCCTCCCTTTCTAAGTTTCTATTGCTTTTTAATTGACCTATTAAGAAGAAAAAACAAAAACTAAATATTATATTAATGTTTCGTTGTCTAAATTGAATATTATTTTTTTTAAATAAATTGAAAATATAAAAATAAATAAACTAGTATTATTTTTTTTTTAAAATAATATGAAAAACTATTTAATTATTTTTTAAAAAAAATTATGAAGAATATATATATATTTCTCTAAAACGACAAATAAAAAAAAAGTCGATGCTCAAGTCATCTTACTATAATTGGGTCACGAAATTGTTCTCTTTCATTTTTATAAAATTTAATTATAACTTTTGTTTTAAATTTATCTTTAATTTAAGCAGCATTTAATAAAATTGTTTAATAAAAGAATATTAAAATAGAGACTTTATATAAAACAGAGGTTTTTTTAAAACAATGATTAAATGCACAAGTGTTGTTTGACAACTTATTTTTATTGTTTGTCTGAATATAATATTTTAATAATTTACTGTTATATTAGTTTATACAAACTGAGGATAAAAATATAATAAATATTAAATAACTAATTCAAATAAAATTATCAACAATGTATAACAAATAAAATATTTAAATTTTAATAAAAGCATAATAATAATTATGACAATTTGACATAATTACTATAAAATATTTGTGATGGTGGTGGTGAGCGATGATGGGTGGTAGTGGGTGGTAAGTTGGAGATGAGTGGTGGTGGTGGTGGTGATAGTGGGTGGTGCATGGGTGGGGGGTAGTGGTGATGGTGGTAGTGTGTGGTGGTGGTGGTTGTGAGTGGTGGTATAGTGTGAGGTAAATGAAGTGAATAATTTAAAAAATAAAATTATATTAATGAGGGTAAAGTAATAATGAGATTTTTTATATAAAAAAAAATTGGTTCAATGTCTTTTTTTAACAGGAAAAAAACTATTACCAATTTTTTTTATTAAATAACTTAACATTTGCGCGAAAAAAAAGGTAAAGTCAAAAAGAGATAATAAAAGGTTATCAAATATTACTTTATTAGTATTTAATTTAATAATAACAACATAGTAATAAAATTATGACAATTTATACTGCCATAAAAAAAATCTGTTTAAACGAAAAGGAAATTGACAAATAAGACTTAAATTTGTGACAAATGAAAGTCATATTATATAAATATGTCCTTAAAAGAAATTAAGAAAAAAGGAGTGCTATGTATCGTTGCGGTTCTTGTTGACAATATTTGTTTCATGAATTTATGGCATAAAAAGAATAATTGGGTGAGATAAAAAGATAGTACGGGTCCCACCATCATGTTCTAACAGAGTAAACTCCTTTTTAATGGGATAAATATACGAATACAACAATCGAACACAATATAAAATACTACACTCGTTCTCATCATTAAATAATATTGTGTGGTACGAATTTTAATACCACACAACACCATTTAATGGTGAGAATGAGTGTAGTGTTTGGATGTTATCATCGGTTATTGTGTTTGTACACTTATCCTTTTCAATTGTTAATTAGTAGTCCCTCATAAGTAGGAGTGCACAACCGTCGGTTTGATAGGTAAAAAATAATCAAACCATTTAAGACAATTATAAAAAGTTAAAAATCAAAATTATCCAAATTGTTACTCCGTAATCGGTTATGGCTTTATTTGGTTATTGGTTAAATCGGTCAGTTTAGTCGGTTATTAAAATTTAAGAATAAAAGATAGAGTTAGTATGTCACCACATTTTAAAGCAAGATATTGTTGGATAACTGGGAATTGGGTAGACAACTGTTAATATATACGCTATTCGTTCTGCAAATCCATCGCAAAAAAGGCATATAATAAATATATAATTATATAAAATAAATAATTATTAGAAAAGTATCTAAATTATATTATAATATAAAGGCATTCAGTCGGTTTGGTCGATTTCGATTTTTAAATAAACCAAACCGAAATCGACCAATTTAGTTTCGGTTTTTCAGTTTTATAAGTTTCAATTTTTCGATTTTATAATTTTCGGTTTGGTTTATTAACGGTTCGGCTTGGTGCGGTCATTTTTTCAATTATTTTCGGTTTTGTGTGTACCCCTACTCATAGGGGTATTCAACCGATTTTTACCAGCCCGAACCGGTACCAAAAGTAGAAAAATTTTGGCATCGATTAGACCGGTATACCGAATCGGTTTGGTTCGGTACCGATAAAAATCAAAAATTAATATAATTATTTTTTAATTAATTTTATTTTTATTATTATATTATTATTATTATTATTATTAATTATTTATTAATAATAAATAAATAAACAAAAAAAGCCGATATAACCAATACGGTTCGGTATTTACTGAACCATAAATACAGGGTACCAGACTGATTTTTTTTATCCTGAACCAACCAGTTCAAACCGGTCCGAATAACCAAAAAATCGAGAAAAAACGATTGAGATGCCCACCCCTAGTCCCTCAAGCAGGATAAGCTACCCTAACCATTCATTTTTCATTGACTAAATCGTGGTCGTTGATCAAAATAATTCATGTTTAGACAATTGATGGCTGGGATTAAAAGATGGAAGGTATGGAGTATATTTTTTATTTTTTTTTATATATATTAATCTCAGATATTCCTCACCTTGACATTGTCAAGATTTTATGGATACAATGAATTGAGAGGTATCACTCAAATCAAAGGTCTTCGGTGGACATCTCTTTTAAACAATTCATCGAGTTTCTAAAATTTAATGCACAAACTCGCTTTGTTTAATAAATGAGTTCGAGCCAAACTTTAACAATTTTAGTTTAGTCAAATTACAATAAACTCGTTTGACTTCATTATTTATAAAAATAAAAAATAATTAACAAGGAATTGTTATTTTTACAAAAAATTATATATATTTTTACAAATTCTTACCCACGTGAATTTGGATCTTATTTACTATTTATGTCAAAAAAAATTATGAAACTATCAAATTCTCATGTAAAAATATTAATTTTTTAATTAAATATTATATAAATAAGGTTTAAATAAATTGAGTTTGAGTCAAACACCTTCAAAACTGACTCATCTATTACTATATATAAAAAGTCAAAACACAATTAAACCAACCGAGTTAACTCGATTTAATTTTAAAGTCTACTGAGTTAACTCGGTTGAATAGTCCAATTTTGGCTTATAATTTTGGTGAGTTCTCTCGGTATCCAATGCGCTTCCATCGACTCTTCCTCTTCTGTTTCCTATTCGCTTAATAAATTCAATCGCCTCCGCCGATTCCTCAACTCATTTCTTCCATTAAATAAATCGTAAAACTCATACCCTTGAAATCTTCCCTGCTCTTCCATCTTCTCAATTAACTTAATCCTTTCTTTTTTTCTCTTTTTTGAGTAGGCTCCTTCGAATTGGTCGTAACTCGAATTCCGTCATTCGCCTCGTTTTACTAAATGAACAAAAGGGCTTGTTAGATTTCAAAGTTTGACTCGTTTTACTAAATGGACAAAAGGGCTTGTTAGATTTCGAGTCGATTTTTAGCAATATTTAGAAAATCGGATCGGTCATCGAACCGAAAAAGTTATCAGGTAGATAGGTCACTGGTCCAACTAGTGGTTGAACCGTTATTGAACCAGTGACGACATAAATACATAAAAAAAAATATATTATTAATAAAATTTTAAAATATCTAATTTTTTATAAGCTAAAATAATGTTATAATATTATTAAAAATATTTTTGTAAAAAAAAAAAAAAACTTGAAAACCGGGTCAACTACTGGTTGAACCATCAGTTGAACCAGTGGTCAACCGATTTTTGACCTGGTTGCTGACTTTCTGGTTTTTTGGCCGGATCAGATCGAAAAATCGACTGGTTTCGGTCGAACCACAGTCCGACGCTCGATCCGGTCCGATTTTCTAAACATTTATTTTTAGTATGGCAAAAATAAGGAGATGAGCTTCAGAGCTTGTTCCCGCTACGCAAGCCACTCTTGTTGCCAAAGTTGTTAAAAGCCAAATACCTTGATAATTGTTCAATTATGAGGCTAATTTAGGGTATTTTTCATTGTGTCGGTAATTAGCTTGTTGCTAGATTTTTCTTTCTCAATTTATTAAATGGGAGAAGTACCTTCTTATATATATATTTTTTTGTAAACTCATATGTTGAGAATAGAATAAATATTAAAAAAAATAAAAAGTGATTGTTATAGTTGATTGCCAATGCAATAATAATTTTATATTGATCGAGTTCAGACTCATTTTAAAGTTGACTGAATCGAGACTAAATTTTAGTGTACAAATTTGAGGGAGTCAAGTATGAATTGAACTTAATTGAGTCTAGTTGAGCTTAAGATTGACGACACATTTTTTACCTTTTTTATAAAAATAAGAAAAATAATTAGTTAAATATTAAAGACATTGGATCTAAACAAGTCAACTCTAAACGAGTTGATCTCGAGACGAATGCCTCACTATTTGAAACTCAATTCGTTTAACTAAATAGATAAAAGAGTTTGTTGGATTTCGGCTCATTTAACGAGCTTGAGTATAATTTAA